>ML777562.1:634385-648050 GCA_009831015.1 Picea engelmannii | reverse complement strand
GAGGAAACCCATACAGGGTAAAAACCTCTTTTTCTTTATATGATAAGTAATGGTTACAATCTTTACATTATCATACATATGAGCACCAACTCATAATGAGGCTACAACCTCTGTTTAGAAAGCTGCAACTTGCTGAGAGCACCGACTCTTTGTTTTCTCTAGCACCCACTAGAAGGAAGCACCAACTCCCTGGTTTTTCTAGCACCAACTAGAAGGAAGCACCAACTCCCTGGTTTCTCTAGCACCAACTAGAAGGAAGTACCAACTCCCTGTGTTCAAGCACCCACTTGAACCTCTAAGGACAACAGTCCTCCCTAGCACTTCCCAACCACCCTCAAATGTAAATCTTTTCTTCTGAAACTTATTACAGTGATATAATGTTCAACAATGGATTACCCGACTTATCACTGTTCTGCTGCATTTCGTTGCTCTGTCTGCCTCATTGCCTTTCTGCTCACTTCCCTTGCGCTGTCTGGTCTTCTCCTTTTTATGCTCTGTGTGCCATCTCCATTCTTTGCATAGTTCCTCTTCTGTACTATTCAGTTGCTGCACTCTCCTCCTTCTTCACACCTGAATTACCTTTACCAACAACACTCACTACAACCTCCAACAACAACAACAACCCCATATCTTCTTTGTACCGTGTATTTTATAGATTATGTGCACCTTCTGCATGCAATGTTCGCCATCCCTTTGCATGCAGACTCTGCATCATTATCCTCCACCTCTCGAGTGCTCTGTCTGATTATCATTGTGACTCTTCAGCTTCTCTGGTGGTTCGCCCCGCGTGTCCAGCATCACTATATGTTATACTGAGATTCCTCAGTCTCTCTGGAAGTTTAAGACTCTTTGTCTTCTCTGAGACAGTCGAACTCTTGATCTTCATCGACCCTGATCGACGGTTCATGATCTTGGTGAATCAATGGTCCTGATCTCATCGTGATCTCGCATCTCGTTGTTCCTTCGTTGGAGATTTTCGTTACTCCAAGTCACGATAGGCGAGACTCCGAGATGGAGCTCAGATCAACGGTCCACATCTTTTGGTGTATTGACAGTTAGGATCTTACCGTGATATTGCATCTCATTGTTTCTTCGCTAGAGATTCTCGTCACTCCAAGTCGCAATAGGAGAGACTCCGAGATGGAGCTCAGATCAACGGTCCACATCTTTTGGTGTATTGACGGTCAGGATCTTATCGTGATCTCGCATCTCGTGAGTTTGGTGGTTATGTTTCTTGCCTTTCAAAGTCGCGAGTCGTGAAACTCCGAGATGAAGCTTTATGGTGCTCTGATCTTTCGCCACGCGTCCTCTTGATCCAACGGTCCTTGATTAAATCGCGATCTCACATCTCGCGATTTTGGTGGTTATGTTTCTTTCCTTTCCAAGTCGTGAGTCATGAAACTTCGAGATGAATCTTTATGATGCTCTGATCTTTTGCCACGTGTCCTCTTGATCCAACGGTCCTTGATTAAATTGCGATCTCACATCTCGTTGTTCCTTTGACTTTTCAGTCAGCGACATGATGATCTTTCGCCACGTGTCCTCTTGATCCAACGGTCCACAATTAACTCGCTATCTCTCATCTCGTTGTTTCTTTGACTTTCCATTCAGCGACATGACGATCTTTCGCCACGTGTCCTCTTGATCCAACGGTCCACAATTAACTCACTATCTCGCATCTCGTGAATCTGGAGATGAATCATCTCGCTTCTCCAAGTCACGATCCGCGAAACTCCGAGATGGGGTGTGATCAACAGTTCGAGTTTGATCTTGGCTCAACGGTTGCGATTGAATCGCAATATCGCGTTTTGTGATTTCAGAGTTCTTGTTGTCAATTGAATTGGACATTTCAAAGTCCCGATCCCCGATTCTCCGATGAAGTCTCCTGTCGAGCTTCTCCCGGTGGCGCTCGATTGCTGCCACGCGTCCACACGAATGGACGGTCCAGATCCCGTCGGGATTTCGCGACTGTTGTTGTCCCAATGCACACGACCTCGAGAATTCCAATTTCCCGATGACCGATATCTCGATGCCTGTCGGGACTTCTCTTCTTGCTCCCGAGGCTTATCTCCCTCGCATATTATGCATATATGACGGTTGTCGGTGACCCTACACCAAATCTAACAGCTCTCGCTGCGTTCGATCATTCACTGCTTTCGATCATTCACCTCTCTGAACTTGTCTTCTGTTTTCCTGTCATCTTCACTGTTGCCATCAATGACAAGCATTCGCTATCTGTTCACTGAATTTGCCAACATTTAGTTGGGAAACAGACTCCCATACACCTTTTATAAATTATATGTAGGTAGCTAGGTTCTTGCACATGAATACTAGGAAGCTTGCACCCGAATCTTGATGTACCTGAAGCAAACATGAGGCTACCAAAAATTTTCATCAATTGATGAAAGAAACAAAATATGTTATTATTATCTACAATTTTTTTGTTTTAACAACTACCAGAGAAATTTTTTCCTTAAGTTTCATTATGATCTTTTTGTGAAAGGGAGTACCATACGTCATGCTTTGCATGACAAGTTCATTTTATTCCAAATTTGCAGTGCTCATTATGAACAGTATTATCCAAAATTAAGCACTTTTATCCACAGAAAGCCTCGCTTCATTGTCAAAGACTGCAACAAGAAACACAAACACCTACCAGCCTAAGAAGGGTGATTCAAAGAGTCAGAAATCTATCTAGTGTAAGGCATGCCTGTTTTCTACCTTTATGATATGTAGGTGTTGTTAAATTATGAGCTTGATTTCTTATGCTGATTAATTCTTTTATTTTCTTCAACACTTTGATTCCATCTCAATACACTTCAACAATACCAAATCATAACCAAATAGAAATAACTATGTAGATAAGTAAGAATGCACATCAACAACACATATACCCTGGGGAAACCCTGTACAGAGAGAAAAACCCCAACAAACGATATTCCTTTATTGCATTAATAATGTATGATCACTTACAAATATTTACCATGAATGTTATGCTCTTAAAGATCTTGCCAAGATGACTCTAACTTGAGAAAGACCTAAGAGACCTTGCTGAAATACACTTCTGATATGTTGCCTCTATTGTTGATATACAACATTGATATGTTGTTGATATATGCCTCTGATATGCAGCCTCTATTGTTGATATACAACACTAATATGTTGCTTTGGTATGTTGCCTCTTTATCACTGATATGCTCCTCTATTGCTTCTCCCTTAACCTGCATATCAAAAAACTGTGTTGAAGAGAGGGGTCGACCTCTTCTTATATACATTGAAGAGGAGAGGCTCGAAATAGTAACTTGTTTGCTTGCTTTAATCATAACTCAGCTTCGTACTTTAGTTCGAACTAGACTTGAGACTGGTATACTCTAGTTCGAAAATAGAACTAGACTTGAGACTTCAATTACAACTCAGCATTACACTTTAGTTCGAAAATAGAACTAGACTTGAGACTGGTATACTTTAGTTCAAAAATAGAACTAGACTTGAGACTTCAGTTACAACTCAACATTACACTTTAGTTCTAAAATAGAACTAGACTTAAGACTTTAGTTACAACTCAACATTACACTTTAGTTCTAAAATAGAACTAGACTTGAGACTTCAGTTACAACTCAGCATTACACTTTAGTTCTAAAATAGAACTAGACTTAAGACTTTAGTTACAACTCAACATTACACTTTAGTTCTAAAATAGAACTAGACTTAAGACTTCAGTTACAACTCAACATTACAAGGCAATTCAAAATTTTCTTCATGGTGGATAATGTTACACGTGCCAACGCACTAGATCAATACATTTATATCATTTGCAATATTAGGAATATCGTTTGTTTCTAGCTCATAGGAATTTTATATTCAACATAACTTTTGCTAGATGCCTTGACTTTTGCTCATGGCTCACAAGGCTTGACTAGGCTTACAGAGGTTGTACACTCCCCCTGACTTTTGCACTAGTCTGTCTATGCTCACAGAGGTTGTACGTTCCCCTTGACTTTTGCACTAGACTGTCTATGCTCACAGAGGTTGTACGTTCCCCCTAAATTTTTCATTAGACTTACATAGCATCTCGTTCATCCTGACTTTCGGTTTGACTCATAGAGGTTGTATGTTCCCCTTGGCTTTTGTCAATACCTCACAAAACTAGTTGATTCTCCAAATCCCTGGCTAGCCTCAGGGTGGCCCATATGGCCTCTCATTGGAGAATGATTGTTGATGCTGCCAAATTTAACACTCCCTCTCAGCGAGGGAGTCATTTTCAGCCACACCAAGTTTGCCTCTCAGCTGCAAAAACTGTCTCGAGGTCATAGGCTTAGTCAGGATATCAGCTACCTGCTCGCTCGTGGCTATGTACTGTAAATTTACAGTTTTTCTCTGGAGCAAGTCTCAGATGTAGTGGTACATCATGTCAATATGTTTTGACCTGTCGTGAAATACTGGGTTCACTATCAATTTTATGCAACTTTGATTATCACAGTGAACCATCATCGTCTCGAGCTTGTCACCAAACAACCCAGAAACCAGTTTTCTGAGCCATACTGCTTCCTTGCTAGCATCACTTGCTGCAATGTACTCAACCTCTATTGTACTCTGTGCAATGGATCCCTGCTTCCGGCTTGACTAAGTGTAATGATCCCAAGCCAAATTTTTTGCTTGGTATCACTAACTATTACTGATTTATTGATGTGCAGGGGTTTATTGAGTTATTAAGTGCATACAAGATTCATCCAACACATGAAGATCATAACACATTCAAGATATAGAAGCACAAGCAAGATCTGACCTTTTTATTATGCAGAATCAATACAATAGATGAACGATCTGGCATGAACCTCAGATGGTCGTACAAACAATAGATATGAGCTGCTACAAAATGCTCCCTTCAATACAAAAGAAGCCTCCAAAGTCTGAATAAGTAATGAAGACCAATACCCAGCAAATTTGGATGTCAAATCCTCCCGCTGAAGAGTGCCACGCTCCAAGTGAAGACTGAAACCCTCAAGAATTCGGACCTAATGGAAGGATGCTCCAAATGAGCCCAAACTCGGTCAAATGATAGATCAGGGCAGTGGGAACCTCCTCCTGGTGTTTCAAGCCCAACGTCCAAGTCCAACCCCTCCAACTGCTGAATCTCCTAAGGGAGTTGCGCCCTCCTGAATAGCTAAAACCCCAATGCAACTTGTCCCTGAAGAAATACACCTCCAAATGGCATGAAACTCTCCAAGAATATAGATCAGGCTATGAGAATCCCATGGAAGAAGTTTCAGAACCAAATCTCAAGTAGATCTCTCTAGATCTGAGTTTTTATGAATCACAGGACATCCCCTATGGCTCCAAGACATCCCAATCTGTAGATAATTATATGATGATGATAACCCTCCAGAAAAGTCCTCAAACTGGCGATCATGCCCCTGCAAACAAAACCCAAGTGTCGGAATGGCCCTAGGCCCTCTGGATAAGCTAGATCGAACCTCCCTCTAGATGATGGTGCGCCCTTGCTAGAATCACAAGAACAGTACGGCCCGCTACCTTCTGAAGCGCTAGATGGAGATGAGCTGAGACTAGAATGGTGTGGAGGATTCTTTCATCCCTGAGACCAAGCTGTGGAACAAGGTGAGTGGATATTTCACCACTGAGTTTCTCATAAGGGTTTGTACAGCAAAACCCCCAAACTGAATGCTCAAGAGCAATAGCAAATGCTAATCCAAACTAGAATGAATAATAGGTGCACCCTAGCCTCTTACTTATACTTTTCCTTCTAATTCTCTGTTGAGTTAGGTTAACTCCCAGGGTTAATCTTCTATTCTTCTGTTGAGTTATCTTTTACTCCTTAATCCCTTTCCTTTCTTAAGTCAACTTAAAAATATAACTTTAGCCTCACTGACTTCCCCCTTCAGTGTGAGACTATGGCCTAGTGGGGGTGCCTAGGCCACTGAGTCTCCTCATCACCTCTCTAAGAGGTGGGGGACATTACAGTCTCCCCTACTTGAAATTGCTTGTCCTCAAGAATTCCAAACCTGCTTCTCTTACCATGTGTTCTTTCTCCCAAGTGGCATCCTCAATGGGTAAATCCTTCCACCTGATCAGGTACTCCTTGATGCTTCGGTTTCTGAGCCTCTTCTCTCAGACTTCTAGTACCTCCTCTGGAATAAAAACAAGTTGTCCCTCCTCATCCATGGGGGGTAATACCTCAATAGGCCTGATGTGTTGATCGAGGGCTTTCTTAAAGTATGATACATGAAAAAAGTTGTGAATTCTGCTACCCCGTGGAAGCTCCATCTCGTAAGCTACGGCCCCTATCCTCTTGCTGACTCTGTAGGGTCCAAAGAAACGTGGCTGCAGTTTCTCTGCTTCGCTTCTTTTAATGGAAGCCTGCCTGTATGGTTGCAGCCTCCATTAGACTAAATCGCCAACCTCAAAAGTCCGGTCAACTCTATGCTTGTCTACTTGGGCCTTCTGCTAGTTTTGTGCCCTCTGTAGATGATCCTTCAATTCCCTAAGAATGTCTTGGCTCTGTTGTATCCAATCCTGTACCATCGGTGACCTGTTGTCATCGAATGCAATCTCTACAAATTACAAAGGATAATAGCTATACAAATCTCTGAATGGTGACATGCCAATAGACATATGTTGGGTGGTGTTGTAGCAATATTCTCCCAAATGCAACCATCTGACCCATGCTTTTTGTTGCCCTGCCAAATAGTTTCTGAGATAGCCCTCCACCCACTTGTTGACTATCTCTGTCTATCCATCTGTCTGAGGGTGATAGATGGTGCTAGGGGTCAAGGTCGTACCAACCAACCTGAATAACTCCTGCCAGAAGGTACTCATAAACCTGCTATCCCTATCGCTGACAATGGTCTTGGGTTGGCCGTGCAACCTGAAAATCTCCTTGAAAAACAGTTCGGCCACCTGTGTTGCACTGAATTCGGTAGCTATGGAAAAGAAGTGTGCAAACTTTGTTAACCTATCCACTACTACAAATATGCAGTCCTTTCCTTGCGTCTTTGGTAGCCCGGTGATGAAATCCATGGATATGATTTCCCATTTGTGCTCTGGAATGGGAAAGGGTTGCAAAAGTCTTGTTGGGTGTGTATGCTCATCCTTGTTTGTGTGACAAGTCATACATTCTTTGACGTGCCTAATCACATACTCCTTGACTCTCACCTGTCTGTACGTCTTGTTGATCCCCTGATGTCCCGCCATTGGTGAGTCATGGCATGCCTGCAATACCTTGGCCTTGAAGGCCGATCCAGAAACCAAGAAAATTCGGTCTTTGTAGTAGATGAGGTCATTAATAACCTTGGAATCTTCATCTTGTACATGTCCGTCTAGTAGTTGGCATGCAAACTAATCCTCTTCATACTCCATCACTAGTTGGTCTTTCCAATCAACTATTATCCCTGTTATGGCAAGGATGGATGGTCTCCTAGATAAGGCATCAGCCACCACATTATTCTTTCCTTTGAAAAACTCAATGTCAAAATCATAGGCTTGTATTCTGCTTACCCATTTTTGTTGTCTCTCATTCAAGTCCTTCTGTTCCAATAAGTATTTGAGACTGTTATGATCTGACTTGACAACAAACCGAGAACCTACCAAGTATTGCCGGAATTTGGCTAGTGCATGCATGATAGCCAGCATTTCTTTGTCATAAATTCTATAGAGTAGCTCAGGACCCCAGAGTTTCCAGCTCTCGTAGGCAAGAGGGTGCCTCTTCTGCATTAGTACGGCCCCTATTCCTTCCCCAGATGCATCACACTCCAAGGTAAATGGAAGACTAAAATCTGGAAGGGCTAAGACTGGGCACGTACTCATCACCTTCTTCATCTTGTCCATCGTTTTTTGAGCCTCCTCGTCCCACTTGAATGCTCCCTTATTAGTCAAATCGGTCAAGGGTTCACACAATTGAGAGAACCCCTTGACAAACTTCCTGTAATATGTGCACATTCCCAGAAATCCTCTCAATTTTGTGAGTGTCTTAGGAGTGGGCCATTCCATGATGGCTTAAATTTTCTCCTGATGCACCTGTACCCCTTTTGCTTCGATAATGTGTCCTAGATAAAGGACCTCCGTCATTCCAAACTCACATTTGGACTCCTTAGCATATAGCGATTGTTCTTCCATAATTGAAAAAATCTGTCCAAATGCCTAAGATGCTCCTCCCATGTCTTGCTGTAGATAAGCAAGTCATCAAAGAATACCAACAGGTGCTTCCTTAGCTTCTTGTTGAATACATGGTTCATACATGACTGGAACGTAGCAGGGGCATTAGTTAACCCAAAGGGAATCACCAGAGACTCATAATGACCGTAGTGACATATAAAAGTTGTTTTTGAGATGTCTTCCTCCCTCATCTTGATTTGATGATAGCCGGAACGAAGGTCAATCTTAGTGAAGTAGACAGCCCCATGCAATTTTTCCAACAGTTCATCAATCCTTGGTATTGGGTACCTATTTTTGATGGTCTTTTTATTCAAGGCCCTGAAGTCAATGCACATCCTCATAGTGCCATCCTTCTTCTTCACCAACACTACTGAAGAAGAAAAAGTACTACTGTTGGGCCGGATGTGTCCCATGTCCAGAAGTTCCTTGGTGGCCTTTTCTATCTCGTCTTTGTACTTCTTGGGATGTCTGTATGGTGTGGTGATCACTGGTTTGGCCCCTTCCTCTAGCTCAATAATGTGCTCAAATCCTCTATCCAGTGGAACCCTCGGAGGAATAGGCCCAAACACCTTGTGGTGTTTGTCAAGGATTTCCTTGATTTCTGGAGTGTAATTAACCTTGCCCTGTTCATCCACACGTGTCACAATCCTGCATTCGGCTGCATATACTATTTCATCCCTTCAAAAGATGGCTTCCATTCTCTTGGTCATGACTACCTTTGTAGCATTCCCTGTCATGCCCTGAAGCACTACCTTTCATCCACCCTCCTCTGTGAATGACATTTCCATTATTTTGTAGTTGGTGGTGATAGGCCCTAATGTGCTGAGCCACTAAACTCCTAGGATGATGTTGGTATCCGGAAGGTCCATGAAATAGATGTCCTGTGTCAACTCATGCCTTCCCAAGGTAAGCTTTAGGCCTGAAATATATCTGTCACAAAGCATGGTGCTTCCTCCTGCAACCTCCACTTTGAATCCTTCAAATTCTACTGTGGGTATGTGTCTCCTCTTCAACAATGTTGCATCAATGAAGTTGTGGGAAGATCCTCCTTCAATCAAGACCGAGACTCTCTGACCCTGCAAGACCCCCCTCATTTGGAAGGTGTTATACTTGGGCACCCCACTGATAGATGCCAAGGTGGCCATACTATCATGTCCTGTGATTTGTTCTTCCTCTGTTGCCTCTGTGATTTCTGCCTCCATGTTCTGTATTTGTCCAATCTCATCTTCTTCTTCATTATCTGAAGTGACCTCAATGTAATGTACATGTCCACATCCCATGCACTTGTGTGAGGGATTCCATGGTTCCTTGCATGTGAAGCAGAGTTTCTTCCTTCTCAGTTCTCTCCTGGTGTTATCATCTATTCTGCCACGACCCCTGTCATAACCCTTAGGGTCACGTCCTCCCTGGTTTATTGGAGGCCTTTGATCTCTTCTACTATTGTTAAGAGGAGGTATGGGTATGAATTTTGGTTTAGCAACTGGACCCAAATCCCTCATCTTCCAAATGGCCTCCTGTAGGTTGGTAGGCTTGAAGGCCTTTACCCAACCCTTCAAGGGTTCCATCAACCCTTCTGTGAAAAGAATCATGAGCCTGGTCGGGGACATATCTTGCACCATCACTGTCAACCTCTGGATTTCATCAATGTATGCCTTAGCTGTACATGTTTGCTTGAGTTGGGTGAGCTCTCGGAAATGTATCTCAGGATCTCCTTGATCAAATCTATCAATGAGCCTATGAGTGAATTCTGTATAGGATACAATCTAGTTGTGGCCGAGTGTGGTGATCCCATGATACCACCAGTTGTGGGCCTTTCCATCCAAGTACATAGTGACAAACTTGATGGCCTCCATCTCTCTCATGGGGTTAAGCTGCAGGTAAGTATCCAGATTTTGCACCCACGCTTGTGTTGTCATCTTGGTGGTACCATCAAAGTATGGAATCTCTATCTTCCCTGCCCTTCATTAAAACTCAAAGCTTCCCCTATGGTTTTTCCTAGGCTGGTTTCTGAACCTGAGTTGGCAATACTAGTCTAGGGACATCTGTCTTTGAACTCTCATATCCAAGTTGTAGTATTCCTTGGTACTCCTAGAAAATTGTTCCACAAAGTCTTCAACCTATTCATGTTTCCCTTTCTCATCTGTAAATGTGGGCATGTACGGTCTAGGGTTAGCTCTGTTACCCGAGTGTCGGCCTAGCTGTTCATCTATGAACACTGGCATGTATGGCCTATGATTGACCCTGCTACCCATCTTTCCATGGGACGTGCCACCTCACAGACTTCCTTCGGATCCCGGTGCTTTCTTTGGGTTATATCTGACTTCCTCATGGGTTCCACCGGAACCACCAGCCTCCTTATTCCCATATGTATCAGGATCCTTTCCTCAATGGGTTACTTGCATCAGAAGGTCAGTTATCCTAGATTGGTTCTCATTCATCTTCTGTAGATTCTCGTCAACCTTCAAGGTTTCAGAAATTTCGGCCTGTCCCCTTCTGCTGGTTTCCTGATACTCATCCAAATGTTGGACCAAGGTGCTTTCTGCGTGGTTCATGTTTTGCTGGAACTTACCGAATTCGGCTACTAAGAAAGCCAAGCCCTGAGGCTCATGGTCATCCCCTGACCCTTTCATTTCTGCCTCTGTTTCACTGATGTTTTTCTTCCTCTGACCCATAACAATTCCACTGTACCTCTGCATGCACCGATCCGTCCACAGGTTTGAAGGATCGAAGCTCTGATACCACTGTAATGATCCCAAGACAAATTTTTCGCTTGGTATCACTAACTACTACTGATTTATTGATGTGCAAGTGTTTATTGAGTTATTAAGTGCATACAAGATTCATCCAACACATGAAGATCATAACACATTCAAGATATAGAAGCACAAGCAAGATCTGACCTTTTTATTATGCAGAATCAATACAATAGATGAACGATCTGGCATGAACCTCAGATGGTCGTACAAACAATAGATATGAGCTGCTACAAAATGCTCCCGTCAATACAAAAGAAGCCTCC
This sequence comes from Picea engelmannii, assembly GCA_009831015.1. NCBI lineage: Eukaryota > Viridiplantae > Streptophyta > Pinopsida > Pinales > Pinaceae > Picea > Picea engelmannii. Next base: position 636,862 of record ML777562.1, on the reverse strand, counting down.
AAAGGCTGAATAAGTAATGAAGACCAATACCTAGCAGATCTGGATGTCAAACCCTCCAATTGAAGAGTGCCATGCTCCAAGTGAAGACTGAAACCCTCAAGAATTCGGCCCTAATGGAAGGATGCTCCAAATGAGCCCAAACTCGGTCAAATGATAGATCAGGGCAGTGGGAACCTCCTCTTGAAGTTTCAAGCCCAACATCCAAGTCCAACCCCTCCAACTGTTGAAACTCCTAAGGGAGTTGCGCCCTCTTGAATAGCTGGAACCCCAATGCAACTCGTCCCTGAAGAAATACACCTCCAAATGGCATGAAACTGTCCAAGAATATAGATCGGGCTATGAGAATCTCATGGAAGAAGTTTCAGAACCAAATCTCAAGCAGATCTCTCTAGATCTGAGTTTTTCTGAATCACATGATGTCCCCTATGACTCCAAGCATCCCAATCTGCAGATAATTATATGATGATGATAACCCTCCAGAAAATTCATTAAACTCATGATCATGCCCCTGCAAACAAAACCCAAGTGTCGGAATGGCCCCGGGCCCTCTGGATAAGCTGGATCGAACCTCCCTCTAGATGATGGTGCACCCTTGCTGGAATCACAAGAACAGTACGGCCTACTACCTTCTGAAGCGCTAGATGGAGATGAGATGAGACTAGAATGGTGTGGAGGAGTCTTTCATCCCCGAGACCAAGCTGTGGAACAAGGTGAGTGGATATTTCACCTCTGAGTTGCTCACAAGGGTTTGTACAACAAAACCCCCAAACTAAATGCTCAAGAGCAATAGAAAATGTTAATCCAAACTAGAATGAATAATAGGTGCGTCCCAGCCTCTTACTTATACTTTTCCTTCTAATTCTCTGTTGAGTTAGGTTAACTCCTAGGGTTAATCTTCTATTCTTCTGTTGAGTTATCTTTTACTCCTTAATCCTTTTCCTTTCTTAAGTCAACTTAAAAATATAACTTTAGCCTCATTGACTCCCCCCTTCAATGTGAGACTATGGCCTAGTGGGGGTGCCCAGGCCACTGAGTCTCCTCATCACCTCTCTAAGAGGTGGGGGACATTACACTAAGGGATCATAGTGGATCCTAAACTAAAGAAGTATCCGGAAGTACTCTTCTGATACACTGGGCTTCCTGCCCAGTTAGCATTTGCATGCCCATGCAAAAATAAACCACCACTGGATGTATATCTCAGACCATAAGTAATGCTCCCTCTGAGATATCTCAAGATGTGTTTTGTTCCCACCTAGTGTATCTGTCTCGATTTAGTCATGAATTGACTCATTGCAATCACTGCATAGCATATATTTGGCCTAGTGTGGATCATGTACATCAATGATCCAATCAGCTGAATATACATGGTGGGATCCACCAAATCTGAACCTGTATCAGAATCATGCATCTTCCTCAGGTTGGTAATCATCGGAGTAGACATGGATTTGCAATCCATCATACCAAACCTCTTTAGTACATCCACTGTGTATTTTCCTTGTGCTAGAAATATCTCGCCCTGTCTTTGCCATACTTCCAATCCTAGGAAGTAATGCATCAAGCCTAAGTCTTTCATCTCGAATTCTGAGGTTAGCTCCCTCTTACACCAGGCTATTGGCCATTCATCTCATGTTAGAAAGAGATCATCAACATATAGGATTAGTATAACAGGTTGGTTGCCTCTTACCTAGAAGTACAGATTTGCATCAACATCACTTTTCTGAAAGCCCGGGCTTTTAAGAAAGCCATCAATCATGTCATACCAAACTATAGGAGCCTGCTTAATACCATACAAGACCTTCCTTAGCTTGCATACATGAGTGCCTTTGTTATGCAGTACAAAACCATCTGGTTGTTCCACAAAGACCTCTTGTTCAATCTTTCCATTCAAGAATGTTGTTTTTACATCCATCTGATGTAGCTTCCAACCAAGAACGGAAGCTAAAGAAATAATAGTTTGAATGGAGGTATACCTAGCTATATGGGCAAAAATCTCTTCGTAGTCGATTCCTTCTTTCTGACTGAAGCCTCTAGCTACAAATCTTTCTTTGAACTTTTCCACACTTCCATCAACTACATGTTTGAACTTATAGATCCATTTGGAAGAAACCATTGATTTGTCTTTTGGCCTCAGCCCAATGTCCCAAACACTGTTCTTCATAATAAACCCATATTCCTCAAGCATGGCATCATTCCAAACTTTTGATTTATCTTCTTCTTCAAATGAAGAAGGTTTAGCATCACTAATGTTGCTCATCAGTGCAACATAGCCTCCAAACCTATGAGGCCTCTTCCTTTCCCTGAAAGCTCCTTTGGGAGCAACTATCCTTGCTGCTTCCTGTTATCCCCGATATCTAGGGATAACTAGGAGATCATGTCTCGAGGCCCACATGGTCCTAGACATGGAGTACAAGAGCAGATTGACTTGAGCATGGCCCTTGAGGGCCCATCTTTTCTTCTTCTCAGCCAGACTTGTCCTG
>ML777562.1:590294-620747 GCA_009831015.1 Picea engelmannii | reverse complement strand
GGAATGGAGATGGAAGTAGGTTAGGGAGGAAGGATGAGTAGTAATAGTTGAGAAGGTATGGAGATCTGTCTTGTGGTGGAATTTAATGTTTTCCCTTCAAAAAAAAAAAAGAGAAATGTGTATATATGAATATTCATTATTACATAACTAAACCACAGTTAACCGGATAATAGTAATTAAAGGATTTCTCAAACAATTGGTTGGTTTGTTGTCTTTTATAAAAGACTAATCTTGCTGACTGGATTGGATGCATACATAAATTACTAAAGGATGACGGTTTTGATTATTAGTACATGCACGAGATTTGTATGTACTAGCTACACATGCATTTCTTGTACATATACACTAGCATGTATGAGTTTTCTTGACTTACTAACTGATAATGTCGGTTAATTGTTATGAATGTGTGAACCATGTTTCTTTTCCTTGTACCATAAGATACCTTAACTTCGGGACGAAGTTTCCTGAAGGGTGGGTGTATGTAACAACCCTAGTAGAATATATACTTAGGGATTATTAAGTAAAAGATGTATTAGGTAATTAATTTTTCCTAACATGTTAATAACTAAACAAAGATTGGTCTAATGATATTAATTAAGTATTTATTAATTAATTAAAGGTTATAATTTTGATTACTTAATTAATTAAATAACTACCTATTACATTCCATAACATGGGTATTAAATTTAAAAAGATTAATAAGTTATATTGTTTAAATTAAAAAGGTTACGTACACGGAAAGGGATAAGACATTGAACATAAAGGGATAAGATATTAATTATAAAGGGATAAGATATTAATTATAAGGGGATAAGGTAATAAATGGGTAGGTAAGGAAGTGAATGAAAAGAAGGCGGTGAAGGACGGATATGGAGGGAGGAGGTTTACGAAGGAGGCATTATCATTCTACAAGAATTTTTATTTTTGGAGGTTTTTCTCTTGGATTGCACAGAGGAGAGTTGGAGTTCTGTAGTCGGGAAGGGTTAGTACAGGGGCACCGGTTTGCTAGGGGTTTTGGGCACGGGGGCCAGGATATCCATATGGTATCCTGGAGCTAGGTAGTTGTCCTAGTTGGCAGGGTGGAAACTCAGTTTTGGGCAGAGTTGATCCGTGGATTCAAGCTGGGCAAGGCAGCAGCAGGAAGGTCAACAAGACAAGCAGAAAACGAAGGGTTAGCATCAAACCCAGGTATGTTAATTTATGTATTTGTTTTATGAAATTTAAGGAATATGATGTGTTATGAGGTTGTCCGTAAGCTAATATGTTTAGCTCAATAAATTTATATGTTCTGGTGATTAATTTATTTGTGCAATTAAATTTATATGTTTTGGTGATTAAGCTATTTGTGCAATTAAAATAATTTTTATCAAATTTTTATTTCAAGTCACTACATTCCTCCCTCTGATCATCTGACTCTTCATTTTCAAAAGAGGGTGAAGCTGGCTGAACTGCTTCCGATTCCTGTTGAAGCTCTCTAGATTTCTTAATAGCGGCTTCCTTATGGAAAGTCACATTTCTTCTTACCTCTATTTGCCTCTAACCTGGTACATAAATTTTGTAAGCCTTGAAGATCTCATTGTAGCCCACAAAAACCCCTTTCTTGCCTGAGGGTTCCATCTTTGTCATCTTTTCCTTGGGGACATGAATATACGCAGGACACCCAAATATCCTTAGATGCCCTACTTCAGATTTGATCCCTGAGAAGACCTCTTCAGGAGTCTTGTCCTTCAAGATAGCATGTGGACACCTGTTATGAATATACACGTCAGTATGTGGAGGTAGCTTCTGCCCATAAAGAATTTGACAGACCATGGTCAAACATCATTTCTTCCGCTGCCTCACAAATTGCCCTGTTTTTCCTCTCAGTGACTCCATTTTGCTGAGAGTTATATGGCACGATCAACTGTCTCTTGATTCCTGCTGACTTGTAGAAATCCTCAAACTTGAGAGATTCAAACTCTCCTCCATTGTTTGTTCTAAGGATTATGATGTGTTTCCTTGTATGTTTTTCAATAAAGGCTTTATACTCTTTGAATTTATCAAATGTGTCACTTTTAGCTTTAAGGAAATATATCCAACATTTTTTTGAGTAATCATCAATAAAAATGACATGATACAAACAACCATTGAGTGAGGGAGATGACATAGGACCACATACATCAAAATGAACCAGATCTAAGATGCCCTGAGCTCTGTTGTCACTGCTAGAAAATCATTTCTTTATATTTTTACCTAGCATGCATCCCTTACAAATTTAATTTTCACTAAGAGAAATAGAGGGCATGCCACATACCATGTTCTGTAGATCTGGAAGAGCTTTGTAATGAAGATGTCCAAGTCTTCTATGCCACAACTCGCTGGAGCTAGTCGCATAATGAGCCAATGCCTGAATTGATTGTCCTGACATGACGTACAGTCATCTACTGCGAGTTACAATGGGTTCTGTTGTACTTAAGTGGTTGCCTTTAGTCCATAGTAGTGCCTTCCTATCCTTGAAGATCACTCAATATCCCTTGTCCTCAAGGGTTGCAACTGATAGTAGATTCTTCTTGAGCCCTGGAACATATAATACTTCATCAACATGAAGTCTAACCCCAGATTCCAATATGAAGGAGATAGAGTCTACTCCCTCTATCTTGTAACATTTGTCATCTCCAAGCTCAACCTGCTCTACAAAAGATTTTGACTCAAAATCTGGGAGGATCTCCTCGTACCCTATCATGTGCTTTGATGCACCACTGTCTACTAACCAAGTTTTCGGCCCCGTAAAAACTGAACTGGATAAGGCAGAAACCAAGTAATATTCTTTTATATTTTCTTTCTCATTAGAAGGACATTTCTGATTTCTTTTGGATTCATCATCCTCAACAGTTGAGGCATGATGTTTCCCTTTCCTTGGATATTTCTTTCTAAACCAAAAATCTTTAGCAAAATGACCCAACTTATTACAACTAAAGCATTTAATCTTAGATGTATTAATATTCTTTCTTTTGAATGTACCTTTGGTGTTTGGCTTCCTCTGAGAGCCTTTCTGGAAAGTGTCTTTCTTCTTTCCCTTGAATCTTGATGCTAAAGCTGAGTGCTCTTCTTTCGTTGGCTCACTCCTGGTAGTTGTGTGACTCTCCTCCTAGAGGCAATCATGCCATAACCTCTCAAACGTGGGTTGAATCTTTCTCCCACTTTCACTAGATAGGAAGGTCTCCCATGAAGAAGGAAGACCATCAAAAAGGGCCTACACTAAATCATCATCGTCTATTGTCACCCCTGTGACCAAAAGCTGATCTCTGACCTGAGCTATCCTGGAACAGAAAGATGCCACTGATTCACCTTTCTCCATCTTCGAATACTTAAGCTTGTGCTTAAGTGTCCTCTTCTGACTTGAAGCATGTTTCTCATATAGATTCACCAAGGTATCCATACAGTCCTTAGCAGTCATTAACGAAGTCATTGCAAGCATTATACTGTCTTTGACTGAGTCAAAGATGATTCGCTTGGCCTTTGCTTGACTCTTCCTGAAGGACGCTCTTCCTACATTATTCATGGGTTCCTCCACCACTCTGGTCACATACTGCTCAAGATCATGCTCATGCAAGATATTTGTTTTCCAGAGCTTCCACACATTGAAGTTGGTAGTTCCTTCGAGCCTATCCTCAACCCTGACTGAAATGGAAGATGCCATGGACCTCACACTAGAAAATTAATCAAGCTAGTTTGGATCTGTGTGTACCTGTTGTTGCACTTCAACACGTTTAACACACCCTAAGCTCTGATACCATGTTAAATTATGAACTTGATTTCTTATGCAGATTAATTCTTTTATTTTCTTCAACACTTTGATTCCAACTTAATACACTTCAACAATACCAAATCATAACCGAATAGCAATAACTATGTAGATAAATAAGCATGCACATCAACAACAGATATACCCCGGGAAAACCCTGTACAGGGAGAAAACCCCCAACAAACGATATTCCTTTATTGCATTAATAATGTATGATCACTTACAAATATCCACCATGAATGTTCTGCTCTTAAAGAGCTTGCCAAGATGACTCTGACCTGAGAAAGACCTAAAAGACCTTACTGAAATACACCTCTGATATGTTGCCTCTATTGTTGATATACAACAATGATATGCTACTGATATATGCCTCTGATATGCAGCCTCTATTGTTGATATACAACACTGATATGTTGCTTTGGTATTCTGCCTCTTTATCACTAATATGTTGCTTTGGTATGGTGCCTCTTTATCACTAATATGCTCCTCTATTGCTTCTCCCTTAACCTACATATCAAATAATTGTGTTGAAGAGAGGGGTCGACCTCTACTTATATAGGCTGAAGAGGAGAAGAGGAGAGGCTCGAAATAGTAATGTGTTTGCATGCTTTAATCATAACTCAACTTCATATTTTAGTTCGAACTAGACTTGAGACTGGTATACTCTAGTTCGAAAATAGAACTAGACTTGAGACTTCAGTTACAACTCAGCATTACGCTTTAATTCGAAAATAGAACTAGACTTGAGACTTCAGTTACAACTCAGCATTACGCTTTAGTTCTAAAATAGAACTAGACTTGAGACTTCAGTTACAACTCAACATTACCCTTTAGTTCTAAAATAGAACTAGACTTGAGACTTCAGTTACAACTCAGCATTACACTTTAGTTCTAAAATAGAACTAGACTTAAGACTCCAATTACAACTCAACATTACAAGGCAATTCGAAACTCTCTTCATGGTGGATAATGTTACACGTGCCAACGCACTAGATCAATACATTTATATCATTTGCAATATTAGGAATATCGTTTGTTTCTAGCTCATAGGAATTTTATATTCAACCTAACTTTTGCTAGATGCCTTGACTTTTGCTCATGGATCACAAGGCTTGACTAGGCTCATAGAGTTTGTACGTTCCCCCTGACTTTTGCACTAGTCTGTCTATGCTCACAGAGGTTGTACGTTCCACCTGACTTTTGCACTAGACTGTCTATGCTCACAGAGGTTGTACGTTCCCCCTGACTTTTGCATTAGACTTACATAGCATCTCGTTCGTCCTAACTTTTGGTTTGACTCACAGAGATTGTACGTTCCCCCTGGCTTTTGTCAATACCTCACAAGACTGATTGATTCTCCAAATCTCCCTGGCTAGCCTCAGGGTGGCCCATATGGCCTTTCATTGGAGAATGATTGTCGATGCTGCCAAACTTAACAGGTGTCATATCAGTCAAGAATACAAATCTTGAGAGTTCTCAGGCAGTAATTGTACAAAGGACACAAAGGCAGTAATTGAGAACTTAGTATCATCATTGTATTTAGTAACAGAACTGCCACAGCTACAATCTGGTAGCCAATAAAAACGTCAGCTTGCATGCTAAGATAGACACAGGGGACACGAATGGAGGTCCATAAAAAATCCAAGAAGAAAGGGACTCATGTTCAGAGAAGCAATGGTGATAAGGTTGCACAAACCCAAACAAGCCCAATGCATGTTCATGCACTTATAATTTACGCTTGAACTTGGCAGAGTAAGCTTTCAGAACAAAAAACAATTAGCAAGCTGCAAGAGAATTGTAAACTAGAGTATTCTAGCCTGACATTTAGGAGGAGTTGCACACTACCTGTGATAAGGCCTGTTAAGCCAACATTGTCACCAATAAAATTTACCATGTAATAACTAAACTGCATTTCACTTATTGTCACCAAAAATCCCCACAAGAACACAGCCCATCCTTGAAATGATGGAAGCGGGAGACATCTCTCACAACGATTTCTCTTTCAACAATCTGAGATATGAATTTGATGGCTGCATGGCAGTCACCACATATACGAAGGTTTTTGAAAACTCGAATAGGTGTCCCAGAAGGGGTGCCAATAAGCCCAAAAGCAATGGCCAGCTTTTCACTGTGGTGGCAGAGACTTTGTTCCTTATGCTCTTCCTCCAAATCTTGCAGCACATAATTTGTATCAGGCACGTAGCCTGCTTCCTTCATCTGCCTAGCCAGTTTCTCCAATGTTGAGTAGATTTCCTCAGCATGCGGATGTGATCTGTCGTCTACTACAAACGTATGCACCTTGTTCTTGACCTCAATCCAGCTGCAACCTGGTTTCTTTTTAATTCCCTTGTCTTTCATCATTTTTCTAACCTGTGCTACATCATCCCACTTGCCAGCTGCAGCATAGATATTTGACAGCAGTGCATAAGGAGCAGCGCTTTCAGGTTCCAACTGAAAAAGGCATTCAGCTGCCCGCTTTCCTAGTTCCATATTACCATGTATTCTGCAAGCACCAAGTAAAGAACTCCATATGACAGCATTAGGTACAAAAGGCACGCTATCAATAAGTTCCTCTGCCTCTCTCAAGTGCCCAGCACGACCAAGAAGATCGATTATACAGGCATAGTGGTCTACCATCGGTACAATGCCATAATTCCGACTCATGGACTCAAAGTAATGCCAGGCTTCATCAACCAGACCTGAATGATTGCATGCAGATAGAACACCAATAAAGGTAATGTTGTCGGGTTTCGTGCCCCCTAATAGCATATCTCTAAAGAGTTGAAGGGCATCGCCACTGAATCCATTCTGGGCATATCCCATAATCAATACAGTCCATGAGACTGTTGTTTTGTTTCGCATTTTGTCAAAGACCTTCCGAGCCTCTTCTACAATCCCACATTTTGCATACATATCAACAAGGGCACTTTCCACAAAGACATCTACATCCGATCCAATTTTGATGATTTGAGAATGGATCTGCTTGCCCTGTTCAACGACCACTAGGGTACCACAAACACTGAGAATACTAGAGAAGGTGAACTGAGAGGGTTTCATGCCTGTTCGCTGCATTTGCCAAAAGAGCTTTAGAGCCTCCTCACCTTGCAGATTCTGGGCATATCTTGCAATCATGGCATTCCATGAAACCACATCCCATTCAGCTATATTATCAAACAGATGGCGGGCATCCTCTACACTCCCACATCGGCCATACATGTCTACAAGAGCACTTCCTACAAAAGCATCTGACTCATATCCAGTTCTAACAATATAACCATGAACCTGTCTACCATGTTCAAAACCTGCTAAGCTCACGCACGCAGTTAGAATGCTGGCAAGAGTGAAGTGATTCGGCTTAACACCTGTCTGTTGCATTTCTTGGAACACCTTCCGGGCCTCCTCGCCTAGCATATTTTGGGCATATCCAGCAATCATTGCAGTCCATGAAACCTCATCTCTTTCAGACATTTTCTCAAACACTTTCCATGCATCTTCAACGATTCTGCATTTAGCATATAAGTCAACAAGCGCACTCGCCAGGAAGACATTAGCCTCAAACCCACTTCTAATAACTTCACTATGCACTTGTCGGCCTAACTGAAGAACTGACATGCTCGCACAACATCTAAGTACACTGGCAAAAGTGAACTCGGTTGACTTAAATCCCAACTTCTGCATTTGCCCATAAGTCTCAAACGCCTTTTCAAGGTACCCCTGTTTGGCATACCCTGCAATCATAGTATTCCAGGAAACCCCGTCTCTTTCAGTCATTTTGTCAAACAGTTGGCGAGCATCCTTCATACTTTCGCATCTGACATATGCCGCAAGCATCACATTTTCCGAACTGATATCTCTTTCAGGCATTTTATCAAACACTTGGTGTGCATCTGCGAAACTCAAATTCTTGGCAAACATATCAACGAGACGATTTCCCAAAGAGATATATGGCTTATGCCCTGCTTCAACCATGTCTGCATACACTTGCTTCCCTTCAATCAAAGCGTTTGAGTTTATACACAGATTCAGGATATTGTTACATATATTGGGATTTACCCAAATGCCTTGTTGGCACATTTTATTTAAGGTATCCACTGCTTCCTTCACTCTTTTCACTTTACACAAATAGTACAGTTCCTCATTCAGGTGCTCATCTTCACTCCTGTTGTTAGTGAAATAATCCACTTTCTCTCGTTCATTTTTTATGGATTTTGGTTGGATCACAGCAGTGCTGGGAAATAACTGTCTGGGATTGAGTTTGTTCTGAAGCTCTGACAGTCCTCCAATTAGCGTGGAGAAGGCAAAATAGTTGAGTTTCTTCATGGCATTGCACAATTGAGTATTGGGTGGGATCAGAATAATCCTTGTTGTTCAATTTCTGGAATGACCATGTCCCTTGTTGACTTTTTAAAATTCTTGTCAATATTAATGGTTTTCACTGTTTCAAAATCAGCTTTCTTGATTTTCAGAGTGGACGTCAAATCCATAAAACTTCTGCAATTATAAATGAGGTATTGACGTACCTTCAAAGGCATTCTACATTTTTTTCATTTGATTATGCCTAACTCAATGCTGGGATCAACCTTCATCTGCCTTTGCGTAGAGCAGGCTTTAACTGCACAAGCTTCAAACTCTGTTTTACATTTGGTTAAAATTAATTAAATATATTGAATGCAAAATTAAAATTAAGTTCAAGTGGTGATAACATATTTGGTTAAGATTAATTAAATATATTGAATGCAAAATTAAAAATAAGTTACAGTGGTGATAAAATAAAAGCATATAATAAGGTAAATTTTAGTTAGTTTTGATCTTATGTATGGATAAGGCTAAATGCTTTGAAAAAGTATATTGGATTAAAATTAATTAAATATATTGAATATAAAATTAAAAATAAATTTAAAAGTATTAGTATAATAATAAGGTAAATTGTAAGTTAGTTAGTTTTTGGTTTTATGTATGGGATAAGGTTAAATGTTATTAAAAAGTACATAATTTTATTGGAAATACTGAGAGATTATTTAAGTTGAAACCACTTTTTGTGGTCTTAAGTAAGAGTCTGTCTTCCTCGAATATAAGGAAACAGGTTCATGGCTCAAGACCTAGAGGCATCTAGCAATGGTGAAAGTCTTCTCGAACCACCAATGGGTTATTTCAAGTGGCGTGGTTTTTCCTAATAATAATAGGAGACATTAGTGTTAGTTGACCACTCACTTGTGATAGGTTTTGCACTTTCAAAAAAATATAAAAATACATATTTGTTATAGATTTATCTTAATTTCAAATTTATTGAGAGTTGAAATGAATCAAATCCCCTTAACATAGAAACTTTATTTTCTTTTATTTTTTAATCATGGGAATCGATATCTAGTAGGATTGATATGATTGATATGAGCTAGGCCCAAAATCAATTCTATTTGCAACATTTTTTATAAATACAAGGAAAAAATTGCAACGGGATTGATTTGATCCTTTAACAATATCTTGGTGTTAAAATAGATTTAACATATGAGTGTATGTATGTTTTTGAGAGAATTATTTATTATCATTATTATTATCTAGTTTTCTTTTTTATTAAACTTAAGAGATGTGAAAATATTTTTTGTTTTTTAATTCTTTTGGGCATATAAGTGTTATGGACCAACAGACATCGGGCATTATAATCTCTATTGCTGTAGAAAACACCTCTCAAGTCAATAAAGAATATATAATAACAAAATAAATCATGATCCCAAACTTTAAGTAGTCAATGGTTATTACACACTAGTTGTATTAAAAAGGGTATGGCGTTAAGTTGTCAAGGATAATTGTTGTCTATCCTTAGTGTCAACTTGGAACGCCACACTGGATCGATCCAATCTAGGTGTTATGCTAGCACCGAGGATGGACAACATGTCATGCATTTATCTTCTCACAACCAAATGGATATGAATTAGCATACTTGTCTCAGTACTTCGTTACAAGGCTATAAATACATGTACATTGATCGTTCATACCTAAGGCATAGGTACAAGGTATTGAGGGAGGGCATTCAAAATAGCTTTGGGGAAGTTATGGCATTGTTTAAAATCCAATTCGGAGGGAGGTTGCAACAATAGATAGGGCACAAACACATGAATGTCCCTTGCCACAATGAACACCAATTTCAAGTGGGGAGGGGGTTGTTGGAACTCAACTTCAGGAATCACCTTGGCATGCACCAGTGACCACACAACATGTTCCACTCCATGACCACACCACACACTCATAACCCCTATCCTATGTTGTTTTTGGAGACAAATAGATTCAAGTTGCTTGTAAGCATAGTAGAGCCCTACAAAGATATTAACTTGTCCAAGTTTCAATTGAGATTTATGAGAGCATGATTAGGTCCATATACAATGATAGAGCATAGAGGCCAATCGGGCTTGTCGTGTACATGGCACCCCTAGTAAGACCAAGAATATGATAGATGTCAATGCATATATTCATAAATATCCAACTAAATATCTTCGTTAATCTCACCTGAACTTTGTTCATGTATGTACATCTTTGAGGGAATCGTAGGTGCATTATATCATAGTACATACATGAACAAAGTTCAGGTGAGGTTAACAAAGATATTTAGTTAATGTGTGTGTGTGTGTGTGCAACAATAAAAGTAACGTATGAGGCAGGGATTGGTTTGAATCCTTCTCAATGTCAGTTGCCTAAGTTTTGTACCAAACTATTATGGGAATGGTTGATATTTCTTTGATATTGAATGGGCTCTCACCATGTACAAAGAATCAATCTCACAACCTAAGAGGACGTGAAGATTTGAACTAGTCGATAGTGTGCTACTGTCAGTATGCATGAACATGTAAAGATGGACTCACATTTGAAATATGTGCAATGAGAAATGGAATTTATGAGGTAATGATTGGTTTGAATCCCTCTCAATGTTAGTTTGTTATCGAACTATCGTGGCGATGGTTGATATTTCCTTGATATTGCACATGCTCTCACCATGTACTATGGAGAATTGACCTTGCAACCTGAGAGGACACTATGTTTCTCAACTAGTCGATAGTGCATTGTTGCTAGTGTGCATGATTGTATAGATGATGGTCTCACATTCAAAATTCGTTGGGAGGTAGACAAACCACATCCGATGATCCTAAACCATTGTAACCCACAACTTGGTGAGTTAGATAGAGGATAAAAGACACCCTCTGGTAGACAAAACCACACCTATAATATATTGGGGTTGACTCATAGTACAGTGAGAGAATGTGGAAACAACTACCCAAGCTAGTACCAAAAACAATTGCAGAGATGATGCCACAGGAACTCCCTAACAATATGTTTGATTTCACAAGTGTGAAATGGAAGTTATTTCACATAGGCACATTCAAGTTGGAGTTGTTGTTAATCCCTTTGAATGTCTTAACAACTTCAAAAAATGAGATTACAGTCATATTGACTACAAAATGGTGTTTCTTGTGGTATCAAAGAAAAACCCAAAGGTCGTGTACAATGTTGGCATCAATCCAAAGACTCCATGGAATGCACAACCCTTGTTGTTCTGGTGAGATTTCACATAAGTATTATCTTACATTGTTTAATTTTAATTCAAAATTTCACTTGAAACATATTGGCATTTATTTTGCACCCAATATTGTCAAAATTTTAAATGCATGTTGATCTTGCTACAAGTTGATATGTTACTTGTTACAAGTTGACATTATTTCTTGCTTCCACCCATAGGTTTTCTTAAAGCCAATGTTATTCTTCCTTCTAGGTTTTACTTGTTGGAACAACGGGCTAAGTAGGTTCATCATACTTTTGGATCTTCTCAAGACACTCAATCGACGGTGAATAGTTGGCTAGGAGAGTTGACTAAATGGTCGACCAGGCACTCAATTGGTTGGTTGGTTAGACTAAACCAGTCGACTGGTGTGTAGAACAAGGTGGAATTCAAGGAATTCATTATGCACCCTCACCAATCTAAGTGGACGTCATCCTCCTCACTTGAAAGGATTTGGTTACATCTTGGCGCTACACAAGATGACCTTAGGGGTTGTTCTAACATGATAGAACATGTGTGTTGTGCATGGAAATATTTTGGTTTATTATGATTCTCTATATGTTGAGTTGTGTTCAATTATGTTCACTTGTGTTTAAGTGTTGTAATGGTATCTTTAGATACCACCTCTTCTTGGAATTCCTATCTCTCTGATCTACCTAATTCCCTAGTTCTCCAACATGGTATTAGAGTTATTGGTTTGAGATATAGGTTATTGTCTACGAGTCTTTTGAAGGTTGTCCATTATACATGCTCCTAATGATTTGAATATGTTTGATAGATTGACTCAGAGTTTTGGATTGCACACTAAATTTGGTATTAGATCTATAGATTAACATCATGTGCTCCAAGCAAGAGCCTATGATTCTAAACAACCATAATTATGGAATTTGGGTGTAAGGTATGAAAATGGACAAGTTTAAACATTCTATTTTTTGGACTTTTTTGGCAACCATCATCATAATCCAACTATGTAATTGTTGGTGAAATTGCAATTTTCCATCGCTTAAATTGCATTTTTGAATGCATAAGTGGATTCAATGCCCTGAAAACCCCCTATAGCGCCTCAAATGTGCAATATCAACAACTAATATCTCCAATTCCAACAATTGTTCTAAAATTTTGGCCAGATTTTGGGTAAAATTGGTTGGAAAAATATTCCCATAAAAGGTTCAACAAGTAGAATGTTTAGACTATTGCTATGTAAACACTATTGAAGAGTAAGGTGCCTTGGCAGTTTATTAAGGAAGCAATTTGAGATCTAAAGGATGACCAATATAAATTTGTTATCAACAGGAAGAAGGATGAGTCCATAAGAGTCATAAAAACCTACATTTCAAGGAAGAATAACTTTCATATTTGCAGGATTCATTGCCCTAATCAAGTCTGAAAGAAGCTTAAAACTCTATTTGATAAGATTGACAAAATTCGGGGCATGCAAATTGAGAAAGAGTTGATCTATCTGTATCTTTTTCCTTTCAAAGAATTGAAGGTTGCTTGGTTTGTGTAAAGGGACTTCAATTGAAATTGGGTGAATGCGGAAAGGATTTTCCAAAGAAATATGGTTAGTTCATAGTACTAATCCTGTTGAATTTGAAGACACCTTGTGATGTATTATGTTCAACATTCCTTCCTAGTTGGGCTTCTAGAGAAAAGGACAGTAAGGATTACTAGTCCTTTGATTATTTCCATGGTTTTCTAATTAGGGCACAAAAAACATTGCTTGATGAAGGGAAACTTGAAGTCAAGCAACAAGCTCATTTGTTGAAGATAAAAGGTCAACATGACTATAGAGAAAGAGGTCGAAAATGCAGTCAAGAGAGAGCAAGATTGCATTGACCAGTTTGTTAAGAAGAAGCATGGTGATCAAACTTTGACTAAGAAATGTGGGAATAAGAAAACCCAATGTTATCGCAGGGAATTGGGACATATGGAGAAGGCTTGTTGATAGAAGACTAAAGACCTAGAGGAGAAAGTGAAGAAACTTAAAAGAGACATGTTGAATAGAAGATTATCTGACTTGCAACATCAAACTTCATAAGGTTGTTGAACTTATGCTTATACTGAGTGGGGGTGAATCAATAAAAGATACTTTTTACGTTAATTAAGCATTTATCAATCATTCATTAACTTTAAAACAGTAAATGCATGTAAACTCAAATCACGGTACACAGAGTTTAACTTGGAAACCTTTGTAGGAGAAAACCACAAAAAATTATCTTTATAAATGTTTGTAGGCACTAACCTACTATTACAAAGCTTGTAGGCACCAACCTACTAGAAACACCAATCTCCTTAGCTAAGCACCAACTCAGCAAGATATTATGTAGGCACCAACCTACTGGAGAAACCAATCTCCTCAGTTGAGCACCAACTCAACAAGATATTGTGTAGGCACACCAACCTACTAGAGACACCAATCTCCTCAATTGAGAACCAACTCAATAAGATATTGTGTAGGCACCAACCTATTGGAGACACCAATCTCCTCAAATGAGCACTAACTCAGTAAGACCTATATAGGAACCAATCTAAGATCATCATACATAAAGTACTTTTGAATTCACCTCCTTGTTTCATACTTCATGTATTTCATAGCATCATCATACCATTAACTTTCATGCTCCAACGCCTCTCTTTGCTTCATACCCCAAACATAGATTCAAACCCTAGTCATATTTAGCCTTCATGCCCTAGCAAACCTTGTAGCATCATTCCCATAATATAATCCCAAAATACAGCATCACAACCTCAAAACCACGCACTTTGCAACATCATACACCTTATTCCTTCATAACACACCCTTAAAACTCCAATAAAACTCCTCTTGCATCTTTAGACCCCAAGAATACTCTCCAACTTCTCTTTCGCACCTCAGACTTGATATTATTGATTGGATGTTCTTCAAATGCACACATCTATCATGTATTTTGTTTTTGTGCTCACTTTTAGGGCCGACCTATAAAGACTGGCTAGGTTGACCTTAACTTTTTGGCTGGGTTATCTGACAGAAAAGTTCATATATTCTCATTCCTAAGGATTTAGAGGGAATGTCATATATCATTGGAAAGGTATAGGAATAAGATTTCCAACCATAGAAACTATGCTCCAATTGGAGATAGGTCTTCATAGTAAAAATGTCTTCAAATATAGGGTATCCAAACTGAGCATCAAAAATCCAAAAACAATATTTCCAACAATATCTATCTTGCAATATTTATCTTGGACATCTGTAGTCTCCCATTGTCTTTGACATCAATGCCAACAATATTTCCAACAATCTCTCCATTTGTCATTGATGGTATCCCTTAGTCAATTCTGATACTCCCCCTGTGTGCAACTTTTCTTCTGTCTACAATTCTTCCTCTGTCTACAACTTCTTCTCCTTTGACATCAATGGAAAAGGGTTGCTCCCCCTGATCTTGTGATTCCCTTTACTGACAAGATGAGAGGGATATCACTACCATACATCATTTTTCTCTTTTGAATTCATCGAGAACGTATACATTGCTTGGGGTTCTATTTTCATTTGCCACTAATCTTCTTGAACCTACTTTTCTTATCTGACATCCTTTAGAATTAAATGTGAGTTTGTAACCTTGATCACACATTTGACTGACACTTAGAAGATTTTGTTTTAACCCTTCAACATACAAGACATTCTCTGTTTTAGTCTTTCCATCATCAATACTAACAATACATTTTCCAACTATCCTTGTAGAATCATTATCCCCAAAGGTAATGCTACCTTCTTTTTCTTCCTTTGTGGTGAGAAATTTGTTCAATCCCCTATCATGTATTTAGAACATCCACTATCAATGTACCATTGGCTTCCTTTGTCTTGAGCATACATTGCAAGTCCACATTCTTCCTTCTTTGGTTCTTCTTGCTTCCTTTTCCACACCTTTGTGTATTCTTCTCTATGCTTGGTAAGAACATCGTCTTCCCTATTTTATTTAGGAGACCTTATTATGCTACTTCTACAATCACGTGTTATGTGCCCATAGTAATTTCACTTATAAAATTTAGTATTGTAATCAAGTAGGGGAGAAAATGAAATGTAGTTTCTATCAATAAACCCATGAGAAATTTTGGATCTGTTGCTCACATAATCATTCTTTGAGGTCTTATAAGAACCTCTATTTCTATCTATCACATGATCACTTATTGCATAAGCTCTACAATCTATTGCTTTATGACCAAAATCATTACAAGAAAAAGAATAGCCAAGAAAGATATTTTGGTACCGGGTTGTGAAAGGTCTTCTTGGTGGAATGACTTGTTTGAATTCATTCTTGTGAGAAGAATTAGATTTGTGTTGGTCATCATTTCCTTTCCTATTGTTTCTTTCATTGTTGATGGTGCCTTTGAGAATATTGGCATAGCTTTTAGGATTTTCTTCATTTTCCTTTTCTGATGGATTTGTGACCTTAGTGCTTGCCTCTTCCTTGGGGGTCTTTTGAATGGTGACATGTCTTGATGAATGGTGACCTTTGGAAACTGAGAATATTATATAATATTTCAGTACTCTTTCCAAAATTCAAGCTTCTATTCAACTGATCAGTTGTTTTCTCTAGTTCCTTTCTTAAGGAAACTATTTTATCTTCTAGCTTCTTGCAATTTTCTTCTTTTACTTTCAGTTGGCTTCTCACCACTTTTTCTATTCTTTTTGCCTCTTCTAGTTGATTCTTCATGATGATAGTTGTCTTCTTTGTTTCTTCAATATCACGATCCTTTTTTTCATGTTTCTACAATTGCTCCTTTTTATTTATATTCTTTCCCCCAAGTTTGCCTATTTCTTCTAAGGCACTAACGAGTTCTGTTTCAAGATTCACTTCCACTAAATATAGCTTTTCTTTATGAGCATCTTCATTTTCCTCATTAACAGGTTTTTTTTCCATGGTTATGGAGATAGATTCTTCTTCATCATCAGTATCTTCCCTTTCTTTGTATTTGTCATGTCCTCCTTTTAGCTTTCTCACAAATTGTGCTTCTTTTGTCTTTGATTCATAGCTGGAACAATCACTAGATCTGTCTTCATAAATGTTTTGTAGCTTGTCCCAAATCTGTTTAGTTGATGTACATTGCATTACCTTGGCAGTCTCAGAATATGATAGGCCACTGAAGATGACATCTATCGTTTTTTCATTGTGTTCACCTGTCTCCTTCCCAACTTCATCTGTATAACTTATTGTGATTGATTCCCATATACCAAACCCAAGGGCCATCAAATATTTATTCATTCTTATACTCCATGTATTCATTCTTATACTCCATGATGCATAGTTTGTTCCATTGAAAAAATGAGCTCTGTTTGTAGGGATACCTTCCTTACAATCCATATGTGCTCGAAATTTGCCTTTCAGTGGTTAAATTGTTTCTGAAGGAACCCACTCTGATTCCAATTGTTGAACTTATGCTTATGTTAAGAGGGGGGGGGGGGTGAATCAATATAAGATACTTTTTAATTTAATTGAACATTAATTAATCATTCATTAACCTTAAAACAATAAATGCATGTAAACTCAAATCATGATACGCAAAGTTTAACTTGGAAACCCTTGTAGGAGAAAACCACAATTTTTTTTTACTTATAAATGTTTGTATGCACCAACCAACTGTTACAAAGCTTGTAGGCACTAATCTACTAGAGACACCAATCTCCTTAGTTGAGCACCAACTCAACAATATATTATGTAGGCACCAACCTACTAGAGACACCATCTCCTCAACTGAACACTAACTCAGGAAGATAATGTGTAAGCACCAACCTACTGGAGACACCAATCTCCTTAGTTGAGCACCAACTCAGTAAGACATGTATAGGCACCAACCTAAGATCTTCATACACAGATTACTTCTGACTTCATCTACATGCTTCATACTTAATGTATTTCATAGCATCATCATACCCTCAACTTTCATGCTCCAACGCCTATATTTGCTTCATACCCTAGACATAGATTCAAACCCTAGTCAGATTTAGCCTTTATACCCTAGAAAACCTCGTAGAATCATTCCCAAAATATAATCCCATACTGCAACATCACAACCTCAAAACCACGCACTTTGCAACATCATAGACCTTAGCCCTTCATAGTGCACCCTCAAAACTCCAAGAAAACTCATTGTGCACCTTTAGACCCCAAGAATACTCTCCATATTCTCTTGTTCACCTCAGATATCTTATGTGCACCTCAAACTTGATCTTTTTGCTTGGATGCTCTTCAAATGCACACATTTATCCTGTATTTATAGTTTTTATGTGCTTCCTTTTAGGGTCGACCTGTAAATATTGGATGGGCTGACCTGAAATTTTCGAATGGGTTGTCTGATAGAACAAATCATATCTCTTCATTCCTAAGGAGTTAGAGGGAATTCCATATATTGTTCGAAAGGCCTCGTAATAAGCTTTCCAACCATAGAACCTATGCTCCAATTTGAGCTAGGTATTCATAATAAAAATGCCTTCAAATATAGGGTATTCAAATTGAGCACCAAAAATACAATAACAATATTTCCAACAATCACCATCTTGCAATATTTATCTTGGACATCTGTAGTCTCCCCCTATCTTTGACACCAATGACAATAATATTTCCAACAAAGGTAAGAGAGATAAATATACATTTTATGTTAGTTCTTCTCAAGATTAACATGCTCACACTTCTCAAAGTGTGTGGATAGTTGACTTTGATTCTACACATCATATGGATAAATATGCTTCTCTATTTCCTTCATTAAGTGAAGCTATAGAAAAAGAAATATCTATAGAAAATAATGTGCACTAATTGTTGTTAGTTGTGGTAATAATGAATGTTAGAATGGTGTAATTATTGATGTGTATCATGCACCTAGTTTGAGTGTCGATTTATTGTGTGTACCCCAACTAACTCACACTAGAAAGAAGGTAGAATTTTGGTCAGATTCGTTGTTGTGAAGGATATGCACAATAACCTTCTTCTTGTTGTCAAGGGAAGGAGAGATTGTATAAGTCCTGTGACTTTCCCATGAAATATCTAGGACTAATTGCACTCATAGCTCAAACCAATGATCATAGCAAAATTTGGCATGAACAACTTAGACATCTTAATTTCCAAAACTTGAAACTGATGATGAAACATAACATGGTTATTGGACTACCTAAGGTTGTCCCCCTGGTGAAATATGTCAAGGATATATGTTTGTCAATCATCATTGAAGTTGAAATGAGGACCGATTAGAGAGTAAAGACTCAGCTGGAACTTGTCCATAGTGACCTATATTCCCTTAACAAACCATCACTAGCCAGTGCAAGATATGTTTGACCTTCATTAATGAATTTTACAAGCATACTTAGATATATTTCTTGAAGAATGAGAGTCACGTATTTGAAAAATTCAAGGAATTTAGAGCATTAGTTGAAAAGCAATGCGGTTGACTTACAAAATGATTAAGATTAGATAATGGAGGAGAATATGTTAAGAAAACCTTTGAAAGTTACTTGTCAAAACATGGTATCTCTTGGTAGAGATCTGCACCTTACACACTTCAATAAAAATGTCATGTTTTTTAGTTTAGGTGAAAGGTCTACTAACTAAGTTTTGGGTAGATGATACCTACTACTCATACTATTTGTTAAATATGATTCTAACTATAGTTGTATGGGATGTGACTCTTGTTGAGAAAGGAGTAGGAGAATATCCTCAATCAAACATCTTAAAAACTTTGGATGTATAGCATGGGATTACATTCCATAAGATAAGAAGAAGGAACTATATGTGAAGAGTCATGATTATATCATGACGGGCTACTCTGAAGAGTCAAAGGCTTACACACTATTGTTTCAATCATATGGGTGATTATCTACAGGAGAGATGTTGTCTTTGATGAGAAGATCTTAGGTGTCACTCTATTGAATTCCGCTTCTTTCTTGTTGATCAATGATCCTTTGGAAATTTTATAGAATTCTAGATCAACTGAATACTACATAGGACCATCAATTGGAAATTTGACTCCTTTACCATAACCAATTTGTAGTCGACCTTGCATAGCATAGTTAACCACAAGTTTGGGAACCCCTATTTAGTGTAGTATTGGTGATTTTGGTATAGGAACTCCTTCAACAAAGGGAACTTGTCTTCCCAAATGGGCGACTAAGACAATCAAAGTTGTTGGAACTAATGCAGGTTATATAAATGACTCAAGAAAAACTAAAAGTCAAAAATAGTTTGGTAGTGTTTATATAACGACACATGTGCTAAAGGCACGTGATCTCGATACATATGCATATGCTTGTGGTCGAACTAAATGGTAGAATGCTATGGATGATGAATATGATTTCATGGAGAATGAAACATGGGATTTAGTTCCTCAACTATAAGGAAAGAATGTGGTAAAGTGTTGATGGTTCTACAAGACCAAATTCACATTTGAAGGCATTGTTGAAAGACGTAAGGCTCATTTGGTAGCAAAGGATTTTCCATAGCAAGAGGGAATAAACTACACTAAAACCTTTGACATTATTGCAAATATGAATTATGTTGTTGATGTTTGTAGCATCAGACAAGTACTTCCACATTGGTTTTGTGTCCAAAATGTGGAAGTTGTCATTAATACCACTCAAGACTTAGGAAATTTTCTTTATTAAAGTAATTATTAAAGTGAATTCCTTTTTATAATTAATTGAGTTTAATTTAAGGAAATGCCTAAGTTTTTGGCATTAGTGAATTAAATTAAATCCTAGCCATTGATCTTAAGTGTTGGTGAGATCCAATCTCGGTCATTGATCACTTTGGAGATCTAGGGTTTTGGATTTAGGATAAACTCAACTTTATAAAAGGCAACTAAGGTAAGAAGAGGATACACACAGATAGAGTGAGATAGTAAGAACTCATTGTATTGGGTAGAGAAGGACTTTCATCCAAGTGTGCAGGGGCAGGGTCTAAGGAAGGGAGAAAGGGATAAAAAAGGAGTAGCGACCAACAAGTTTGAAGGACAGATATTGAAGTGTGATAAGTTATTTTGTTGTTTTGTAATTTTCCTCGGAGAGGCCATTTTCCCAAGACATGATCCCTGATTTTACTAGAATAAAATAATCAGGGTACTAGTTTTCCCTTAGGGGTTTTTACCCATAAATATGTTTGCAAAATTGCGGTTTCATGTTTATTGCTTCCATTGATTTATTCATGTAAATAATTAAAACTCAGTTGTGTTTCTTATTCAATAAATATGCAGTAATAAGTTTATAACAATAAGGTATTTGCTATGAAATAAATTTCCAGGTGCTCGGTTAGTGAAAATTTAACATGGTATCATAGATATGGTTATGAAAGGGAAGCCAAGTGCACAGATCTATAATTTCTACAGGGCATAGGTGGGAATGTTTTTTATGTGTAGGTTGCACAGGAATTAAAAAACAGAGATAATTTTTGCAGCAGTCGCATAGACCGTACGGATTGCAGAGATGACGTATAGTCATACGACCGTGTGGACAAGAGATGCAAAGGGTAATCACATGTTGGGATACTTTTTTGGGTAGAGGAGGTCGTGGGATACAAATCATGGGCTAGAGAGGACTGCCAGAGAAATGTTGGGATGCAGTCGCAGCCACAACCACAACCACAATTGAAACTACGGCCACAAAAACAGTCACAGCCGCACCCACCAGTCGTAGGGGTACAACCAAGGAACAACCATCGGGAAGTAGTCATCAGGGTAGGGAGCAGTCGTAGGGCAGTTTGTAGGGGTCACAGGCAGGAAATAGAGGATGCAGGCAGCAATAGAGGACGTGAGCAGCCCTAGATAAACCTCGAGCAACAATAGGAGTCTGCGGGAAGCCTCATGTAGGTGTAGGAAATAGGTTTGAGTAGCAGGTAGCAGTGGTAGAATTATGGACAACCAGTAGAGGAGATCAAATCAGTTTTGGTGCTTGTAGAACTAAGAAAAAATTCTTCAGTTTACTATGCCCAAAGGACAAGGCACATTTTTCCAACATCTTATATTCCTCATTAAAATTATGATTTGAAGATGGATGCAACCAGTTTGAGATTTGATGACAGGTTGGAGGGTGTATCAAAATTTGTACGTTGGAAGGTGAGGGTTACATTAATTTTCTTGGAGAATGGGTTGTGGGATTTTGCAAATACCACCGTGACCCCACTGATGGATCCAAAAGAACTGGAAGTCCATAATAAAAAGGATGTGAAAGCTAGGAGGATCATCTTAGATGTAGTGAAGGATGATTTGAATCCTCATCTATCTAAGAAGAAGTCATTCAGGGATATGTTTGTAGCTATGAAAAATATTTTTCAAAGAAGTTATGAAAACAAGAAGTTGGTTTTGAGGGAAAAGTTTAGAAACACCAAGATGACCACATCAGATACAATGACCAATTATCTCACCAAGATCACTCACGTTCGTGATCAGTTTGCAACAGTTGGGGAGGTCGTGTCAGATGAAGAGATGGTGAGGATGAACCTGAATGGTTTCACTAAGCCATGGGCCCCATTCATCAAGGGCATTGTGGCATGAGAGACACTTCCCAAATTTGACAGGCTATGGGATGATTTCATCCAGGAGGAGATTCATGAAGAATATCAAGTGGGCCAATAGATTGGTGATGATGAGAATCTGGATCTTACTAGTCAAAGGACAAGAAAGAATAATACATGTGGAGAGTTGAATTCACAATATGGAAAGAAGAAGGATCTGAGCAAAATGAAATGCTTTACGTGCCACAAGAGTGGTCACTATGCTTCACAGTTTCTTGAACGGAAGAAAGGGAAGGGAAAGTCTCAATGGGTAGAAACATCTATAGAAACTCAAGTCAAGGAGTTTGCTAAGAGATTCAATAGGGATTTATTGTTAGTCTCTTGTCTTTCTAGCACAGTTTCCGGTAGTGCCTGGTTCGTGGATAGTGGAGCGTATCGTCACATGATGAGGAAGCACGAGTTGCTCACCAGTTTGTTAGAGAAGGAATTAGATCTGCATGTGGATCTTGGCACCAATGTCAATTATGGTGTAGAGGGAGATGGGATAGTTAGGTTCCAGCTGGAGTCAAGAGATTCATTGGAGGTGGTAGATGTGTTGTATGTTCCGGAGCTCAAAATGGATTTTCTCTCAATTTCAGAAATGGAGGACATGGGATACACCATCTCTTTAGAGGATGGTCTGGTTCTTATTCAGTTGAAAAGATCTGACCTAGAATCAACTCAATTTCTTGGTGTTAGAGAGGGTAAGGTATACAGGTTGCAGGGAAAGCATGTTAGTGGATCCAAGGGGATCTTGAATAATGGATGTGTTGGGTTGTTATATTCTTTGCAGTGAAGTTTGAGTCGAGGTGGATCGACTAGTAGTGAAAGTGGAAGGTCAAGGTGGATTGACTGAGAAAAGTTGAATTTGAGGTGATCGACAACAAGTTGAAGAGGTCAACCAACAAGAGGTCAACATGTGGTTGTGTGGCAACCGACTAAAGGCTAAATGAAGGTCAACTGCTAATCCAACTTGGTAGTTGACTGTAACAGAATCTCAAGATTCGTAAGATTTGTAGCCAATGATTTGTGTGGATCTGTAACCATTTTTGGGCACTTTCTTTAGGTTTTTTCCTACTATAAATCCTATAAATAAGGCATGTTGTATTGCTGGAAAATTTAATCGTTAATATTTAAGATCAATCGTTTAGAGGTTGTTGGTCATGTAGATGTATGCCAAATTGGCTACAAGGTTGTCCTTATGTAAATCAAGAAGGTATGATGTCGATTGTGTCTTAGGTGTGGACCAAGGTTAGGCATGTAACCTTTTTATTCTAAATGAATAAGAAAATAAGAGAGAAAGATGCTCAAGAAATGTTGGTTTTCCCATCTGGGTTTCCAAGGTAAAATCTTTGTGCACTATGTGTTTTCTTTGTCATTTATTTCTAGCTTAAATTTGTCTTCCTCTCTTCTTTTAGGTTTAGTGTGGAAGTTTAAATTTTCTGACAAGTGGTATCATAGCTCAGTTTAACAACCTTGGATCTGAGCTAAACCCTAGGACCAGTAAGAGTTGTAAGTCAAATATCTTTAAATGTGTGCTTAAAGAATGGCAAGTAGTTCAAGAATAGAGATTGAAAAGTTCAATGGCCAAAATTTTGAGCTTTGGAAGCTTAAAATTGAAGATCTCCTTGTGGATCGAGAATAATGGGCAACAGTCTATCTAGGTACCATTCCGACAAGTATGTCGAGGGAAGAATAGGAGAAATTTGATCATAGGGCAAGGGGTACAATTCGACTTTGTCTTGCAGATTTGGTGCTGCCGAATGTCTCAGGAGAAGATTCAACCAAGAAACCGTAGGACAAGATGGGAAGCTTGTACAAGTCAAAATCCCTAGTAAATAAGTTGTTCCTTAGAAAGAAATTGTATCTTCCGAGGATGAGTGAGGAAAGTTCGGTAACTAACCATTTAAATGTTTTTAATACCATAATAAGCCAGTTATCTTCCGTGGATATTAAAATCACCGAGGAAAAGAAATGTATTGGCCTATTATGTTCTTTTCCAGACTCCTGACATAGCTTAGTCGTGGATTTAGGGAGTAATTCAACCACATTAGCACTAAGAAACATGGTTGCATATCTATTGTCAGAGGAAATGAGAAGAAAGAGCATAGAAGGATCAACCAAAGATGCTTTAGTGGTGAGAGGTCAACCAGTTGACAAAGATAGAGGAAAATTCTCCGGTAGAAATTCTAAGTTAAAGGGTAGATCTAAATCCCATGTTTAGTCCATGAGAAGGTACTATAAATATGATAAAGTTGGGCATTATAAAAGGGACTGCAAGTCAAAGGAAATGAAAATCAGTACATGATCTGATGAGAAGTAGTCGATGGAGAGAAATAAAACTCTAGATAAAGGAGGCAATGTGTATCTAGTGTCGATCAGTACACAATCCAACCAATATGTTTGGTTGATTGATTCAGGAGCATCCTATCATATGACACCACATAGAGAATGGTTCTGTGAATATGAACGATATGAAGGGGGAGATGTGTTCCTGGGGGACAACTCGAGAACCAAAATCGTCAGACGGGGAAGAGTCTGACTATTACTGTGGGATGGGACGAGTAGAAACCTTCCAGGCGTGATACATATTTTTGGGTTTGGAAAGAAACCTAACATCTATCAACAAGATGAGTGATGCAGGAATGCACACTCTATTCTAGAAGGATACGTGCAAGATGGTCATAGGTGTGATGGTCTTAATGAAAGGAGGAGTTTGGATTGGAACCCTACACAAGTTGTTAGTGAATGTCGACTCAACTCAAATCGACTTGGGCTAAGTCAATTCAAACTGACTCGACAAGGCTTCGCCAAGTCGAACCGACCATGCTATGGCACGAGAGGATGGGACACATTGGAAAAAAAGGAGTTTGAGCTATGTGAAATAAAGGTATGGTCGAATTTTTTCTTGAATGTAATTTAGAAGTCAACTTTTGTGACCATTTTGTATATAGAAAACAAAGTCGGGTAAGGTTCCCATCTGGAGCAACAAGGGAAAAGGGAATTCTAGAAATGATTCATAGTGATGTGTTTGTCCCTGTTTCAATGCCTTCACTTGGTGGATCCCTGTATTATGTCTCCTTCATAGATTACTTTTCCAGGAAGACATGGATATATTTCCTGAGGAAGAAATAAGAGGTTTTCAAGAAATTCAAAGAGTTTAAGTCTCTTGTGGAAAACTAGACAGATAAGAGGATAAAGGTGTTGAGAACTGACAAATGGTGGTGAATTATGTGGAAAATAAATTGAGAAGTTCCGTAAGCAGTGTGGCATAGCACCCCAAAATACCACACCATATATCCCACAACAAAATGGAGTTGTTGAGAGAATGAGCAGAACGTTGATGGATAAGGCAAGGAGCATGCTCAGTGGTGGGTTCACATAAGAATTATGGGCAGAGGCAGTCGAAACTGCAAAATATTTGGTGAATATGTCCCCTTCATCGGCACTAGTCGGCACGAATCCACATGAGGTATGGTTTGGTAAGAATCCTTTGCTCTCACATCTCAAATTATTTGGTTGTGATGCATTTGTACATGTTCCCAAGGAAAAATGGAGCAATATGGACAAGAAGGAAGTCAAGTGTATTTTCATTGGACAAAAAGAAGGAAAGAAAGGATATAAGCTCTGGGATATGCATCAAGGAAAACAATGTACAGTCGAGATGTGGTCTTCAAAGAAGTCAGAGGGAAGTTTGAGTCTGAAGTGGTTCAAACAGAGAAAAATCCAGATAAAGTGAAGTTTGAACTGAGGAATGAAGAATAATATGATTCATATGAGTTGATTGAATCAGATGAAGAGGTGGAACAATTTACCCCGGTTGTAAGGAGGTTTGAATGAGTAAGAAAATTGGTCGAAAGGTATATTCCACCCAACTTCCATTCTTCATTTGTGTTAACTACCACTAACAAGAAGCTCAAGTCAGCAAGGGAGGGAATTGACTCGAAAAAGGGTAGACTCTGGAAGGACATCATGGTCAAAGAGATGGAATCCTTGCATAATAATGAGACATGGGATTTAGTCAAATTAGCTAGTGGAATAAATCATGTCAATAGCAAGTGGGTGTTCAAGAAAAAATTAAACGTGGTAGGTCAAGTCGAGAAATTCAAATCTCGATTGATAGCTAAAGGATATTCTCAAGTCGAAAAAGTCGACTTAGATGATATTTTTTCCCTTGTTGCAAATTAAATTCCACTAGATTACTAATGTCTCTGGATGCAACATTTGATTTGGAAATATAACATATGGATGTGAAGACAACGTTCCTACATGGGGACCTGGAAGAATAAATCTACATGAAACATCCTGAAGGATTTATAGTGAAGGGCAAGAAATATTTAGTGTGCAGATTGAAAATATCCCTTTATGGTCTAAAACAATAACTAAGGATGTGGTATCAAAAGTTCGACACATACATCCTTAGTTTGGGATTTTTGAGAAGCAAAGATGACCACTGCATATATTCCAAGGAAGAAGGTGGGCGTTTCATATATGTATCATTGTAATTTGTATGTCGATGACATGTTGTTGATCATAAACAACATGGATGCAATAAAGGAGATGAAGAAACAACTATCCTCCAAGTTTGACATGAAATATCTTGGTACAACAAAATTCATTCTGGGAATGGAGATCAAGAGAGATCAAGCAACTAGGAAGCTTTGGTTGAACCAAAAGAAGTTTATTGAAATATTTTTGAAACATTTCAACATGCAGGATTGCAAATTTGTAAAGGTGTCAATTCCTGTGGGAGCAAAGCTAACTGTTGAACAATGTCCAAAGACATAGGAAGAAACAAAGGATATGACACATGTCCCCTATGCAAGTGTTGTTAGTAATCTAGTGTATGGAATGGTATGCACTCAACCATACATTTCCCATGCAATGGGAATGTTGAGCATATACATGTCAACACCTGGAAAGGAGCATTGGACAACTATCAAGAGAGTATTTAGGTATTTGTGTGGCACAAAAGACCATGCTATATGCTACCAAGGGAAACCTAGACATGATAGTGAAGTAGATGTACATGGCTTTGTCGATGTCGACTGGGATGGAGATCTAGATCGACGAAGGTCGACCATTGGATATGTTTTCAAGTTGTTCGATGGAGCAATCAACTGTATGAGTAAGCAACAGGTGGTCGTAGCCTAGTCAACAACAAAATATGAATACATAGCATCCACTCATGGAAGCAATGAAGCAATATGGCTACAACAACTTTGTTCAGGGATCGGGTTTGAGCAAAGAGATATGAAGATAAATTGAGATATTCAAAGCGCAATATTTATGGCAAATAACCCAACTTATCATTCCAAGACTAAGCATATTTATTTACAATACCATTTCGTAAGAGACAAGGTGAAAATAAACAAGGTGTTGCTGGAGAAAGTAGACATGTTGGAAAACATAACAGACTCTTTAACCTAGTCTATGAGTGTTGTGAAGTTCTCTTGGTGCAGAGAGGAAACGGGCATTACTGCCTTGGGTCTCTAAACAAAAGTTCAGGAAACTCCCGGTTTTAGCAAAGAAGACAACAAGTGGGAGAATGTTGGGTTGTTATATTATTTGTAGTGAAAGTCGAGTCGAGGTGGATCGATTGGCAATGAAACTCAAATGTCAAGGTGGATCGACCATATAAAGTCAAAGTTGAGGTGATCGACAACAAGTTGAAGAGTTCAACCGATAAGAGGTCAACAGTCGGTCGTGTGGCAACTGACTTAAGGCCAAATGAAGGTCAACTGGTAATCCAACTTGGTAGTCGAGTGTAACATAATCTCAAGATTCGTGGGATTTGTAGCCAATGATCTACGTGGATTTGTAACCATTTTTGGGCACCTTTATTTAGGGTTTTTCCTACTGTAAAGCCTAAAATAAGGCATGTTGTAATGCTGGAAAAGATAATTGCTAATCTTTAAGATCAATCATTTAGAGGTTGTTGGTCATGTAGATGTAAGCCGAACTAGATACAAGGTTGTCCTTGTGTAAAGTAGTAAAGTATGATTTTCGATTGCATCTTAGGTGTGGACCAATGTTAGGCATGTAGCATTTTTATTTGAATGAATAAGACAACAAGAGATTAAGATGCTCAAGGAATGTTGGTTTTCCCATTTTAGTTTCCAGGGTAAAAATTTTGTGCACTGTGTGTTTGCTTTGTCATTTATTTTTAGCTTAAATCTGTCTTCCTCTCTTCTGTTAGGTTTAGCATGAAAGTATAAATTTCCTAACAGGATCGATGTTAGTGGTAGAGGATGAGGAGTAGGAGGCTTCGAAGGGAACACAATGTTCAAAGAATTCCATTGTGGGAAGTCAACCTTTAGGTGGGAAGGAGGAGTTAGCCCCTTCCATTTCTATCAAGAAACCCAATTGGTATGAGATGACGTTGATGGATGCTTAGGAGCAAGTTGAGGCTCCTAGGAGCACATTGAGGGAGAACAGACCTTCGACAAAGTTTCCAAACATCATGGCACTTATATGTTATGTCATTGAGGAGGTAACAATCTAGCAAGGGAAGCATGATGCCTTAGTACATGATGATGTGTGTGACATTGTGTTAGGGTCAGAGGAAGAACCAGTTCCAGGTGGCTCTTTAAGAAGTACCTTCCTTGCTAAGAGGGAGTATTGATGTTTGTAGCATTATATAGGTACTTCCACATTGGTTTTGTGTCTAATATGTGGAATTCGTCATTAATACCTCTCAAGACTTAGGAAATTTACTTTATTAAAGCAATTATTAAAGTGAATTCCCTTTTATAATTAATTGATTTTAATTTAAGGAAATTCATAATTTTTTGGAATTAGTGAATTAAATTAAATCCTCGCCATTGATCTCAAATGTTGGTGAGATCTAATCTCAACCATTGATCACTTTGGATATCTAGGGTTTTGGATTTAGGGTAAAATCAAATTTATAAAAGGTATCTAAGGTGAGAGGAGGAGACACACAAAAAGTGAGATAGTGAGATCTCATTGTATTGGGCGAAGGACTATCCTCTAAGTGTGCAGGGGCAAGATCTGAGGAAGGGAGCAAGGGAAAGAAAAGGAGTAGTGGCCAACGAGATCAAAGGACAAATATTAAGGTGTGATCAGTTATTTTTTTGTTTTGTACTTTTCTTCAGAGGGGCCATTTTCCCAGGACATGATCCCTGATTTTATCAGAATAAAAATATCACGATACTAATTTTCCCTTAGGGTTTTTTTCTAGCAGTGTTAACACAAAAATATGTGTGCAAAATTGTGGTTTCCTATTTATTGCTTCCGCTAATTTATTTCTATAAATCATTAAAAATCAGCTGTGTTTTTTATTTAGTAAATTTGTAGTAATAATTTTATCACAAGAAGGTATTTTCTATGAAATAAATTTCTAGGTGTTGGGTTAGTGAAATTTTAACATATGTTTGATTGATTATTTCCCTTGCTACTCATTTTGGATGGTAGCTACATCAGATGTATGTGAAAATTGATTTCCTACATGTTGAATTCACTAAAGAGATTTACATGGAGCAACCCCTTGGATTTAAAAAGGATGGCAGTCTTATGTGTGGATTGAATAAATCCTTGTATGGTTTGAAATAGGCCACTAGGGCATGGTATGAGAAGATTGACCATTTTTTCCTCAATCTTAGTTTCAAATGTTGTGAATCAAATCACCGTGTCTATGTATTACATGTAAATGTTGAAACATTAATTGTTACATTCTATGTGGATAACTTGGTCATTACTAGAAGCAATGTTGATTTAATTTGGGTTTTAAAAAACAATTAGCAAATACATTTGAGATTATTGGCAATGGTCTATTGCATTTATTTTTAGGCACCCAATCATTACAAATGGGTGATGGTATCTTTATTTATCAACCTAAAGATGTGTTGAATCTTTTACAAAAGTTTAGAATGTAAGACTATAAACCATGTGATACACCTTATAAACCAAGAGTGAAGCTAAGAAAGGAGTGATTCTATGAAATTTATGCTAGAGGTTATCAACAACTTGTTGATAGATTTATTTATCTAAACCTAATATTTCCTTTGTTGTTAGTGTGTTTTCTTGGTTTATGTAGGATCCACGACAAAGTCATTTGAAGGATGCAAAGAGAATTGCTTGTTAAATCAAGGGAACTTATTAGCTTGGCATAAAATATTATAGTAAAAAAGTGAACTGATTGGTCGATTGCATTGACTTAGATTGGGTTGGAGATGGCGATGATAGAAAATATACATTTGGTTATGTGTTTCATCTTGGTTATGGATCCATAATTTGGTATTGTAAAAAGTAGAAGTTGGTCTTACTTTAGACCACATAAGCATAATATCAAGGTGTAGTGCATGCTGGCATAGAGGTGGTATGGATTCGACATCTCACAAGAAAACTTGGCTTTCCAGGAAAAATATTAACTAAGGTATATTGTTACAATTAAATTTCAATATAGTTTGTAAAGAATCTTTTTCCACATGGTGAGACAAAGCATGCAAAGATTCATTCTCACTATATGAGATAGTTGGTATAGGATAATGTTATGTATCTTGTTTATTGTAGGATAGATGATAAAATTGTTGATGTCTATACAAAGCCTTTATTAGAAGCTAAATTTGTGAAACTTCAAGCTATGCGTAGGC
>ML777562.1:571441-589704 GCA_009831015.1 Picea engelmannii | reverse complement strand
AGCATAGGTAGAAAAAGCACCCATCTGGAGACTTCTTGACTGACCTTGAATTTGTGGGAAAATCGACCCATGAAATTAGAGAGGTTGGAGAGTGGGAGGAGACCCATAAAGTTGAGAGGAGAATGTTCATAAAACACCTTTGGTTCATAACAAATAATGGGGAACCAAGTTCTCTATATTATGGGTTAGAAATAACAAGTAAGAATCCCCAAATCAAGCTGACAAACGAGGTTGTGAATTTGGGTGTTTAGATGAGAAAGCTAATTGTTGTGACTCCCTAATTCAAAGAGTAGGGCCCTTTACTTGGTGGGATCAAAGATTTATCTTGTTGATTTCTGTGGATGAAGGAGAGTGGCCTTCATTTTTATACCTTTGATTGTTGAATGAGAGTTTTCCCCTCATGGCATCATCTTCTGGCTTGGGGGTGGTCAGCTGGAAGGATAGATAAAAGACAATTGTGCCTATGGTTGGGTGGAAAGAGGCTCACCCATAAAAAAATTCCAATTTATTTTAAACTCTCAGATAAGTGTTTCAATGTTTTGTATTTTCCATGATAAGTTCCTTGATACTATGTAATTTATGTTTTGGTTATTTGAAGAATTTGTTATTATGTTCAAGTAGTGAAATTGAGGCTCCATTTGCATGATTGATTATAAAATCAGATGAGAGTCATGGAAAATATACTTTGTTGTTTGCCTCTGATTGTCTTTGTTTTTAATGGTCGTTGTAAGTGATTATTTGTAGCTCTGAGTAAGAGCAAAGTGTTGCTTGGGAATTTGTATCCATTTGCATGAATAAATCTCATGCGTTAGTAGTGAAGACTAAGCTATTAAAGTCTTCACAGAGAATCTGAAGATAAGAATACATAATTTGTGTCAAATGAGTGTTTCTTCATACAATATTGAAGTTGTAGATCAATGTTGGGAGATGACCTGCCCCTGGTTAACGGTCAAGCCTCAAGACCTTCTTGGAAGGCTTAGTTGATTGCTAAATAATTTGTGGAAGTATGGGTAAAAGCCCTTAACTTCCAACCAACATGGTAAGCTTGACAAGGGGGAGTCCTGGAATGAAGATGGACCATAATTCTGGTCTCATAAGCCTAAGATATATAGTTGAAAGGATAAAGTATTTAACATGAGGAATGTGTGAAATAAAAAGAAATCAAGAATTATGTGTTTTGTATTTAATTTATGTCTTATTAATACATGGTAAGAATAGAATTATTACTTGGATTTACTTGGCATTTTTCTAAAAGTAAATCCCCGAAGTATCGTGCACTAGGAAATAACAAAGGGATGGTGTGTATGGTAATTTGTATGCCCAAGGGCCAGTGAAAATATAATGTAAACTAAACTTAATAAATCCCATATATAATAATTTTAAACTCCATCAGGGTATCGTGCATCGGAAAATAGAAAAGGGATGGTGTGTGTGGAAAGTTATATGCCTGGGCCGGTGCTTTATAATATAAAATAATAATAATAAACTTCGGTGCTTTATAATATAAAATAATAATAATAAACTTTGGTGCTTTATAATATAATTATTAATATTCCCACTATAATATCGGAGCTTGGGAATTGTAAAAATGAATGGATGTGCAAGTAATACACCCGGGGGTCCGGTTAATTAAAATATAAGCAATAAACCCTATCGAGATGTTGGGATCCCAAAGAAAAAGGGGAAAGTAAACTCTTGGTAGTTACCAAGATGGTAAAATGGATTAAACCAAAATGTTAATACGTGGGGTATTAGATTAATGAGGATTAATTAGCAATAATGTGGACTAAATAAATTAAATCCTAAGGCGTGGGATTATAATGTCATGATTAATTAACTTAATAAGATTACAAGGGTGGAAGGTGTTGCACCCGAGTCCAGTTGCACGTAAATATACCACGTCACATACTTGCCATGAATGATGGCACGTAGCTGCTTCGTGTGATGCCATGTCACCTGCCACGTGGTAGTGTACATGCTTTTTATGTTCAGTAAAATTGTTAAAGGGACATAAATTTTGATCCAAAGTTCAGGATCGAGGCAAATGATGTTATTCTTGGAAAGCTCTTGAACAACAAAAGACAATGGTGCCCTTGAAAAGAGGTTTCGATATGGATAAGAAAAATAAAAATTTTAGTACCCCACCCCTTTAAGAGGACCTAAGGGGTGGGTAGGTTACACAGTTACACTAAAGAAATAAATTGGTGTAAAAAACAAGGTAGAATTCAAGGAGTTTGTTATTCACCCTCACCGATTTAAGTGGACATCATCTTCCTCACTTTAAGGGAGTTGGTTACATCTTGGTTCTATATAAGATCACCTTAGGGATCAGTCTAACATGATGGAACATGTGCAATGTGTATGTAAATATTTTGGTTTCTTATGCTTCTATGCATGTTGAGCTATGCTCACTTGTGCTTAAGTGTTGTAACGATATCTTTAGACACCATCCTTTCTTGGAATACCTAGCTCTCTAATCTACTTTATTATTTGATTCTCCAACATTACTTGTCGACATTATTTAAGGTTGTCATGCCAAACTGTCAATTTGAAATGTGAATGTTGCTAGTAATATGGAAAGACATTTTCTTGTATTATTATCCCATTAATTGTAAATGCAAGTGCACCTGGAAATATGCAGGTGTTATTTAAACCCCTAGATCTAGCTCATTTTGTTAATCCTCTAGGCAATGATGTTCTTAAGACCTATAAGATTACAAAGGCATTGTTAATGATCCATTGAAAACTATTAAGCGTCTAAATCGAGAGAGGATGAAGAGAGGACATCAAATGCAACACGTTGTCAAAATAGTTCATGATAGACCACACTTGGTGCCCATTGTTTACATCCAGGCTCAACATGTAGACAAACATATTTTTCCTTTCCATGGTTGCACCAATCTTATAGTTTCACACCAACGATGGCTTCAACATATGCACATATTGAAAACTATAAGACACTAGGTAGGATCTCTTTTTTGTTGGTGGTGTTTCTCCAACCTAAATACACAATAAGCATTATTATATGTTCACTGCACAATGAACCCATGAGAGTTTTATCATAATGGGGAGGGATGCATTCCTTTAAAAAAGAGACCTCTTAAACCAAAGAAAAACATGTGATGACCCAATGTATTAAATTCATGAGGATGACTCCCTCACTATCTAGTATTGGGTGGAAGGAACAAGGTGGATGTGTTTCTACTAAATCAAGAGCCATTCATGCTAAGGATAATGATGATATGGAAAGTGGAGAAAGTTGTTAAGCATAAACACGACAATCTCCTTATGATGGATTTTTCTTTTGGTACAAACAAATACAAGGTATTTTGGTTAGTACTCACCTTATTTATCGAGTTAATATTATTTTTCAGTAATAATAATTTATGAAATTATATTTTCTAGTGGCCTTATTTCCCAAGTTAGCGTTATTATTTTATAATACAAATTCATGATTTTTTTTGCCATGGTAGTGTCCTTTGTACAACATTATTGCGTTCAACACACATCAAAATGGTATACATATTTTTTTGTTCATATCAAAGAATGCAATGTGGGAAATAGTTATGACATGGTTGCAACCATTTCGCCAACGTGTTTTGTCTTCCTCACCCACACAAACCTTCATTATTTCTTATGGATAATGCCCTTGCATAGATCCAAGAAATAAGATGCTCAGTTCTCTTAATGTTTTTTCTTCCTTCATTTCATTGTGTATTTATTTATGATGGTATTTCACCAAAATGTTATTCATCCACAGTGATGTATTCAATTATCTGATAATTCTCTGCATCTTGTATGTGCATTGATGTTGGTTGAAGACACCAACCAAGTATGTTCATGAAACTAAAAGAGAGATAAACATGTTCAAGTTCATAGGGAACATAATTTATTTTTAATTGTTAATTGATGATGTTGCAAATGAATTGCTTGATTTCTACCAAAAGTTGTTTGAGCAAATTGATTTCATAAACTATTTCAAATATCAATGGGGGATGCAAGTAACTGAATAAATTTTTCACGGTGATTGTTAGTGATTTAATCAACATTATTGATTTTTACATAGCAATACATGATTTTTTCATGTGCATTGACGTTGGCTGAAGACACCAACCAAGTATGTTCATGACACTAAAAGAGAGATAAACATGTTCAAGTTCCTAGGGAACATACTGTATTTTTAATTGTCAATCGAGAATTTTGCAGATGAATAGATTGATTTCTACCAAAAGTTCTTTGAGCAAATTGATTTCATAAACTATTTCAAATATCAATGGGGGTTGCAAGTAACTAGATAAATTTGTAACGATGATTGTTAGTGATTTAATCAATATTATTGTTTTTTACATAACAATACTAATTATGTTGATTCATTATCTAAAACATTGCAAGTATGTGGGTCAAAGAATGCAAGGACTTACAACATCAAACCAAGAAACAAATGCTTCCATTGTGTCCTACCATAATCAAATCAAATGACAGTTCCTTAGATAGATGAGTGTTTGATGTTGGTCCATGTTTTTCTATGTCAACGCTATATTAAATGCGTAAAAATGATCTGTTAATGTTGGTGTCATGTCAAACTTAGAAAAAAAATTGTTAATTCTAATTTTATATAAAGTGTAAAAAATATTATTGATTTGTTGTCGACATTATTTCAGGTCTATAATATCTCTTCTCACATAATGGATTAACATATTTGGAAACTTGTATTACAAGTACACTCTTATTATTGGTTTTTTGTGTTCATGAAAGAAAACATATTTTCTCATAATTTTGTGGTGGACCACATACATAAGACTACATGCTAGAGTGCATTTAACATCCTGAACATTGACCTCCTTTATGACCTTTCCTACTTAGACAATATAATCATCAAGTCACAATCTTCATAATGAAACATGCTCTACATTATGAGGGGAATATATGAAAACATCATGTGAATGAGATAAATGCACATGGCCACATGAAAATAGTAAAACATCAAACCAAAAAATTGACACAAGATATATGTGGTAAAAACCCTTGAAAGGGAAACCTCCACAAAGAAAGGGGAAATGCTCAAGTATTTCTCTCAATTTGCTTCTTCATGTACAATGAGAACCTAACTCCTTTATTTATCAAACATATGCTTGCATGCAAATTTATCTTGATTTTTAGTTCACTAAGACAATAAATCAAGGAATGTCCAATTTAAGATTACTTAAACTTTGGATTTATCCATGCAAAGGATAATTACAGTTGATTTATTATGCATAATTAATTTATTTGCATGTGCAAAGTTAATTAAATAATCTACACATACGTGTGCATCAACATCACCCCGTAGGATTGACTTGGAGTCAAGAGGAGGAAGGAGGGTGTATATGTTATCTGCCATAAATACAACTTTCTTTGCTTCACTCCTAACAAGGATTGAATATGAAAGAAATTGGATTCAATGAGTGGCTTGGTGAAAATATCTGGAACCTAATCTCGTTAATGATAAATTTCCAAGTCAAGAACTTAATCATGAAGGAGTTTCCATATGTAGTGCATACGGACCTCAATGTGTTTGGTATGATGGTACTCAATTGGATTACATTCAATGTGGATGGCGCTCTAACTGTTGCATTGAAAATTTGTAGGCTAATATTGATAAAGATCAAATTTTGTGAGCAATGGGTTGAATCCAAAAATATTTTGAACTGACATTAACAGTGCCTTGATACTCTATTTCTATAGAAGAAAGAGTGATTGCATGATTCTTTTTGTTGTAACAAGTGATAGGGCCCATTCCAAGGTTGAAAGTGTAACTAGAAGTAGACTTCCAATCATCAACATCACCTACTCAATTTGAATTGTGATTCCCATTGAAGAAGAGGAGCCTCCTGAAGTATACTTGATGCCAAACTCATAAGTACCCTTTATGTAATGAAGGATACATTTTATTGCCTTCCAATAACTCTCATGAGGATCCTACATGAAGTAGGAGACTAAACCAATAGCAAAGGATAAGTCTAGTTGAGTATGGGTCATGTACAAAAGACTTCCTACCAACTGTCTATACGAATTAGGATGATTCGGATTATTTTCGGCACGAAATGAGAGCAGAGATATAATAAATAAATGCACAGAGATATTGTGGATATCCAATAATATAACAGAAATGTATTAGAGATGCAACCATAAACACGGAGATATAGTAATACACAATTTCTATTAATGAAAGAAATGTACAGAGACTGTAAAAATACAGAGTGAAAGACTTGCTAGAATGGTGGCAACTTATCTCCGAGAAGAGATTTGACAACTACTCGCATTCTCAAGAAGATGATTACAATGAGGCTCTGAAGGTGTTTTTACAATAAACCGGAATGCCCCAAACCCTAGAAAAACAAAAACCTAACCCTAGGAGATGAAGCGCCAAAATTCATGTGGGCCCCGTTTGGGTAAGTTAGTACATCAACTTCCCAGGGTCGTAACTTTTGCATACGATCTCTGTTTTAGGCGTATGATAACCCGTTGTAAAGGTATCGTCGAGGAGATTCATTTTGGATGCAATATTGAAGGAACTTCCATATTGCTTCCCATTATCCCAAAAATGTCGTTTAGGGCCTCAAAATGGTCCCAGAAGTTAAAAAATGCTAAAAATAGTAAATTACCAAAATTACTAGAAAACTATTTTGAGCCAGTTGGAAAAGGTTGGTGGCCACTGATATCCACCTGGATCAATCCTCCCTCCTTAGGAAGCAATGGTATCCATTGCGTTGAGTGCCCGGGGGAGAGGAAAAAAAGTTTGCTGAATCTGAATCTTGGTGAGTTGCTTGCCTTGTTGGAGATGTTGCGCT
This sequence comes from Picea engelmannii, assembly GCA_009831015.1. Classification (NCBI taxonomy): domain Eukaryota; kingdom Viridiplantae; phylum Streptophyta; class Pinopsida; order Pinales; family Pinaceae; genus Picea; species Picea engelmannii. The sequence continues at coordinate 582,874 of ML777562.1, read as the reverse complement.
GCTCAATTTGTGGAAGTCTGTCACGAACCTGTTGAGGCTGAGGTTGTTCAGCAAGTCGAGCTACACGAGAGGGAAGTGTGCAAAAGGAATCTGTGCGCTTTTCTGCAACCTTATAGACCTTCTTTTGTTGGATAGAAGGTTCTTGGGGCGAGACTGTAGTGGTTGCAATGTGAAGAAGCTGAATTTTGAAGTATGAGATACTACCTTGCAGCATTGTTTAGGTGGAACAATAGTCGAAACTACCTCTAGTATTATGTAGAGCTGACCCCTTAGAGAAATAATGACACTGTGAGGTCGAGACTCATAAACAACATGACGTCTCCACATATATGGTTGTCCCAAGAGAACATCACAGACATCCAGTGGGGCAACATCACATAATACCTCATCCTTGAAGGGCTGGATGTCATATGACAATCGATATTGTTGGCTAACACGAAGATCTCATCCTTGGCGAAGCCACCCGATGTTGTATGGATGCGGGTGTGGTGTTGTTGACAATACAATTGTTTGACAACCTCTGTTGAGATGAGGTTCTTCTGGCTTCTGCTATCAATAATAAAATGCAACGAGGTCCCCTTTACCCACATCTATGAATGAAAAAGGCGCTCTCCCTCTCCAGGATCTATTGGTTCTTCTGGTTGAATTGTTGCGGGTCGCGACAATAGAAGTGGGGTCTGCATCAATGATCTGCCCTTTACCAGTATTTTAAAAATCAGATTCTGAATCAGGGTTCGACTCCTTGTCTTTGATCTCAACCACCAATGATTTTTTTGAGCGACATTCATCGGTGTTGTGCCAGGGGATTTTGTGGAAATCACACCATTTTTCGGTGTCCTTCTTTGTCTTCCCATGACACTTCTTTTCCTATGGCTTGGGCTGGTTTTCGGGAAACTGTTTTGTTAGGGCCATCTTTGTCATAATTTGGTTGTTGCAGGTTTGCAGACCCGAACTCCCGTTTGTTCTAGTGCTTAAATTTCTGCTCGATTTTAACAACATATCTATAAGCAGCATCGAGTGATGAGATATCCAGAAAATCCATTTCAGTTTGGATGTATCTGTGTAGAGCCCCATGATATTTCAAAACCAAATGTCGTTCGGAGTCTTTCATACCCATCTTGGTGCGCAATGTATGGGAGGTATTGGCGAACTATGGAACTACTTGGCCCCTCTCTTGTTGTAGTGTGGTCCATCTCATGTACTGGTCCTCATAGTTGCCAACAGGGTAATACTGTTCCTTTACTGCATCCACAAAAGAATCTCAAGTGGGCTCGACCCCATATATTCCAGACTCTGTGGAACTTTGCTCCCAGTAAGTTTCCCACCAATGTTTGACATGGGGGAGAGATTTAAGGAGTGCGAAGGTGATCTTTTCCCTGTTGAAAAAATTATGAACATAGAAATAACCTTCTAACAGAATTAACCATTTGTCTATGACATCCACATCTATCTGACCTTCAAATACGAGAATATCAAAATTAATGTGTACCTTGAAAGGAGAGGTGCTTCTAAAGTGGTTGTTTGATGAAGATGCACCTGTTGCTATCGACACGTGTTGAATGATGTGGGAAAAATTATCCATCATTTCATCCCTCTGTTGTGTGAGAGCTTGCTCAAGCAACAAATTGATAGAATTGTCTGCTCCATCGTTTTTATTTTCTTCCGCCATGGAGGGTTTCTTGGGCGTGCGAGAGAGATTGTCTTCAAGAAAGACAAGCTCGAGACCCAACTTTCTCTACTCGGACCTCGTCGGGGACATGCACTAAAAAAAATGATCAAGAGAATCCTGCTCTGATACCACTGATCCAGATTATTTTCGCCACGAAATGAGAGCGGAGATATAATAAAGAAATGCACAGAGATATCGTGAATATCCATTAATATAACATAAATGTATCAGAGATGCAACCATAAACACAGAGATACAGTAATACATGATTTCTATTAATGAAATAAATGTACAGAGACTGTAAAAATATAGAGTGAAAGACTCGCTAAAATGGTGGCAGCTTATCTCTGAGAAGAGATGTGACGACTACTCGCATTCGCAAGAATATTATTACAATGAGGCTCTGAAGGCATTTTTGCAATAAACTGCAATGCCAAAAAACCTAGACATCCAAAAACCTAACCTTAGGAGATAAAGCACGAAAAGTCACGTAGGCCCCATTTGGGTAAGTTAGTACATCAACTTCTCGGGGTCGTAACTTTTTCATATGATCTCAGTTTTAGGCGCATGATATCCCATTGGAAAGGTATTATTGAGGAGATTCATTTTGGATGCAACATGGAAGGAAATTCCATATTTCTCCCCATTTTCCCAAAAAATTCGTTTAGGGCCTCAAAATGGCCTCGAAAGTTAAAAACTGCTAAAAATACTAAATTACCAAAATTGCAAGAAAATTGTTTTAAGCCAGTTGGAAAAGGTGGGTGGCCACCGATATCCACCTGGATCATAGGATCAACCTTAGGAGTTGAATATTTAGTGGAAATTTTGAGACATGACTCATAAGGAGTAGGAATAGACTTGTAGTCTTCCATGTGAAATCAATGAAGAAGGTTTATAACATACTTACGCTGAGAGACAAAGATACTCTTGTTGAATTGTTGGATTTGAATACCAAATAAATAATGAAGGAGGCCTAAGTTGGACATCTCAAACTAGCACATAATACTAGAATTCACATGGTTGATCTGATGGTGATTACTCTTAGTGATAAGTAAGTCATCAACATAAAGAACAAGGATGAGGAGCTCACCATTGTTATACTTGTATTTACCACCGCAGGCTTTGCAAGGTTGCAATGAGATGTTATGAGGCTAAAATTACATAATTGAGCAAAAAACTCATAATTATTTCATCACAATTTCATAATTATGAAATAACAATTATTTCATAGTTGATAAAGGAAAACTCATGATTGAGAAAAAAGCTCATAATTGAGAGAAAAATATCATAATGAGTTGGAAAAATCTCACAATTGAGCAAAAATTTCACAATGAGTTGGAAAAATCTTACAATTGAACATGGAACTTGAGAAAAAAGCTCGACATGGGTTGGATAAAGCTCATAACTGAGCATGGAACTTGTGCATGACTTGTAATTCCTTAGTTCACATGCCATGAAACCTATCTCCAAGCTTCTCTAAAGATTTATAAGAAGAGGCCAAATCTAGGGGATGGGGGAACACAAGAGAGAAGCATCCTTATGTTGTTGAATTAGAGCAAGATTCTTTAGTCCTAAGCTTGCAACATATTGTTGAGTGTTGGGGATCAAAACTAGATTGACTAGAGCCTAGGAGCACTTTCTAAGAAAACACATCTAACACATGTATCAAGCACTAGGTCAAGCTAAGCAAGTGGAGTATAATTCCCCTCTTCACTTATTTGGTGGTATTATTTTGTGTATGGGGGTTTTAGATTGAAATAAATAGTCCTCGAGGTGACACCACTTCTCTCTATAGATTCGGGTTGAATATTTAGTCCTATATTCCCTACCCATACACATAATCTTGACCCAGTACTAATCCCCTTGGTCATTGATGGTGAAGTGGTAACAATAGTGTATTTTTCTAGGGCATCACATAGGTGTCTGCAAGTGGGATGTACTTGTGGTACCATAGGAAAATGAATAATATTCGTTTTAGCTCCCCTAGAGGGTGTCCATCTTCATGAGGGTACTTGCACCTTGGGTGATTATTTTGTGAAGGTTATTGTAACTGTTTCTCACACCTTCATTATCCAAGACTTAGGGATTTCATCACCCAAATTTCAGTTTTCAGAAGGCCCCTTTGACTATCGATTGCTTGTCTATTGAAGATTTAGAATGGCTAGGGTGTTCTTTGTGGTTAATTATGTCTAGTTGGACTTAGGTTGTTTTTTTTTCTTGTTAAAAGACATCTATCACCATGGTTGACCAACCTCCTCATCGCTCTCGTAGATAGTGAGGGATTCCTCCAAAAATAGAGGAACCACTAGCCACTAGGTGGCAGAGGTTCCACATTGAACGTCACTAACACAATAGATTTTGAAACTCACACATCAGATTCAGAGGAGAGTGAACAAGTGGGGATAGAAGTCATTAATGAAATCCCTCCACCCAATTTCAACCCTTATTTGCCTAGTCCTTTTAACACTTTACTCGTTCAGGTGAGTGGACCCTATTTTGGTGATCCTTTTTCATTTTTAAGTAATCCTCACATTATTTCAAGTGTTAGTGGATCATCTAGTATGGGAGGACCTATTCCCATATATCCTAATGTGACTAGAGGAGTCACAATGACCACCTCCTTGCCATCAATTATTGGGATAACCACTTCCATGTCCATGCCTTAGACATCAAATGTTCTCTTTTGGGGAATGCCACTAGTCACATCTCTTACTTCCAATGGTCTACCAATTTTTAGTATGTCTACTATTAATCCATTAGCACCTTCACCTGGATTTGTTTTTGATGGGGGGGGGGAAGCCTTGGTTTTATCATGTAAATGTGTTGAACCTGCACATAATAGATCTAGCTAGCAAATGAAATACACAATTTTAGAGAAAATATGAGAAAAGAGAAGCAAGAGAGAAAGAATGGAATAATTCTCATTAACCAAATGAATGAATGATAATTTATACATGATATACTGTGTATAACTCAACTAATGCACACTGGAGGAGAAACCAATGCGCCATAGTGGTGGTCTACAGTGATCTGGAAACACACTAGCAGTTACGGGAGTAAATTGCCACCTAGTCTAGTCTCTCAGGTAGTTACAGGAGTGAACTTCCACCTAGTTTGAGTTAACTAGTCTCTAAGTCTTCAATTAACTGACTGAAACAAAGTGAAGTGAGGAGGAAATCAGGGAATCATGAGTAATGTGCTAGTTTTGTGATGATCCCAAGGACAATGTGCATTAGTTGGTGATGATCCCAATGTTGCATGGTGATAATCCCAATGTGGCATCTAGACTCCACTCAACACATCAAACTAAAGTGTGAACTGAAGAGAATATTATCCTAGAGGAATATTCTCCCTAAAATATAGGAGATTGAATAATGATAAATAAAAATAGAGAAAACCTTAGAAAAAATAAATCCTAGGTGTGTGTGAAGTATCTCCAACACCCCCCCCCCTAAACATCACTATGGTGGAAATAAAGAATGGGTCCCAACAATGAGGCCATGTTAGGTACCCAAATACAAAAGATACAATGAAATAAACAAGGAAAGAGGGAAAACCTCATGGGAAACCCCCCTAAGAGTACAATGTATGTAAAAAGAAGAACTAACAATTGCTAGGCAAATGTTTCCTTCACTCCAAGATGACTGCGCAAAGAATGGAACTTCTGCTCAGTGAAGATCTTGGTGAAGATGTCTGCAATCTATTCTCCTGAAGGAAAAAACTGTAGGTCGTTGATCCCCTCGTGTACTAAGTCCCGGATGTATTGCATGTGGATCCCAATGTGCTTCATCTACTGCCTCTGAACTAGATCTCTGCATAAATTCAGAGTGCTCTGGTTGTCACATCAGATGACGATCGACTGATGAAACTGAATTCTCAACTGAGTGAGAAAATGTTGTAGCCACATAGCCTGAATGGTTATGTTAATTACCCCTTTGTACTCTTCCTCAGTTGAATATAGAACAATAACAGATTGCTTCTTGCTCGACCAAAATATAGGCCCGGAACCAAGACTGAGTGAGTAACTAGATGTGGACTTGAGATCAATGTTATCTCCATCCCATTCATAATCAGTGAACCCGATGAGGTCCAATGTAGAGTCTTCTAAATATTGAATCCAAAAGGTGACGATGCCTTGTACGTATCGAAGAACACACTTTGCATCCTTCCAATGTAGCTCATGCAGCTCCTGCATGAACCTAGAGACTATTCCAAATGCATAAGAGAGGTTTTGTCTAGAGTGTGTGAGATATAACAAGCTCCCCACCAGTTGTTTGTATAGTGTGTTTTCAACCAGTGGAGTGTCCCCGCCATCCTCAAGTCTAACTCCTGATAGGAAAGGATTCGGGGAAGAATTACACTATGTCATGTGAAATATCTCAAGGAGATCTCGTGCATACTTAGCTTGAGATAGTTTGATGTCCAATGCATCCTAACTGATCTCAAGTCCAAGGAAGAAATGTAGCGGACCCATTTCCATCATTAAGAACCTATCATGCAGAATCCTCTTGATTACAACAATCATTGAAGTCAAGAAACTAATGATCAACAAATCATCAACATACAAAACTAGGAGTAGAAGTGAATCAGTCATCCTAAGCATGTAAACATTTAGGTTTGAATTACAATGTACAAAGTTCCGTGATAGCAGGTAGGAGTCCATCTTGGAATACCATTCCCTTGGAGCCCACTTGAGGCCATAAAGAGTCTTCTTCAGTCGACAAACCAAATATGAATCCTGCATAAATCCCTGGGGATGATCCATATAGATCTCCTCATAGAGATCATTGTGAAGAAATGCATTCTTCACGTCCATCTGATGGACTTCCCATCACTTGGCTTCCGTAATGGAAAGTTACAAACGTATGTAATCCATATTCGCTACTAGAGCGAAGGTCTCATCGTAGTCAATGCCATGCACCTGCTGAAAGCCTTTGGAAACTAGCCTGACTTTGTATCTGCTAACATGTCCATCCACTGCGCTCTTGGTACTCTAGACCCATATGAAACTGACAAGTTTTCTTCCTGAAGGAAGGGGAACCAGATCCCATGTCTGGTTCTTAAGGACAGAGTTATACTACTCTTACATGGTGGATTCCCAAAAGGGATTTCTAACAGCCTCGCCATAAGACCATGGATCTGAAGACTGAACCAAGAAAATATGTATGGGTCGCATCGGTTCAATGCAAGTGAGTTCAAGAGGAATCTCCTCGAAATAATATCGAGTCCTCCTAGTATCATCTGGATCCCCAACAAGATCCCTTGCATACTAAAGAGTAGTCTTGGCCCACTTAGGTCTCTTCTCTGGCTCTGCATGTGCAACTGGATGCACTGAATCTGCATCCGACTATACTAAATTTGTATCTGGATCATCTGAATCCTCTGAGTCATAACTCTCATCTTAAGAAGAGTTGACATGTGCATGCTCATCATATCTGATAGCTGGAAGAACAAAAGTGTCTGCATGCGGCTTCCAAGGTACATGTGAGACACTTTCCTCGAATTGGACACTATGCTCAATGATGAGCTGGTCCAAGGAAAGATCAATGAGTCTACATCCCTTCACATTGTCAGGGTATCCAAAAAAGATACACTATGTTCTCTGTGGATCAAGTGCCTTCCTCTTCTCAGAGGGAATCCTAGCCCATGCACATGAACTGAAAATACAAAAGCGGGTCACTTTTGGTTTGAGGCAAATCCAAGCCTCGTAAGGGGTATTATCCTTGACAAATCTATTGGGAGATATGTTTTGGATGTAGGTTTCACAATTAAGTGCTTCAACCCATAATCATTGTGGAAGTGAATTTGCATGTAGCATGCAAGATTCCATCTATTTTAGAGATCTATTTTTCCACTCAGCAACTTCGTTTTACAACGGAGTATAGGGAACCATGTGCTACAACTGAATCCATTCCTCAAGAAAAATATTTTGTATCTCATGGTTGACATACTCTCCCGCATTATCTGTTCGGAGGACTTTGATTTTCTTTCCTGACTGTGTCTCAACAAGGGATTTGAAATCTTTGAGCTGTTGAAAGACCTCTGATTTTTTCTCGAGAAAGAAAATCCATGTGAAGCATGAGAAATTATCAAAAAAAATGAGCATGTACCTTGCTTTACTAATTTATGGATGCGGAAAAGGGCCCATGAGGTCACTATGGATCATATCTAAAGGAGAGGAAGCCTTCTGAGTCTTTACTTTGTCGAATTTCTCTTGAGGGTGTTTTCCAAGAACACACCCCTCAAAAATTCCTTTGGAGAAGTGGATGTCATGTAGACCATCAACCATTCCCCGCTTTCTAAGTTGTTGCATATATCTGAAATTTAAATGCCCAAACCTTTCGTGCCATATCCTACTTCTTTCATCAGCATGGGTAAGCAGTAATGCATGATTTGGCTCAATAAATTTAGAAAATGTGTAGAGTCTAGATTGATGATTTACCTCACCAGTAGCAACCCTGGAATTGGTTTGCATGTCATAGATATCCACTACATCAGGTTTGAATATGAGTCTCTTTCCGGTGTCGGAGTTATTCATCTAATACACGGAGAGAAGATTGACGAAAATTTTGGGAACGTGAAGCACATTCTCGAAGCTTCCTTTTGTGAGTTTAATTCTTCTTTTTCCGGTGTCCTCGACTGTAGAGTTGTCCCCCATCAGAATAGAAGGACCTTTTCATGCATCCAATGATGAATATACTTCTTTTGTGGCTGCCATGTGATGTGATGCACCTGAATCTACAATCCAAGCATTGAGAGAGGAGTTGATGGCATTCAAAGCATGGTTAGAATTTCCTTTCTTGAGATTTTGATCTTCTGGCTTCTTCTTCTTGTCACCCTTGGGGATGAGATCTCCATGGTTGTTGTGTTGAATTATTTGGGCCATTTTATCTATCTATTTCTTCATACATGCAAATTCTGGATGGATTCCTTTATGGAAGTAAGTGCATTTCTCCCCTTTTCTTCCATTTCCACCTTTGGATCTGAAGGCATCGTTGAAGGGTTTTGAGTACCCTTCCTTCTTTGGATTTGCATGTGATTTCCTTTTGTCTTTGTCTTTATATTCCTGATATTGATGACCACTTTCATCTTGCACAGTAAGTGCATGCACCTTTGGGCCTTTGATTTTTCCCATATTGAAGAGCTTGTTCTGCTCTTGTGTCAGAGACTCGATAAATTCCTCAAGAGAGGGCATCGGCTAGGTAGATCCAGAGGCGAATCTAACTGAATGAAATGTGGATACAAAAACTAAGTATTTTGGACCAAGTTTGGAGAGAATGGTGAGAACCATTTGTTTCTCCTCCTAATATTTATCAACCCCACAAGCCTTGAGTTGCACCAACAAATCCTTATATTTGGTAAAGAAATATTGGAGATCGTAGAAGGTTTTTGGATCCAATGTGATCAATTCCACCTCAAGAATGTGTTCCCTCATCTGGTCCTATCTGCCAAAAATCCCTTCCATGGTGGTCCATGCTTCATTGGGGGTTTTACATGAGGATATGTGAAAGAGGAGTTCATGAGAAATGAGACTGCAAATTGTTCCAAATGCTTCATCCATTCAATTTAGATACTTGGATTTTTATATGGCTGATGTTGGTTCTGTCTCTATGTTCATGGTTAACCTGTATAATCCTCTGCCTCGAAGATGTATGATCATCTTCTCCTTCCATGCAAAGAAATTGTATGGTGTAAGAATGAATTCTTTTGGAAATTCCATTTTTCTGCTGTCTTCAATCTTCAATACCTACAAAAATAATTTTGGGTGTCTTTTCCCTAGAAGTTTGTCAGCTCTGATACCATGTAAATGTGTTGAACCTGCACAGAATAGATCTAGATAGAAAATGACATACACAATTTGTAGAGAAAATATGAGAAAAGAGAAGCATGAGAGAAAGAATGGAAGAATTCTCATTAACCAAATGAATGAATAATAATTTACACATGAATACTATGTATAAATCAACTCTTGTGCACTAGAGGAGAAGACAATGTGCCATAATGTTGGTCTAGAGTGATCTTGACACACACTAACAACTATGGGAGTAAAATTCCACCTAGTCTAGTCTCTCAGTCAGTTACGGGAGTGAACTTCCACCTAGTTTGAGTTAATTAGTCTCTCAGTCTTTAGTTAACTGATTGAAACAAAGTGAAGTGAGGAGGAGATCAGGGAATCATGAGTAATGTGCTAGTCTAGTGATGATCCCAAGGGCAATGCACATTAGTTGGTTATGATCCCAATGTTGCATTGTGATAATCCCAATGTGGCATCTAAACTCCACTCAATTGATCAAACTGAAGTGTGAACTGAAGAGAATATTCTTCTAGAGGAATATTCTCCATAAAATATAGGAGACTAATAAATGACTAAAAAACATAGACAAAAACTTAGGAAAAATAAATCTTAGGTGTGTGTGAAGTATCTCCAACATATCATGTGTGATATTCATACATGGTTTTCAATGGTCTAGCCTTAGTTGCAATTCCTTGGATTTGATTGGCTCTATCTAAAAGTTTCTAGGACCACCAGTTGAGTTTCCCTTTTGACAACTGACTTCAGATATTGGGGCCCCTTTCTATTTAGTAGGGCTCCTATGGTTGTTTCTTCCACCCCCCCACCCCCCAATGGCCATCAATTCCTATGTATTCAAATGAGATGCAGTCTTCACTATGATTATATGTTTGGACTTAGCCTCTTATTCCCAGGATTGTATGTAGAATTGTTGATGTTGTTGTACTATGATCCGAGTCCACTTCACCATGATCCCATGATGTATTCTTTTGTGACACCATTTTGTCTCATTGGCCTGGTCCATTCTTCGCCATGGTCATCATTGTATCATTATTAGGATATATCTTGAGGAGTATGGGTATGCCCACCTCGTCCTTATTGAGATCTTGTATACGCCTGACCCCTTTGTTTTTTTGTTGGCGGGTGGTTTCCTTCGCCCTTGTTGGCCAAAATTCGGTCACCTATAGGTTCCTTCTCCTCAAATAATAATAAAATATTTGATATCGGAAGATGAAAAATTTTGAACTATTATAAGTTCATTGTGTATCCCTCAGTCTCATCTTTGCCACACATTTTTTGGATCAGAAATCCAACTTCGTATGTTCAAGATATATAGGTTTAAAGTTTAAGCGGACAATGGTACCTCTTCCATCTCGAATAAAGCTAATTCCTCAAAAACATATCTATTTTTTTCGGGCCCCAAGACCCTTGTTTTCTTCAAAATATTACAGGATTAAAACCCCCATCTTATTTCTTCCCCTTTCTCAACACTTAGAATTTTTCTCGCTCTCCTTATTTCTCCATACTTAGTCTTATTTTTCTCCTCCTTTCATAACTTAAACTCTCTTCCATTCTGAGGCAGATTCCCACTCCTTATTCCTCACATCACCCCCTCACCACTCTATAATTAGTATTATTTTATAAGTCCTTTTGGACTCTCGGACTCACCTCATTCCTCCTCCTCACCTCCCTCACCCTCGCGAGTCTGAAATTCTGCTACTTACACTTTCCCTTCCCCACTTTCGCTACCTACAAACTACCCTTTCCCTCTCCCCTCTCATGAATCCCTACCATACTTAAAATATTACCCAAAGTTTCACATAATAAACCACCAACCACACTTAGAGGGGGGGTGAATGAGTGTGGGGCTCTTTTTCCCAAAACTGCCCTCTTGCACAAAAACTCATCAATTAGCATTCAACATTTATTCATTACCCATTGTTGTCATTTATAACCAGTTAGATGTGAGCAC
>ML777562.1:549065-564493 GCA_009831015.1 Picea engelmannii | reverse complement strand
GACATCAACCAATGACATCAATCAAACCAAACCATTTACATCAATGACATATGATCCAACAATCTCCCAAGTAATCAAACCATTGGCATCAATGACAAACCATTGGCATCAATGACAACATGATCCAACATCCCTCTCCCCTCTCATGAATCCCTACCATACTTAAAATATTACCCAAAGTTTCACATAATAAACCACCAACCAATAAGACTTTTTCACATGCCATCCACTCATGTAATGACACATGGATACCTATGAAAACATTTTCCCTTCCCCACTTTCGCTACCTACAAAATACCCTTTCCCTCTCCCCTCTCACGAATCCCTCCCATACTTAAAATATTACCCAAAGTTTCACATATTAAACCACCAACCAATAAGAGTTTCGCAGATGCCATCCACTCATGTAATGACACATGGATACCTATGAAAAAATGACGAGTGGAAACCTACAATTAGATTGACATGGTAGCTAACTATTGTGACATGTGGCAACATACACATAGCACTTTCGCTACCTACAAACTACCCTTTTCCTTTCCCCTCTCACTAATCCCTCCCATACTTAAAATATTACCCAAAGTTTCACATATTAAACCACCAACCAATAAGAGTTTTGCAGATGCCATCCACTCATGTAATGACACATGGATACCTATGAAAACATGACGAGTGGCAACCTACAATTAGATTGACATGGTAGCTAACTATTGTGACACGTGGCAACATACACATAGCACTTTCGCTACCTACAAACTACCCTTTCCCTCTCCCCTCTCATGAATCCCTCCCTTACTTTAAATATTACCCAAAGTTTCATGTATTAAACCACAAACCAATAAGAGTTTTGTAGATGCCATCCACTCATGTAATGACACATGGATACCTATGAAAACATGACGAGTGTCAACCTACAATTAGATTGACATGGCAGCTAACTATTGTGACACATGGCAACATACACATAGTGACATATGTCGTGATCTTATTGGAGACATGTGGAAAACTATGGAAAGGTGACATGTGGCAGCCAATTATTTGTGACACGTGGAAATAGATGGGTGACTCTTCAGTGCTGATTGGGAAGATTGGACGTTGATTGGTTGACTAAAATATGATTATTTAATTGATTTTCTAAGGGGAGGTCGAACTGTTAAGTTTCCATAGTTCTTTCAATTATCCTTGAAGCATATATCATACTTTTTCATATATACACTACATATTTGTAAGATCCCATGCATGTGGGATAAAATTTATGAAACAAATTCGAAATCTCTTTAGGAAGGACGAAATTTGATCCAAGGGCCCATATTTTCCCAAGACATTTGATTGACGGTGGTTGAGCCATGATCTTCCAGAAGCCATAACTTGAGCTCCGAGTATCAAAATTGCACAAACGTTATATTGTTGGAAAGGTATTTAGATGTATAAGATGATGGTATATGTTTCAAGGGTTGAAAGTTGCTACATTTGTCTCATAAATTGAAATATTAGTCAGCTTCATTTTTAATGGGTCTATGTGACAACTAAACTTCATGAGCTCATATCTTGAGATCTCGGCGATGGATTTGGGAAAAATTTATATCGTTGAAAATATAAGACAATGAATATCACATATAAAGTGATTCAAATGGATGAAAAGTTGATTATTACTTCCAGAAAGTTGAAACACAGTCCTCCTATTTGAAAGGGCAATTAATTAATTTTTGAATTTTTTTTTATTTAAAAACTTTTATTAAAAAGGAAAAATGGAACCGTTTTGAATATGCGTATATTAATGATGTAAGTTAATTAATAAGGACTTAATGAGGCTTTAATTAAAGATAATACTTAAATAAAATAATTATACAGGAAATTCAAGAAAGGAAAAACCCTAACTACTCAAGTAGTTAGAAAATCTATCTTTAAAGAGAAGAAGGGCTTCATCAAGGGTTCCAATAATCAGAATTATCAGAGGGACAGGGAAAAATATTATAGGAAGAAGAATGTACAACCATGAATACACAACCAAGCTTCTACTCAAAGAAAAGAGATCTCCATCTTCTCCACTCTTTCTATTCTTCTACATCATTTCTCGTAGCTTTATGCTTGAGTCTCTAAATTTGACACAAGGCTGAGTTCTTGAGTGTTCTTCTTGTATTCTTCCAAAATATTTTTTTTGTATGATCATGGAGTATTTATAGCCATATACATGATTGTCAAAGATTTTGTAATGAAGACCATTTTTTATGAATAAACTGCACAAAGAATTGCTTCGGGGTTGATTTCAACTGTATCTTGTAACTTTGAGTCTTAAGTATGATGTATATGAGATTGACCTATAAAATTCTGTTTTGATATTCATAGTAGTACTCTTTTAAAATTCTTTGAGATGATAAATTTATTCTCTCCTATTTATTTTGAAGAAGACATGGATACATTTATATATGATTAAGAATATTGTGTATGTGATGATGATTATGAAAAAATTCTAATGTTGAAGCCCTCATTCAATATTTTCTTATTGTAAAGAGACTTCTTGTTGTACATAAAGATTATATCAAGTCATTGAAGATCATATCATTTCATAAGTTCAAGCAACAAAGACCTAGGGTTTGCTTCCTATTCATTCTCCTAATCCAAGATATTCAAGTTATATATTTTAGCCAAAGAGGAGTACCACCTCTCTAAAAATGCAGGGGGATTCATATCCTCGTGAGGTTGTCATTTCGGTCCTGACGAATTCAAGCATCAACAACCCTTCCACGGGAATTCCTCCTTCTTTGGAGACTCTATTGCCTCCTCGACCCTTTCCTTTTCTTGGGTAAAGAAATTGTAATGTATTTTGGTCTTATGGTTCACTTCTAACCTCATACTCCAAGGGGAAATCTGTGATCACCCTAAAATTTCTCACCTGTGCCCTTTTGAGTAGTTTTATCTCAATATATTACCTTGCATGCATAACCCTCATCCTTAGCTCCATTCCATCACCATATGACCTCAATATTGCTATAATCAACCAAGTCAACTCTTGATTTCAATCAAAAGTAGCCAACTCAAATAATTGGCCAAGAAGTGCATGCACTAAGTGCAAAACAAAACCCAAAAAGTGTGTTGCTTCAAAAAATACAATTTCTTAATTATTTTCTGGACAAATTAATGTGTATGTGCCTTCTAAACAGTGTATTAGTTATGTGTGGACCTTATCAACCCCTAATTACTATTATTTTTTTTAACAGAAACGGTTATTTATATATTTATCAAAAAAAGGTGATCATTGCAAAAAGTAGATGCCAGTGGCTCTATCATCCAACTTATGCTGTGATTACAGTTTTTCTTGTCGAAACCAGAAGTAAACGGTGTCTTTATGTTGTATACACTACATAGTTTCCATGTAAAAATGGATACAAAACTGTGAAGGAAAATTTTATATTTACACTTCATATAAACCTTGATTTGGAGTGGGAGGGGCTAGCTTCGTCTCGCTATGGTGCTCTATTTTTTTCATATTGGGTTGCATCTTCATGTTGTTGCGCTTGAGCTGCTCCATCCTAGGCCAGGTCCATGAATCCAGGGGGAATTGAGACGTGTTGATTATTGCTGGCCACCGAGTGGGAGGTGGAAGGGATCCAGGATTCGTCTATACCAGCTTAGCATGGAGGGTGATGAGGATTGGTAGGCCGCTGATTTAACTCTTCAATCTGTCGTGTGTTGCGGTTTATGCCTCTCATGGAAATGGATAATTCTTGATTATGTCTGAATTCCATTCTTTGCATTTTCCATTGCATCTCGACCACGTTTTCTTGAATTGAATGGCATTCTTGCTGCAAATCTCTGTGTTGGGTGTCTGACCGGCCTTCAATTTGCCTACACTCTTCTTGCAATTCTTGAAATTGTCCCCGAATTTCATCCAACACACAGGCTGGACAAGATCAAGGATCTCGGTTGCTGATAGTGCTTCGATGCATGATGATAAAGTAATCGAGGTAAGCACAAGGCAAGGGCAGAGAAAGACCAAGAAAGGTGGGATCCAAGAGCTCAAAAGTGCAAGGGAGAAATTGATTAATGAGAGAGAGGGGCTGCAATTGAATGCTGGAAGAAGGCCTACAAAGGCCATTATAAAGAGGGCTCATGATTTCCATCGAGCGAGAAGTCAGAGAATAATGAGACAGGGCCTGGGTTGCTGCGAGGGGAAGTACACATACGGACGTCCGGAGGCAGAGTTTAAGTGCTGAGAAGTGAAATGTGTTGAGGTGTGGTATGGGAGAGAAGGTACGTGCCATGTGAAGGAAATATGGGGCACGTGTTCGTGCAAGCTAGGAGGAGGGAAGGACAAGACAAAAAGGGGGAGGAGAGAAATACCGATGGTGTGGGTGAGGGAGTGGAGAGTGACGTGGGATGTTGAAGTAGGTGTGAACTTGGAAAAACAGAGAGGTGAGTGAGGAGGGGGGGAGAGTGACATGGTTAATTACTACAAGTGCGAGGGGGACTAAGAAACAAAAATGCTTAGGGAAGCCAAACATTGGAATGGATTTGATTGGCGAGAAGGTTACTCTGTTCTAGGCTCTTAGCCTCTTTGGCCATTTTGTCAGCCTCCATATTTTTTTTTCGAAGAACGTGGAAAAAACTCAGACGCACAAATATTTTCTTTAGAGAATTTATAACCACTGATATTCTTTTGAGCGGAGCTTTTGTCGAATTGGATATCCCTCTTAATTATTTGATGACAATTTCATAATCACCCAAGACTATTAGAGCCTGTATGTGTCAATCTTGGGAAATCTTGAGTCCCAAGTAAGCTGCTAGGAATTCTTCTTTGTTGTTTGTTGTTTTTCCAAGACCCCAAGAATAATCGATTAACTTATTTCCCTCGAAATCATAGATGACCCCCCCCCCCCCCNACCTTCCACCCCTAGGTTTCTAGTTGTTGCACCATCAAAGAAAAGAAGGTGGGAATGTTGTTGGCTCTGCCAAGTGGAGAAGTTGTTATCATTGAGGCACAATTGCCAATCTGATTGCCTGGAGGCTTATACTTGGGATGTTGCTTTGTTCTTCATTGGTCCTCGGATATAATTAACCCAACCTTCTTTAGTTGAATCCAAGATACCTAGGGGATCAAGATCTGTTGCTTTATTTATGAAAACTTCAGAAGTTATACCACATATCTTTGCGAAGGAGTTGCTGACTGAGGGAGAATTTCCACGAAAGATAGTCTGATTACAAGATAGCCATATCTCCCAAGTGACAAATTTAGGGATTTGTTTCCAAAGGAGGGTGAAACCCTTTTTATTTTTGAAACTACCAAAATATCTTTGTTTCCAATGAGTAAGAAGGGTGGTCCAGCTGTCGGGAAGGTGGGAGATGTTTGGTAGAGGAAGGTATATAAGGCTCCAAAGTTGAAGGGCAAAGTTGCATTCTAGGAGGAGATGGGTTATGGTTTCAGAGGCTTCAAGACAGAGAGGACATCTGGAAGGCCCCTGAATGCCCCTCTTTAATAAGTTTTTAGCAGTTAAAATTTTAGCATGACCGAGAAACCAACAGAAGGCATTGACTTTGGGAAGTGAGGGTCCAGACCAGATTTCCTTCCAGAGCTTGGAGGTGGGGAATCCAGGGATATTCGAGAGAATATGGGAATATCCCTCTTTGACAGAAAAGGGTTTTCCTCCCCAGCTACGGGAATCTGCAGTAAAGCGGTTGAGGGGTGCATAGCCAACCAGATTATTAAAGAGAACATAAAGAAGGGGGGTGAGATTCTCAAGGAGGTTGGGAGGTTTCCATCTAACCCAGTCCCCTTCATTATTCCAGAGGCAGAAGTCTTGTAGTTTAGTTAGATCATTCATGTAGCACTAGTTTTTAAGAGGGTGTAATATCTCTAGAGATTTTAAAGGCTCATGATTGAGGATTCTATCCATCCATATATTTATTGTCTCTCCATTGTCAGGAGCCTAGGAGAGTTTTGCTTGAATTAGAGAAGTTGCATTTTTTAGAAGATGCCAAATTGGGGAGCCTGGGGCAGCAGGGAAAGGTTCCTCTATACATCTTAGTCTAGGAGATTGGAAGTACTTTTCCACTAATGCTTTCTTCCACCAATCTGATTTTCCTGTTACAAGTCGCCATTCTATCTTTGCTCCCATAGATATGTTCATAATAATTGGATCTTTGATCGCCAGCCCACCCTTGTTATAAGGTTGACAAACTTGCTTCCAATTAATTAGATGGAATTTCTTTGTATTTGTTTTGCCTCCTGCCCACAAAAAACTTCTTAAGGATTTGCCAATTTTCTCTAGAATGCTTTTAGGAGCTAGGAGTCCTGAGCATTGGAAGATCGAAAGAGAGGAGAACACTGATTTGATTAAGACTATTTTACCTGTAGGGTTGAGCCATTGGCCTCCCCAGCTCCAAATCCTTGATGTAATTTTGTCAACTATTTCAAATGAAGCTGAAGAGTTGTATCGACTAAGGAAAATAGGCATACCCAGATACTTGAAGTGATTCTAAGAGGTGATTATGGGAAAGCCAAAGATTCTTTCTATCTGTTCCTTTATGTGTCCTAGGACATGCCATCCATAAATCCTGCATTTGAGAAGGTTTAACTTACCTCCGAAGATTGCAAGGAAGGAGTTGAGGGTCTTTTGGAAATGAGTGGCAGTGTGCACTGTGGCTGCCCCAAGCAGAAGAGTGTCGTCGACAAATTGGGAGTGGTTTATTTTATTGACTCATCTTGCTATGCAAAGGCATGAGAGTTTTTCATTTCTCCTTTCCACTTCTAGTTTGCGACTGAGGGAATCCACTAGAAGTATGTAGAGAGAGGAGGATAGAGGGAAACCCTGTTGGAGACCTCTACTTGCTTTGAAGAACTTTGTTGGGTGCCCATTGAGGAGAGGGGAGATCCAAGGATTACTGATGCAAGCTTTGGTCCAACTGATGAAGTTCTCTGAGAAGCCATAAGCCCGCGGAACTGAAAGGAGGAAGTTATGTTTTACCCTATCAAAGGCATTTTCCATGTCTAGCTTAACGACCATTTCAGGGATTTTGATTTTTTTGCTTGAATGTGTTGCTTCCTGTACCAAGATGATATTATCCATTATTTGTTTGTCTCTGAGGAAGCGAGACTGATTTTCTAAGATTAGCTTAGCAAGTAGGGGGTTGAGACGATTTGCAATAATCTTGGTGAGGATTTTGTAGGAGGAGTTGCAAAGAGATATTGGGCGGAAATGAGTGAAATTTGAGGGATTAGAATCTTTGGGAATGAGCGCAAGAAATGTGGAATTTTTGGAGCCTCCTACTTTTTTATTTCGTAGAGTGTAATTTAGCATTTTCCTTATATCCTTTTTGATAACATCCCAAAAATGCCGAAAAAATCTGATTGGAAAACCGTCAGGCCCCGATGCTTTGTCAAGATCAAGGCTCCAGATGGCTTTAGGAATTTCTTCCTCATTTATTTCATGAGTAAGTTGGATGTTTTCTTCAATGGTGACAAGGCTGGGAATAATTTCCAACATCTTATTGTTTTCCTCTTGCATTGTGTCCTCTATTGGTTGCTGATAAAGATCGCTAAAGTGGTGATAGGCTTCCTCTTTTATCTCTTCATAGGAGTCAATTTTTTGACCTGTGCTTGAGGTAATTGTTGTCACTATATTCTTTTTCCTTCGGGATTGTGCCTGTTTATGGAAGAAGGAGGTGTTAGAGTCTCCAGCCTTTATCCAAAGAGTCATGGATTTCAACCTCCAGTGCTCTTCCTCTTTGCGAAGCGTGGTCTGGAGGTGTTGTTGTGCTTCTTTCTCTTGGTTTACTAGATCTTCTGTCACCGGGTCTGTTTCAATTTGTTGTTGAATCTGTCTAAGTTGCTCCAGTCTGTCCTACTTCTCTTTGTGGCGAGCTGAGTAGGAATCTTTTGCCCAATCTTTAAGCGCTAGCTTGATTTTTTTTAGCTTTCTTTCCCAGATAAAATTGGGGGATCCGGAAAAGGAAGCATTCCAGGCTGCAGTGACAAGTAAGGGGATGTCTGAGTTATCAAGCCATAACTGGTTGAATCGGAATGGAAGGGGACCCAAATTCTGGGAGGGGCAGAAGGAGAGAATGATGGGTTTGTGATCAAATATGGTTGAGGGAAGGATTTGGGAGGAGATGTCTAGGGGGGAGAGAAGAAAATTATTGTTGATAAGGAATCATTCCAGGCGGGCAGTAATGTGTTGGAGACCTGCTCTTCTATTGTTTCAGGTGTAATGTCCTTTGATTGGTTTAATATCTTACATATCCCAATCTGAATTAAGATCAACCAGGTTTTCAGAGAATGGATCTCTGACTTTACTTCCTCCTTTGTTCTCCCCTTGGCTGAGGTGAGTGTCTAGATCACCTCCAATTATGTAGGTGGCAAGATCCACTGTGTTTTGAAGATTTGAAAGGGAGGCCCAGGCTACCAACTTATCTTTATATGAGTTTGGCATATAAATATTAATCACCATAATAATGTTGTTGTCATCTTTATTTTTTAAGGTTGTAAAAATCCAATTTTGTGTTTCAGAAGTTACCTCAGAGGTCCAGATTTTCTCATTCCAAATCGTTGCTATACCTCTGGAAGCTCCCTGAGAGATGTCTGCTATTCCACCAGTGGTTTTGTAAATTTTTCTTGTTGCCTCCATTTTTGTTTCTTGGAGGAGAATGATAGAAGGATTGACCATTCCTTTTATATATTTTAGAGCCTCGTCTTTTAGTTTACTACCGAAACCCCTACAATTCCAAGAGAGAATTATCATTGGGGGGGAATTTGGGGGAACTCGAATGCCTGGGCCCGAATGTTCCATTCATTTGTCTCTCGTTTTTCATGTTGACATATGAATGTTGTGTTCTATAGATTGTTGTATGCCTCGCTCTTTTTCTTTGGCTATTTCTTCTTCTTTGGCCTCTTTGTTAGATCGACGTCCTGTTTTCTTGGGTTTCTCTAGCGAAATTTCTCCTTCTTCTCTCTCTTGTAGGTTAAGCACTTGCAAGTTTGAGCTAGAGAATTCTTATAGCACTGGTGGATATGAATCTTCCATAGAGGGATCCTCTGTATCTGAGTCAGGAGAGTTGTCGATGAGAGTAGGGTCAAGGGGTAGGGGAGGGAGAGTTGATGGAGAGGGGTTCTGATTGGGAGAGGGCTCGCTGAGGATTTCAAAGGAATTGTTGCTAGGGGGAGGAATATTGTGTGGTGTGGGGGTATTTTCGGGGAGAAGTTGTGTGGCTTGGCCTTTCTTTGTCACTGCTAGTGGTTGGGGATCTGAAAGTCCTGCACGAGGTCCATTGTTTTTTCCATTAGGGTTTTTTTTTTCGAACTTGTTTCCAGCCATCTTCCTAGGGTGGGGTTTCGATTTTTGTGGGTTGTTTGTTGCTTGGGTAGTTTTTTGCAAAATGGTCGTATTCATTACATGAGTTACACTTGAATGGTAGTTGTTCATAGTCAAGTTTTTGGATATGGATCCAATCATCTAACTTCAGTTTTATTGCTTCTGGGAGCCCTTTTTCCAGATCTACTTCTACACAAATTCGTGCGCAGGAGTATAGGTTGGATTTGGGTTCCGCCGTCAATGTATTTTCGAAGAGTATCTCCTATGCTCTTTAGAACTTTGTCTCCACAGTAGTGAAAGGGCATATGCGGGAGTCATACCCAAACTGGGACTGATGAGGGGATGTTGTTCTCAGGATTAAAATCCGGTGTCCAGCTGTTTAAATAGAGTCCTATGGGACCAAAGAAGTAAGGTTCATTTCTAAAAATTAAATCTCTATCTGTTTTAAGTTCAAAATAGAAAATGTAGAAACCCTTACTGCAGAAGAAGTGATTCATCCTTCCTTGAACCAACAGATGCCAGTTCCGTTCAATCCAAAGATCTATTTGACATGGGGAAGGCTAAAGGCCCATAAATTGTCCAACTAGGGCTCATGAAGAAAATGAAAGAGATTTTTGTCTCGCTGTCATGATGGGGATTGAGATCTCAGGAATCTGGTCCAATTTCTTTACAAAATGAGAGGTTCTTGGTTGTGTCGGGGGGAGAGGTAGCGAGCCAACAAGGGCTTTGAAAGCCACCACTTCTTCTAAAAAGTTAGGAGGATCTGGATCCAGGATTGCCATTCTAAGTCTAAGGGGCAGAAGGGGGGGGTGAGGATCAGCTGGAAAAGAAGGGGAGCTGGTGAGAGGGAGTTGAAGGGTGGCCAGGAGGGCCTAGGGGCGACCAGGGGGACCCCTAATTACTATTATTATACATTGATTGAATCATCTTTATCCATCATATGGAAGACTATGTCAAGAGGGTTCTCCACCATACACCCATAAACAAATCTATTGAGGTCACCCATTGAGAGCATTCCATCCGAGTAAGGTTATGCCACTAGAGTCTTGAGATCCCTATTCTCTTGCCTCGCTATTCTAATTTCTTACCTTCTCTTATACCCAAGGTTGGATTTGGAGCACACCAAGGAAGAAAAAGACCCATCCCGAGGAGGGTCTTTGGATCCCACTTGTCTTCATCAAGCCACTCTACCAGGTATTATATGTACTTTTCCTTCTCCATTGGATTAATATAATGTTCATTATTTTATATCCTTACTCATGATGAATGTATTTTATTTTTCAAAGTTGGTTATTGTACTTCACATGAACTAGGGTTTTACTTGCATGAGTATTGTTGGGTTTTTCAATTCTAGTTTAATTTCCATTTTGTCTATTGCTTGATTCACAATCGTCAAGAAAGAGTTTTTGCTTGCCCTTATGACAAAAACCCACCAACATTTTATCTCACCGCAGTCTTCTTCTATGCTAGAATGCATAACTTATAAGCTCTATAAGTCTCATTGAATCCAACAAAATAAGATACTATCATAGCATCTCAAACCTTCCCTTTGTTAAGGGATTGACCACCTATGAATTTGAAGGAACATAACCTTGGAACATTATCATCTTACCAAATCCCAACATCCTCCATATCAACTTCATGAGTCAAAATATTCAGACATCACATCATGGGTTGTTTGAGACATCCTGCAAAGATGTTCACATATACATACAAGAGAGGGAGAAGTGGATTAGATCTATTGAAATCACAAAAATAAAAATCTATACAATTTAACTCATCAACCCTAAAATGTCAAGCTCCTAGTGCAAGCAACCACCCACATATGACCTCCAACAAAATGTAAGCATGGGTATATCATCCAAGCACATCAAAACCTCCAACAAATAAAGCAAGACCCTCAATAAAGTCAACTTCCTATTTTTGAAAGAATTCTTTGGTAATTGGAGCAAGAGTCTCATCAAGATCAACTCCCTCTATCTAAGATAATCCAATAACCTTTTTCTAGTACTCTCTAATACCTCCATCATTGCAATCTTGGAATCGATCATTGATTCCATAATAGGTATGAAACTTATCTCCATGGAACCCTTCCACACATGCTCTATATATGCCTCAAAACTAAAACACTCATCCAATTTCTCGTTGGTATGTATATGTGCCATAGAATAAACTAGTAACTTGTAAAGACCACCATCTTGCACACACCTCTAGACAAAGTCCTCAAATTTTTTGAACTACAATCACTGGTAGTGCACTATTGTCCTTCAAATTCAACTCTACATTGATGATCTACCATACAAAAAAATAAAATAGATTTTTCTTCAAGCCAAGAACAAAAAAAACATCATTCAAATCAACATCATCACCTGATGGCATCCAAAAGGAAATGGAATCCACTCCTTTCACATGATATGTAGAATCATCAACCAACTCCACTCTCATACCTCCCTCTTAATCTTGAAACCTACTAAAGAGTTTTTGGTCATAAGTCATATGTCTCGATGCCCCATTGTCCACATACCATCCAACACTTAAAACAATGTTAGATCATAAACAAGAGACCATGGAGAATTTGATCTCATGTTGGGATGATAAATCATCCACTGCTACTATAATATCTACACTCCATACAACCCGTCTCTACAACTTTGCCTTCCCCTTCATCTTCTTTGAACATCATCTAGCATAATGTCCCCACTAGTCACACTTAAAACATTTTACCTTACTCAAATCCTTCTTACCTTGGCTTGAATCTTCCTTCTCACCATTATTTTATCCTTTCTTACTTCCCTTTCTCATCATCCCAATGAGGGCTAGGTATTATACTTCCCTTTGTTGAAATGAGCAAGACTCCAACCTAATCTCTTCCTACACAAGGTTATCCCAAATATTCTCAAAATTGGGTAAATTCTCACGAGCAAAAATACCTTGGACAAAAGGTTTCCAAGGTGGAGCAAGTCCATTTAAGGAAATCAACACCAACTCCTTATCCTCCACTTTTTTCCTTATGGAAACCAACTAATCTCACAACCCAATGACTCTAGCCAGGTAGCTCACCATTGTATCTATGCTCCTCATGAAAATCGTTGAAAATTTGTTTCTCAAGAGCATATGTCTAGAGACATAGGAACTCTAATATAAACCAACCAAAGCTTCACGCATCTCCCTACTAATAATATTTTCTACAATATGGCTGATCAAGTGATCCTTCACCAAATCAATAATTATTATCTTTTTCATGGCCTCCTTTTTAACATGGGTGGCCAACAATATCAGATTCGCAGGTGTAGTGATATCTTTATCAACATGCTTCCAAATATCAACCTTCTCCAAAAGCATTTGCACATATACTTCCAAGGTATGAAATTAGAAGCATTATTTAACCTGTCACACTCTCTAAGACGAAGAGTAGTCATCCTACAAATTTGAAGCACAACTCAAAGCAAGAACAACAACAAATAAAGTAGAACTACCCTACTTTGGTTCAAGCACTCCTCCCAAGCACCCTATGGTTTTACACCTAATCTACCTATATTAAGTCAAGTACCTCTTGCAGATTCTGAACAACTGAAATATCCAACTCCCTCTTCACCAAGAGAACAATCTCAGTCAAAACAACTCTAATCCCTTGTATAAATTTCAGAAATGCTCTAATACCATGTAGAATTTTCCAGAAGATTCATTTTATTGCAAATTCAAAATTTTCACTACAACCTTGAGGTTTCCCAAATCTATTTCCTATTAACTTTCAACCTTAGATTTGAATCTAAAATATCAATTTACAGTAGAAAATACTTCATTTCCTTCAACCCAATTCACAAGGCAACCCAAGAAAATAAATACCAATCAAGTGTATTTCAATGCCACAAAGTTTATCCCTTATAACACACTTCCCAAGCAAATTACAGATCTGAAAATGACTTTTTATAACAAATAATTATAGTAGAAAATATCTCCCTTTAGCTTCTATATGTCTAATAAATCACTTAATAAATTCTACTTATGTTACGTCAAATCAACATGCATAGTAAGCACTAGAAGCAACTCAATAATGAAGGTAACATAAGTTGAAATTCAAGTATGCAAGTACACAATATTTGGACAACTGGAACACTTCACACACACACACACACACACACACACACACACACATACTATAAATTATTACAACGCTGGTACAAATCAAGCTCTCCAACCCTAACTAGGGAAACCATAAGAAAAACCTATCCACCAACTCCTTCTAACTAGGAATCACTCCCAACCAATGATGGTTACAACACCAAATATACACAACAAGCAAGTATAACACATCGACGAGTCCTCCTCGACACCTTCACTTTCATCATATAAGTGTACAAAATAATCTCCCTCTACCTTCTCCACATCAAACACTCCAAGTATCACTAGGGTTTCCAATTTCCACAAAACCCTGGTCATTTTTTTTCTCACAAGAACTACAAAATCAAGTGCTTCCTTTTCCCCTCTAAGGTTTATCCCAAACCCTAGCTTCCCTTATATCCTTAGGGAAAAACCCTATTCTTAGTCTTCACTCGAAATCCCTCAAGAACCTTGGTGCTCAAACTAAAAGCATGGAAATTTTTAGGGATCCATACTTTTCTTAAAGTGTAGAATCCTTGGTGAATCTTACTAATTCTTGAAATGCCAACCATAAAAAGTTTGATGGTATTTTTGTAAAAATATTAAAATTTCTAAGGATTTTATATAGTTTCTAGAAAATTTAGGTGATTTTTAGAGTAAAATGATTTTATGTAATAAAATTTGAGTGAATAAAATGGAATTTGGACCATTAGTTTTTGGAAAAAAACATGGAAATGGATGAAATTTAGCCTCTAAAATTTTCCTTTGCCAAAGAGAGAAAACACAATCAAGAAGAGTACAAAGAGAGGAGTTAACTCTAGCTCTTACATCTCTAACACAAGCATGCGATTACATGAGTGAACAATGATAAATGTAATATAAATATTATTTCCTCCCTTTGTTTATATGAAAGGTGAGGGAGACAAACAATAACAAGTGGACCTAGTCCACAACAAACAACCTATCTACACACTAAGTAGGCTCACATGTGGAGTGCTCCAACTTTATAAAGCACATGCCAAGATCCAAGGCATGCACATCCAAAAAGCGAGGGTCCAAGGCTAAACACTCCTCAAAGAAGGTCCAATAATACTCCTCCAAAGGCCTCCATTGTTCCAACTCCCCGTCCTAAGCCATGTGTACCTCCAGGTCCACCACACATACATGATCAATCCTCAACTCAAGTGTCCCCAAGTCACATACAAGACTCCATGAAATAAACAAAGTGAGTCCAAGATGCCCAATACTCCTCCTAAGTGAGTCATCCTCCAAGCAAGCAACCAAATTCTCCATGTATGCAGTCCTTGAAGAAACTCATTGTTGATGCCGAAACAAGAGTGTTTTGAAACCAACATCTCAACCTTCTATGAGGCGAGAAGAGATGGAAATATTACCCTAGATTTTAAGCCCCATAAATAAAGCACATTAAACTTTATGACTAAAAATCTAAACATACATATTTATTTATGATTTTGCAATATTTTATTTTTATTGTATTTAACTTATACCATTTTGTATTTATTTTTGTAAGTAAAATGTAAATTAAACAAAGTTAGAGTGAATAATTAAAATACACTTATAAAACTAAAAGAAAATTAAACAACTTAAACTAAAAAATTGAGTATTTAAAAGAAAACCCTAAAAAAATGTTAAACATAAAATAAATAAAAATTAGTGTGAAAATAATTCAAATGTTAGAATGAAATATTAAATGAAATAAAGAAATCTTGTTTAACATAAATATGAATTAGTGTGAAAATAACACAAATGTTAAAGTTAGATATTAAATGAAATAAAAAAATCTAAAGATTAGTCAATATTTAGAGGAACTTAACAAAGTGAAATGATATCATATTTTAAAATAAACAAACAAAATTGGTTTAGTTAGTAATTCTAATACCTAAGAAACGAAAGATTGAAATCTTTAATTTTTTTTTTTTTAATTTTTTTAGTTGAAACAAAAATTAATTTAAACTTAAAAAATATAAATGCTAAAGTTGAGAGATTTAGTGAAAAGAAAAC
>ML777562.1:537811-549005 GCA_009831015.1 Picea engelmannii | reverse complement strand
ATATATATATATATATATATATATATATATATATATATATATATATATATATATATATATATATATATATATATATATATATATATATATATATATATATATATATATATATATCTATATCTATATCATTTGATAAAATAAAAAGTTAAACAAAAGAAAGAAGGTTGAGATGATTGTTTTGTTTTTTTTTAAATTTAAATAAAAGAAATAAAAATAATGAGAAATGAATTCTAGAGTAAAAAATTTATTAATGCTTTTAAGTCTCTATCAGGATTTAGATTAGAGTTTTCTGTTTTTAACCATTTTAAATAAAGTTAATTTCATACATACAATAGAATAGTCAAGTACAAAAGAAAATGAAGAAATATTAAATTGAACATTGAACAAAGCAATGGTATTGAAGTACAAGGTGGAAATCTGCATACCAATATTGAAAAACTTAAACTTAAAAACACAACAATTTAGTAAACAAATCATTCACCTCATAGACACAAACAAAACTCAGCCTCGTTTGATCCTTTTAACTACTTTGCAAGACACTCCTATCAACAACTTCATCAAATCTTTAAGGAAAAAATGTATGAAATATAGAGAATAAACAAAATAAATAAAAACTCACTAAGGTCTCAACATACCTCCTCTAAAAAAAAAATTCCTCCTTTAGCAGGTTGTCAGGTTGTCAAATTTCCTTCTTTGAAAATTTAAATAAAAGAAATAAAGATAATGAAAAATGAATTCGAGAGTAAAAAATTTAATACTTTTAAGTCTCTGTCAGAATTTAGATTAGAGTTCTATGTATTTAACCATTTTAAATAGAGTTAGCTTCATACATATAATAGAATAGTCAAGTACAAAAGAAAATGAAGAAATATTAAATTGAACATAAAAGAAAATGAAGAAATATTAAATTGAACATTGAATAGAGCAATGGTATTGAATTACAAGGTGGAAATCTGCATACTAATACTGAAAAACTTAGATTTAAAAACATAACAATTTAGTAAGCAAATCATTCACCTCATGGACACAAGCAAAACTCAGCCTCCTTTCGTCGCTTTAGCTACTTTGCAAGACACTCCTATCAACAACTTCATCAAATCTCTAAGTAAAAAATAAACCAAATAGATAAAAACTCACTAAGTTCTCAACATACCTCCTCTAAAAAAATCTCCTCCTTCAGCAGGTTGTCAACTGTTTGTTTTATAAAGTTGGACGGGCAGTAAGTTAACAGTTAGGGTTGTTAAGAGCTTTAACAAACTGAAGCTAACTGAGTAGAACCGCATCTTTTTATAAAAATATATGTGTTTGAATATCTTGTTATTCTTTATCCACATGTCCGATTTCGGTTTGCAGGAACCGTGGATTAATTTTTATAGACCGAACTCCCATTGGTTATAGAGTTTGATGAGCACACATCCACCATGAAACACACCTCACCATGATTCCAATTCATTGATAGAAATTTTCTGTATTGTGCAGTAGTTTGAACAAGAGCGTGAACTCTCTATAGCACGACGATTTTCAAGTAAAGAAATGAAGTGGTCGTAAGAAACAAAACATTTGACACCCCTGTAACAAATATGAATGCTCTCTCTGTATGTGAGTGAACGAACCACATGTTTTTTGTTTGATGGGGTGACCCATGTGATGCCCATCTTCGAAGGCGACGCTTTTATGCATGCCATCTTCAGATTATATTTTGCAGGACGTTACCCGATGGACGCGCTCATAAAAATAAAGGCTATGCCTTCACAATCATGCAAGATATGAAAGAGAAGCTGGATACGAGGATTTTCTGTGTACCACAACAACTTTACTATATCCACCTTGTCGAAATCTTGTAATAAACTTGTTACCTGTCCAATATGCATAGCTATCCAACAATCATAATTGTTAGCCATTAACAACGCTTATCATAATTTCCAAAATATTCTGAATGGAGAACAATACACAGACATCATCTTTGAAATGTGTAGTGGCAACTACTCAACGAGGGTGCACAAGATTTTGCACAAGCAATGTGAATTGATGGAGAGCCTTGCAATGCTTTCCCAGCTAAGAATTTGTTGATCAAAATGGTCATCAACAATCACTAAGCCATGCAAGTGATCTCCAATGCTCCAAGGAGGTGTTCCATATAAGCATAAGGCATAACAATACATGAGTAGTCTATCTCTAATGTGTATGTCCATTGAGGTACAACCAAGGGTAATCAACACACCATACACCCCACATCACATGAAGCACCCCCAAGCATGGTGAAAAAAAATTCAGAGTAACCATAAAAGATAACATTTTGTGATTTCTGTAGTCAAACCCTAATCTTCAAAGGGTATATGGAACACATATCTGCTTTGATACTAGGTTGGAAATTAGGGTCCATACGTTGGTGGAGAGAGAATATATATGGTTGATTTTATTATTAACATTGAGATGACACATATCTCACATGCATTACAGGTCCTACTTTACACTTTTATTATACTTATAGGTGGTTAAGGTGGTTTAACCATATAACCCCTAACATCAATACTAAATGTTACATATAGTCACATATCTAACGTAAAGTGACATGTAGTCCTTGACAATAAGACCCCCTTACTCCAATTGGGGTAGAGTTGACATCATGGATTACTTCATGTCTTGGCATCCACAAGGGAATTAGATATGTATTATGGACAACCCATCTTATTAATTAGAGCCAAGGCAATGCTTGTAGTGCAACATTCCATCGAAGCACAAGTCTAGTACCCCATGTGCAGGGTGTTGAAAGTTTGCAAGCTCTCTAAATAGTTGATGTTATTTAGGTAATAGATTCAGGGGTGTATTTAGCCTCCCATTTTTCTTGCTCCACTCCCTATGCCCTTCCTTGTGTTCTCTCTAAATCTTATATTTCTCTCTTTCTAGCTATCACTCTTGTCGCTCCATAAATATTTGTTTCTATCTACCCTAATAATCCCTTCCATGTTACCAAGTTCCTTTCTCCTTCCACTACTTTGCAACAAGGCAAGTTGCCTTCCACTCCTCAACTACTCCTTTCCTTTGTTTAAGTGCTTCCAAATCCTTTTTATTTTCTTGACTCTAGATTAGAAGCTACATCCATTCATCATATATGACATTGTTGATCTAATCTAAGTGCACTATCATATGTAGCCCTTATGCTCTCCTTAACTTGTTTGATGGGCAATTTCAAGAATTGGCTCAATGAATTGCCAACATCTAAGCTCTACCCTAGAATTGGGTCTTGGTCTCCAATATTCTCTTACAACTAACATCCTCATATACATTAATGTCTACATTGCAATGAACAATAATAGAAGGACCAATACTTGGTGGTTGGGATGGCATGGACATGCTTATGAAATCCTCATTAAATTTCTACCACATATTCATCAAAATCCCCCTTAATCAATCTAGTTGATTTCACTTTGTAGTAAGGTTTAGTGGGTTAGGTTGATCCTTAAATGGTTGTGTTGGATCTGAATCATTATGCATGCCTACTACCCAAGACAACCCATTGTCACCAATAGAAACAAAATGTTGTTTGTGTTGCTCAATTAAAATGTATTGGGGGTTGTTGGTATCCCATGTTGATGTCTTGTTCATCATTGCTGTCTCATTCTCATTAAGGATTGTTTCTATGCATATCCATGAAATTTCCCTCCTCATCCACTTGTTGCATCTCTCTTATAGAGAACATCAAAATATTATTACCTATATAAACCTCTTAATCAACTAGATGCTTAAAATCCTCACTAGGACGCATGTAAGTTGGCAAGTGCAATGGCATTCAATGGCCATATCCCAACCCACCGAAACCTACTTTGATATTCAAGGGTGTCAAGGCATTTTGTAAAGCCTATCTCCCAAGCATGGCCAATTCATATCCTCTGATTTCAATGCTTGGGTTGTTGGCCATCCAAGTAGATCTTTGTTTTGAAGTAAGATTTGAAAGCAAAGAACATTTACATCTAGTGGTTGGAATTTGTATGTGGGGTAAGCTAACGAAGTTAACATATCATTCTTAGTCCTTTGACTTCTAACATAGTAGTTAAGTCTATATGGTTACCATGTCTATCAAATATGAGGAGGCACTTCTTTGTAGGATATCCTACATCAGAAATGGATCTAGTGAACTGATGTAACCAATTTAAGAAGATTTTTTTTTTCCATGCATATGGATGTGATGCCATGAAAACCCTTAGTTCATGTCCATAGTTGTAATTTTTTAGTTGCTTCTTCCCCTTGAAAACCTAGTATATATTAACATTAACAAAACAAGTAATAGTTATCCACTCTCAACTTTAAGAACAAAATGAGGTGCTCTCCTACTACCCCTCTTGGCCAAAAATCTCTCTTGACTTTTAGGAATAAAATGAGGCATGCTCCTAATCCTCTTGGCCAAAACTCTCTCTTGAATTTTAGGAATAAAATGAGGCACGCTCTTACAACTCTTGTCCAAAACTCTCATGCCACAAGCCCTTCTAGCTTGGAGATTAGTCTCATTGCAACTCCAAATGTGAGGAGGGTTGTGTGAATTGATTTCATATAGCTTTGTTAGGTTTTCATAGAATCCAACAACAATTAATGGCTTTGTTATGGTCCTATTGTTCATAACACAAGATCAAGGTGCCTTTTCTTAAACCCAACCCATCATCACTTTTTAGGTATATCATCACTCGCCCATGGTCCACATCAATCATGTCCTTACTACACAACAGTATCTCCTTCACCTCCTCCTACATAGTGAGAATTGTAGGAGCCCCTCTTCTTTTAGTTATTTCCAATCCACACAACCAAGGTGTTGGATGGTATGCCCCATTTTTTTGTAGCATCTATTGGAATATCCATTTTCCTTGGCATCCTTGATTGTGTTTTCCATATCTTCTTTAGTTCATTCTTTATTTGATCTATTTTTTTGGTTCTTTTCCAACTAGTGACAACATCTACACCTTGAAATTGTTCCTTAGGTTGGTTTATGTGATCCGCTAACTCTGCAACTTGCATCCAAGTTCCCCTCTTATGTTTTTTCAAAGGCTTATCCCTTTTGACTTTAGACGTGGAACTCATTATGAAGACTTAGATTATAGATAGAGTGTATATAGGAAGCATCGTTGCATAGTGTAATGCATAAAACTTAAGTGTTTGACACACATACTTTTACAATGAATTACACAAGAAACTATTTCTCATAAATGATTCTAACTTGCTATGTTATTTTCTCGAGGATTGAGTAATTGCATTTCTCATCCAAGCATTGAAACCGATCCATTCTTGATCCTTGTATGTGATTACTATAAACTTCTTTGTTTTTCTCCATGAACTAATTACATAAACACCTCTTTGTAATCAATGTAGGTTTTGTTGATCCTTACATGTTAATGATGTGAATTTTTTTGTTTTCCTCCATGAACATCAAATTCATAAACATCTCTTTGTATTCAATGTAGGTTTTTCTAAAGAGAATTTGTTTCCTCACAAGTCAAGTGAGCCTTACACCATTTAATTGGCAATGTACAAGTACCATGATTGAATGGAGGGAGGTGACCCAAAAGTTACATTTAATGACCCAAGTTTTGAGGAGAATGGTGTGATAACTTGCTACAAGAAGGAAGAATGATTGTTAATATGTTTGCCACAAGTTGGATGGCACTGCACACATAATTATGCATAGTTTCTTTCGAACATTGTGTACTTGTATTAATCCTTCTGATAAAGTGATTGACAAATAAACATATTTGGTCTTCATTTCAACTTTAGAGCCTTTTGATACCACTATTAATGTTGTATCTTCTTTTGATGTGATATTGCAATAATTTATATACAATATAGGACCTATTAAACAATGATGTGAACCAATTTAATGCCAATATTTTTTTGTTCAACTCTTAGCCATCGCTAAAACATGAAATGAGTTTCTTAATCTCTAACTAGAGGACCGCATAGGTCCCATCACTGGGCCCCATGAGAGCAACTATACACTGTTAGGAGCGGGGAGCAAGAGTGGGGAGTGGGATCATTTAGTGCAATTTTCAAAAAGTTTTTGGGAGTAGAGCATTCCAGGAGTGTTTTTATATAACACACACACACACACATATATTAAAAAAACAATTCTGAATTTAACATGTTGCAAAAAACATGAAAACATAGATTTAACTATTGGATTAATGATGATCATTAAAGCATCAATCATTTAGAAGACATATAACATCAACCATCTAGCAATTATAAATTATAACTTTGTCATCAAATAATCAATCATCAACCTTCAAGTTTCAACATATAACATTTGTCATCAATAAAATTACAAATTGTAATAGAGAACATCAACCATGAAATGAAATAGAGCATCATATTTGTTACCAAAAAGTTGTAAGATGCAGTCAATAGTTGAAAGGGAGTTTCAAAGTTCAAAGTTCAAACTTAAATTGTCATATAATGTTTACAAAATAGGCCATAATAAAGACAAAGTACTAAGTTCTAGAAACTAAATTCTAAAGAAGAAAAATACAAATAAATCTAATATCTACTAAGCTTTCCTCTTGCCACAAGAAAATTCTAGTTTGTTTTCCCATGATCTATGAACAAGAGTAGGAGTAGATAAAAGTGGTCATGGAACACGAACAACAACTACATGGACCCCATGCAACGCTGGAGGTTGTGAAGATACACGAAAAACTTTTGCATCTAGAAACATGTTGGGGGTTGGGGGTGGCATATATGTTGCATGAATATGATCACCATGATGATCACCCAAAATTTCAGCTTCCAAGTGCTCTAAAATTATGGCTTCACCTCCTAATTAGCTTCCTTTGGATTGTTGTCCCAAGTCACACATGTTCTATCAATATCCACCGCCTCATAATAACCTCAAGTTGTACTAGACATAAACCAAATTTTCTACCTGGTCTACATTCAAATTGTTTCTCTTCACTTTTTGGATGAAGTTGTAGGTGCTCCAACACCTCTATGTAGAAGAAGTGTTAAAAACCTATGAAAGCACCCTCACCACCAATTTCTACAGATGTGTGGTAGAGGATCCATACATGTTCCACCATTCGATAGGATTCAACCAGTCTCAATCTTTAGTTATGTGTAGGTTAGCAAAGACTCCATGTTCATTGATGTACTTGCTCAATTCACTTCATAGTTGAACACTCTCCTCTTCATCGGGGACCAACTCGTCTAATGAAAGCATATACCCATTGTGTACCTCTGGATCTATATGTGGTTTTCTCCTAACCCCAAGTGTTGGTTGGGACAACCAAGATGGAGAATAATATTTGGGTGTAAGGACATATGCTAAGGCATGGAGTGGAACATTCATATTATCCCACCTTTTAACTACATTTTTATGAATATGATCATACAAGATCGCATCTCTCAACTCAATAATGTCTTTGATTTGTCCTAGCATGTTGTTTATCTGATCATACACCTCCCCCATCATTGATTGATCTATATCTGCAAACCAAATCATATTATAAATGGGCTTGGTGAACTACATAACATCCCTAACATGTGCCCAACACTGGCAATCAAGAGCAATATCCCCCACCTGTTGAAATTCATGTCTATCAGATGTGGATGTAGCCTTGTGTTTCAAATCTTGCCATGAATCACTTGAGACCATACCATCCAACGCCTCTCTTACCTTCAAAAGGAACTTGAAGGTGAGGTAATATCTAGCAAATATGGTCTTTTGAATCTTATGTAGCTCTAATTGAAGTGATTGAAAAAAATGTAGTGGGAATGGCTATGATTGTGAAAAAAATTATCATTCTCTTCCCTTTCTTGTACAATGCACCAATCCATTTATAATCATGGTCCTTCATCTTAATAATATCATGCATCAAGAGGTTCAATGCATGTACCAAACAAATCAAACAAAATATATTAGGGTGCATATCCTTAATTATTACTCTTATTGTCTTACAATTAGCAACACTATCATAGATGACTTGAATGACATTGTATGGCCCAATCTCTTGAATGGTTTTAACCAAGGGTTCTGCAATATTTATATTAGTCTTTTAACAATATAAGTAGTCACGGGCTAAAAGGAAGACCACACTATTAGCAGACACACCAAGAATATTTATCAATGCCTTGCCTTTAACATTTGTCCAACCATCAAATACAATGGATACTCCATGTTTGGTCCAACCATTAATAAAGTTCCCTAAAGAATTAATGATTTTGTCTCTTTCCTTGTCAAGTCCCATGGTTATGGATTTGTCATAAATGGGGCTCTTGTATCCTTTAGGGGTACTATTGATGGCTTGTACCCTTTCATGCCAAAAGGGTGAGGGAAGAACATTGAATGGTATGCCACATGTATAGAGAACCTTGGAAATTTTTGTTTCCACATCATCCCTACAACCTTGGTCAAGAATATTCGATATTTTTCTACGTGTTGATTGCATGGGAAATAATCCACTAGCATGGGAGGATAAGGATTGACCACCGAACATTCTATGCGAGCCTGAGATTTCAAATTCAACCCTTAATTTTTTAGATTTTTTTTGTGTAGACTCTGCTTCCTTCTTGTATATGTTTCTATATTTCACTAGCACTTCATCATAGGTTCTAAATCCTATAGTTATATTTTCATCACATGGCATAATCCCACAAAGATGCTTTCTCACACAAATATAAACTTGTGTAAGTTATTTACAATGAGCATGTAAATTTTGTGGTTCCACCCCCTTTCCCTCCCTTAAAATTTGACACGTACTTCCACAAGGATGTTGAATTCTCTGTGTTTATTTCCATCATCATTGTTAGTGTTGTTATCCCTCATATTACATGGGAGGCTTTCAACATTTTCCAATTTCACTTAGCAGACACATCTTGGTGGAACAAGTGATTCAATTTTAAGATATGATTGGGGTTATTTTGTGGATGCAAAATTTTTCCATGGCATTACCCTTATGGTATGGTATTACTCACCACTTTCTTAGTGGGGGGTGTGTGATTTCTAGAGGAAAATGGTTAGTGCAAACTATATGTTTATACCCCCAGATACTACCAAGATCAAGATCATATTGGTTGATTGATTCTAAGCATCAAAGTTATTATGATGGCATTCGGTGTCATGGTTTTACTCGACACAAGAATCATACATTAACATGGTTTGCATCATATTTGAATGGAGTTCCTAACACATATGATTACTATTTTATGATTCCAACATGGTTTGCACCTTCTAGCATGAGAACCCTAGACACTTTTGGATTTCATGATGTTTATATCACTTCATTATGATGTTGAGATTCCCCTTCGATCGAGTGTCATCCTTGGTGCTCATTTTAATGCTAATTTCACCACTCATTTGACTACAGTTAGACCACGTGGAGGCTCTTTTCTAGAGTGCTTTGGTTTTTTAGCATGGTTTCATGTTCACATTGAGTTGGGTTGATGGTGGTTGGAGGTTTTTATTAGGGTGCTCACATGATTGGCACATATGTTGAGGCAAAACATTATTTTACAGATATTTTATTACTTAAATGGGGTTGTTCCCTCCTTTAGGAGTTTGTTGAGCCTTGTTTGACTTGGAACTAGGAGAATTATACTATTTTATTGATGGATTGCCTTATCATCACATTGGACATCCCACATGCCATAATGGAGGAGGTTAGATGCACTTGGATTGAGGAGCACCCTCCTTAACCTCTTGATTGCTCACACATGTGGCCATGACCTAGGAAGACGCACTCCTTTTGGGTTAGTTTATTCATTTCTTTGGGAGAATTCTAGGAGGGTGCACCATGAGATGGAGTATTGTATTACTTGTTTGACTTGTTTACATATTCCACATGCTTGAGTTGATGAGGTCATTGGAGCCTTAATCCACTTTATTACCATGCTTCAGAGGGCACACCTTGTGTCAGCTCATATGCATTGATATGTGTACATGTGGCAATATCATCTCTATTTTATAGACTATTATCATCTCTATTTTTTACACTATTGACCATGTCTACTCAAATTAGTTGAACACTATTCTTTGTTTATGATTTCTTAGATTAGATCTAGGGTTTTTGCTTAGATATTATTATTTTATTGTTCGAGGTTTGAGCCAAGAACATTATAAAATAAAGGCTCTAGACTTGTAAGGGTTGTTGAAGGAATGAGTAGTGAACTCTTGGTATTATTGTTTCTATCTCTCTTATTGTTTTTGGACGGTTGATTGATATTCCGAAAACCAAAGAAACCATAGGTAGGGTTAAGATATCGAAAACAAGATCTCCATAAACACTGAAAGATATTGTTATTGAACAATACAATATTACAATGTGGGTCCTCACTCTTATAAAGAGATTGAAAGACCAAAACCCTAACCCTAGGAGATGAAAACCCTAATATTTTAACATAAAGTCATTAAGGTGACTTTATTACATGGGTAAGCCTTATATCTCTAATACCCCTCCATAAGACATACAATGTTGAAAGATACCAAACCAAAATTAAATACATATACTGAATGCAAAACACATAAAGTGAACACTAAACATCAGTAACATTCTTTCAAAGCTTCTTCTTTGAACACAATTCTCGAACCAGTTTGGGCTCTATCAAGCTGCCTCATAACCGTCATAACAGTGTAGTTGTTGAGTTGAATTCTCGAGTTCTCGGATTTCGCCTCCCCGAACTCCAGAACCACGAATCTCCCGAATTCAATTACTGGACAACACTCCACATGAATTCTCGAGTTCCCGGATTTCGCCTCCCCGAACTCCAGAATCACGAATCTCCTGAATTCAATTACTGGACAACACTCTGTTAAATATATTATACCCTCAACAGTATGACCGTACACTGCCAGCTATACTGGACAATTGTACTTTCTATTTTTGTCTTGCTTGAGCATATATAGCTCAACCATCTTACATTGTAAGCATGATCTTCTGAGTTATGTACTTCTTCATACATTTGAATATACTATTCTTTTCTCTCTGCATTTCTTTGTCCTTCACAATTTATCATGGTATCAGAGCTTCAACAGTAAGCCTCTTCACACAGTCGGGAGAGCAACTCGATCCTCGCAGCGTAGAGCCTCACGGATCTTGAGAGCACACGTCACAGACTTTTCACAAGGTTTGGAAAGCTGTCTGCAATACTCTTTAAAGATTGTCGTAAGAAGCTTGCGGAGGAAGCAGAGATAGCAGGAGAAGAAACTTTAAAGAAACCT
>ML777562.1:507993-533684 GCA_009831015.1 Picea engelmannii | reverse complement strand
AAATTGACTCCATTGAGAAGAACAAGACATGGGATCTTGTTGATTTGCCAAGACACAAAAAGAGTATTGGTGTCAAGTGGGTGTACAAAACCAAACTAAATGAAAAAGGGCAGATTG
Organism: Picea engelmannii; assembly: GCA_009831015.1. Lineage (NCBI taxonomy): Eukaryota > Viridiplantae > Streptophyta > Pinopsida > Pinales > Pinaceae > Picea > Picea engelmannii. The sequence continues at coordinate 533,567 of ML777562.1, read as the reverse complement.
AAAAGCACAAGACAAGACTTGTTGCCAAAGGATTCTCACAACAACCAGGTACTGATTATGGTGAAACTTTTGCTCTAGTAGCAAGATTAGACACTGTAAGAACTCTATTGGCCATAGCAGCACAACACAAATGGCAAGTATACCAGATGGATGTCAAGTCAGCATTTCTAAATGGATTTTTAGAAGAAGAAGTTTATGTCGATCAACCACCTGGTTTTGAAGTCCAAGAGCACCCAGCCAAAGTGTATCGGTTGAAGAAAGCCTTGTATGGCTTAAAGCAAGCTCCAAGAACTTGGTACAGCAGAATTGACACCTATCTGATCAAAAGTGGTTTCAGCAGAAGTCAAAATGAACCCACACTTTATACCAAAACAGATCAGCACGGTAAAATACTAATTGTATGTTTATATGTTGATGACATGATTTACACAAGAAATCTAGAACTAACAGATTTCAAACATGCATGTCGTGTAACCTCACTATTAGACTACAATCCACGTGCATGTCTCTCCAACTAATGAAGGAACTTTCCCTAGATCCACAACTTTTGAACTAATTGGGAAACAATCCATTTTGAGTTATTAACTGATCGCTTCCTGTCTTCAAAGCACAATCTTCCTAAAATGCATAAATCCCTTTTCATCAGTAGATTCTTCACCATTATCAGCATCTGGTGGATCTTCAATCGTGGCTACACTCGCTATATGTCGTCTATTTTTAATCTTTCCCTTAAGAACGTCATTGGCTCACTATCTACAATTCCAAGCTCTATGACCCAACTTCTTGCCACAATGGCATTATATTTCCTCTTTGTTTTTTGTTGATCTATTGCAATTGCTTCATGCATAGAATGCGAGTTCCAGCTGGCTATCACCTTTAACGGTTCTCTTTTCTTCTGATAGCAATGTTGCAATTGTTTCGTCCAAACTTTGTGAAGGTAGTCGATCAAGGTAAAGATAGCACTACTATATTTAGGCAGCAAACTGTTCAGGAGAATAGCCTTGGAAACCCTGTTGGAAACAAGCCACTTCAGCACTCCTTATCTCACTATCTTGGTTGTTTGCCAAAAAAACAAATGCAATAACAACCTGTAACAGCCATCCACAGGGCGCACAACCTCCAGAAATATCATGGTTATTACCGTTAATAATCAATCATAAATGCAGAAAAGATGGTCCTCGATTTCATCCTCAATAAATGTGGTTGCTACCTAATAGTAATAGAAAAACCTGCTAAAAGAAGTTGATCTGAGCGCTCTCTTTAGTCTATTTCCAGCGTGCATGCTAGTTATTCCAAGTGAGACAGTAAGATACTTAGAGTAGGATCGCTGCTGGGCCCGTTCCCGGTAGTTGATCGTAATAATACAAAGTACAAGAAGTTACAGATGAGATCGCAGAGATCTGAATATTTCCTTGCAGCACAGATTATTTGTTCGGAAGTAGTTCAAACCAGACATTGTTGGTATGCGCAAATCTAGGATATATGGTGGCCGTAGTCTTTTTTTAATATGTGGTCATTTCCTCCTCCAATCGGTGGCTCCTACAAAATTCATCAACAATGATAAATGGCAACAAATGATAAGACCAACAATGCGACTTCTTCATTAATTACACGCAGCAAACCCATCCATGGCTTTCGAATGGCGGCTAGGGTATGAGTCTTTTCTTCAAAATGGCAGCTTCACTTCACTTTAGATTTGATATCACTGGCAACGCCTTAACCTCAATCGCAGAAACTAGCACTGCAACTTCCGATGGCTGCTTCTAAATCGACTTACGATTTCCAACCAAAAAAAATCGAACCCTCTATTCAAGCTTCAGCGTCTGACCATCTTGTTATGATACTATGTTACGAAAACCAAAAAAACTCTGGGTACAAACATAATAATATTATTGAACCATACAATATTACAATCAGAGTACTCACTCTTATAAACAGCTTATAAATAGGTTAGGAGAACAAAACCCTAATCCTGGGAGATGAAAATTTAATCTTGATATTATTGTTTTTATCTCTCGTATTACTTTTGGGTGTTGATTGAAGTCTTCTCTAATACATTTATCTTCTCTTGTGTTTAAAAAGTTATCTTGATGGTGATCCAGGGATATTAAATTAGGTAATGCAATTCCTCTTTATCTGTGCTTGCCATTGGATATCTTACTTGAATGTATCTCTCTACATTTGATTGTATGCATGAGTAAATTGTCGTCCTTAATAAATGCAAAACCCATAGTCTTGTAGGGTGATTAGGGGATACTAAATTAGGTAATGCAATTCCTCTTTATTTGTACTTGTTATTGGATCTTACTTGAATGTATCTCTCTCTACATTGGGTTGCCTGCATGAGTAAATTGTTGTCCTTGATAAATACAAAACCCATAGTCTTAGAGGTTGTCTTCATTGGTGATCTCTCACTTGCTAAATTTCTAAGATATAGGACAACAAGGAAAGGGTCGGATTAAACTTATGATTTATAGTTTTATCACCATTATTTCCTCATTTAAGATGTCCTCTCATTAGTCATTTTTTACCCATATACCTTATGCTTTGTTAAGCTCTAGTACTACCTTACAACTACCATAAAATATATCTAAAAAACCGTTTTGTTTCTGCTCCACATGTCTGAAAATTACAACGGACTACCATACTTCAGATCTGCCCCAAAGAGTTTAGTTACATCCTACTTTGTATATATAAACTAGACTTAAACTTGGTAGTATAAATCTGCATGTTGAATCTTCTCAAGCATGCCCCTAAAATAGATTTACACATATCTAAATATAATAGTCATTTACCAGTTTGTAGATCTTTCTCTAAATTTGGAAATTCATGGTTTCTTACAGCTAGAAATTCACTGTTTGTCAAAGCTAAAATCAGATCTGAAATAAGGTATATAAATCTGCATTGTTGATCTCAGAAATAAGTAATAAAAGCATATGTATATATGTGTATCAACCTTTCTACCAAACAACCAATCAAATCCAGAAATTACACCTCTTATCCTTGATAATTTATAGCCCATAAAGTCTAAACATTGTATTATTCAACATTCTATTATTCACCTCATCTGAAATAAGATTTAGTAGGTTGTTATATAAATATGCATTTCTCATTTAAAGACAAATCCAAGAGCAGATTATTGATTGATCCACAACCCAACATTTAATTGTCATATACGGGTGGATTAAATAGACATAGGGAAGCCCCCTTTGTGGTGATATTGAGTCATCCTAAAGTGAGGAAAGAGGGTGCTAAGGTGATAATGGTAACTATTCCAAGTTCCATTTGGGAATTCACTTAGTGAAGACTTTGCACCTAGTAAGGTGAGAGATTAAGTGGTAACATTTTGGTGCCGTTGTCGAGGACAAATCCATTTCTCGAAATTAAGAAGATAATGCTTCAACCTATTTGATGAGTGTCAACCTAAATCTTTATTTGAAACACTCAAATGACGACTCCACAAGAAGGAACGTCACACCATAGATACTCTACAAGGAGTTCCTCTCACAAACTTCTTCCAAGATTTGTCGATTTGGAGAAATTTTATAGGAGCAGAATCAAGAGGGATTCTCAAGCTTCATTGAATAAGAACATCAAAATCCTTGGAGATACATAAGAACTTTATTTGTTGAAAGTTCAGGGTAGTTAGTAAACCCAAGAATCATGGCTCCTCCTCCTCCTCCTCCTCCTCCTCCTTCCCCGTGGGTAAAGAATGTTTGTGTCTCTAGACATATCAAGAATCCAAGGATTCCCACATGACATGCCATAGAAATTTAACAAGTGGCTTCCAAAATTTGTTAGTAATAATGTAATTATGCTTGAAGATCATTAAGGTAAATTTTATGATGTAGTTGGTGAAGTTGGTGTGCATTAAGACTGTTACCCCCCCATGCCTAGGGGTAAAAAGAGGAGATCATGTCTCATGGCCCACAATGAAGACAATGATCTCCGATGATGATGATGATGATGATCATGTCCACTCATGGCATCCCGACAACCCCCCTACATATGCCTCTTTCACTCTTGACCAACAAAGTTCATCACATCCAATCATCACAGTCTTTGGGAGATGGTAAGCCAACATTATCATGAGGTACATTAGTCCTTTTGTTATATGAATTGTTGTGCTTAACACACTAGGCATGTGAATGAGGATCATTGGTTGAAGTTGGAAAATGAATCATAAGCTCAAGAAGTTATGTTTGTTTCCCTGTTTCACCTTGGTGGCCATCATTTGTATTATAGTCCTGTATTGCCACATGTTAGTGCTAGAAGTTGTCCCTAGACTTCTATAGAGCCAAGCCTAGCTCATCTTAGTTATTGCAATGGTTTCTTGAAAAGAAAAATTGGTTTAGTAGAAAGGCAGATCAAGTGGATGAGAAGAGAGGAGAAGAGGCAAAATATCTAGCTCAAATCCAACTAAAAGGTAGCATCTCATAGGTCAAAGGCAAGCAATTGGACAATAAACATTTAAATAAATAACATGAAATGGAAGAAGTAAACACTTAATGAATGTGAAGGCCATGCAATTTTCTCATCTTTCTACATTCATGGAGAAGATATTCAAACCAAAATATCATTTTAATCTAAATCAAAATATATGAAAAGAAAAATACAATTTGCAGAGAATGAACAGTAGAATCTCCCCTGTCAGTAGATCTGCAACTGTGTGACTAATGCATTGCAGGAATCATAATTGTTTTCATTAGATAAGAAGAAAGAAAATGATGGGACACAAGTATACTATTCATAAACTCGATGCTCTGAGCATGAAAATGCAGAAATTACAGGGAATGAATTTACATCTTGGTCAAGACTATGACCCCTCCTCTCTCATCCTTCAATACCCTCTTAGGCCTCCCTCCATTCCTTCTCATTATCAAATTAAAAATATACACAAAATTCTCCAAGAACAAGTCTTTAACAAATTATTACAAACATGGAAAAAAATCTATGCTACAATAACTGAAACAGATTGTAAGGTCTCTTGAATATTGGAGCTTTGAGAGTCAAAAGATATTCTGTTCATTTTGATGCCCAGGATAAGCTAAATTGTTGCGAGGTGTTGACCTTTTGAATGCCACCTAATACTCCAAATCTAGAACTGTTGATTTCATGCTTTTTAAAAAATGGGATGACTACCAACTGTGTCCTTTTAATTGCCCAAGATGCCTTAAAATATGGAAGAGAGACTAATTCTTTGAGAAGTTTGACACTTTACATTGCTTGGACACTTATCAACATATTCCAGAAATGCTCTGTCACCTGCCAGGTAACTCCTTCAAATCTGGAATGATCTGGATATGTTTCGCCATATAACAATTTTGTTAACAGTACCAAACTGAAATTAGGATCTAACGATTTTACATTAATTCTAGATCTTATTTTAATAGTTTACTTTGACCAGAAGATATTTTCGATCCATCTTTCAAAAGAGTTGAAGCTCAAGGATTCAAACCCAAGAGGAAATATTGGTGATTGTAGGAAGAAAAAGGTGGAATGGTTGATCTTACAAGATACTTGCTCCTTTGAGAATTTCTTGAATACCTTGCAGCTGTAGAGTTTTCGAGACTTCACATTATTTCTTGTAAGTGTTGCATTCTTCTTTATGCACTCTGGATATCCACTCTTCAATCGAATATTGAAGTGAGGACATAAGCCAAACATAAAATTCACATACTTTACATGACTCCATACTCTCATGGATGAATTAGGAAGTCTAGGAAAATAATTTGCCAGCTGATATGATTTGCAGTCTATTAGCGTCAGAAGTCACTTCCGGATTGCTTGCAGGAGCAGAGCCCAACGCCCATCAGTTTTATGTCACGATAGTTTTTAATGGGTGATCAAATGGATAGAGACTCGGGAAGATATCACTCTAACTCAGGGACTGGGTCTGGTATGTAAGGAACAAAGGAGGTCTTGATCTAGCTTCAGTCAGTGAGTTGATTTAAAGATGAGCAGGTTGAAGACTTGGTGAGAGGAGTGAAAAAACTACCTTAGGCAACAGACCTTTCAGTAGTTTGTAGAAGAAAAACTCTGAATGCAAGATCCTCTTGGTTCAGAGCTTCGAGAAACTGAAAGGGGGGACTTGACTGGATCCTCCAATTCCAAGTCATTCAGTGCTAAGAAAATCACAGAGATCGATTAGAAACAATGCAACTGTTACAGTGATCCAACCTACATCATCCTGTAACGGTTACAACTCGACTGGATCCTCCAATTTCGAGATGCTCTAATACAGTGTAAACAAAGACGCGAAAGAAACTGACATTCATAAGGCAAGAAGTCTCAAAAGTCCACACATAACAAGGAATGACAGTGCTTCATTAAAGCTTTACAACCGAAAGCCTTGCTCAACCATCGATCCTTCCAAAATACAAAAACTAAGTCTATATACTCAGAAAAATTCACCTAATAGAGGCATGCTCAATCATCCAAGGCTTGGTGTCCCTTCAATCAAATTCGGACGGATATCCTTCGTCAGATGCCTACTTAACTATGCATGGCTCCTGCAAGGGGGGTAGCTGAGCCATTAAGTGTCGAGTTAGCGTGTGCAGACCTCTCTGGCTAGTCGAGGACTCGGTATGGCTTCTTTGGAAAAAATCGGTACATAGGGCCCTCTCGGGCATACAGCTTGTCAGACCCTCCATACCTTACACTTAATGAATGAGGCAAGGTTTCAACCACCCCTTCTCATCTTCATTTACTCTAAGAGAAAAACAGGATTGAGGTCGAATTAGATGGCACCTGGAGATCGTGATGATTCCTTCTGCAACCAAACTCGACGCCTTTGGCCCCTCTTGCACAACTCTTTTTATTTCCCAAGTGACCACGGGCTGTGACCCTGTGTTTATTCTCAAAGGCGCTTTCGACGTTCACGAATAGGAAGGAGCTGATCCTTGCTTATCACAGTCGCGATGAGCAAAACGTCGAGATGGCTTAGTTGGGCGCCACGCGTCCCTCTCATATCTAATGGTCTTGAACCTATTCGACGATGCTATGGGCCCCGGGTCCTGGACGCTCTTGGCAATTCGCGCCTCGGGGATATGAAGGAGCTGCTCCTCGCGCCTCGAAGTCGCGATGGGCGAAAAGGTGAAGAGCCTAATCGTGCACCAGGTGTCCCCTTTGGATGGACGGCTGAGACTGCTCTGTGATACTGTGGGCCCGACTCTGGGTGCTTTCGGCACTTCGGGGTTCAGGGTTTCGAGATGTAGAATGACATAGAACCCTCACCCTTCGATCTCCCGACCGTCGAAAAACCGACGTGATTAGATCTCATGCCACGTGTCCTTTGGATGGATGGCTGCTATCCTTTCGTGCATGCAATACGGGCGCTATCCGTCGCACTAATCTCAGTGCAACTCCACTAACCACGATTTCCAGTCGACCGTCGATCTGCTCTTATCGATGAATCCAGACCGTTGACAATATAATCTCGCCTGCCTACTTGCTTGGAAGCCTAAAACGAGATTTTTCCGTGCTGCGCTCGGGCGCTTCTCGTGCAACTTGCAGACCTGAATATTCTTGTGCTCAGGACAAGAAATGTTACTAACATTAGGCTCCATGGGGGATAGAGTCGTCCCTATGATGCTCTAAGGACTCATTTTGCAGTTCCAGTGCCTTGTTGTTGGGCTATGGAGTCATTTATTTAAAACTTAAAGATAGAAAGAAAAACAATATTTACAACCGCAAAAGAGCTATGTGTGGCTCAAGAGAAAAATCTTTTCAGGAAATGCCCATTCACAGGGCCATTGGAAGCTTCTTGATCCTTCAAATCCCGTAACCTGTAGGTGTTATTCGAGAATACTTCGGAGACTTTGAAAGGCCCGGTCCACAGGGCTTCGAATTTTCCATGCTTGCCTTTATCTTGTTTAGGAGCATCCCATTTCAGTACCAGGTCTCCTATCCGAAACTCTTCCTTCTTGGCCTTCTTATAAAAAACATGCTTGATATTTTGCTGATGGTCCTGAATTCTGCCCATTACCTGCTCCCTGGCCTGCTGGACTTCCACTAGTTGATGAATTCTTTTGATTATGTCATCAGGCTCCTCTCAATGATCCTGGAGGAATTTTGCTACAGGAATGGCTAAATGAGAAGGAAAAACAGCCTCTGTTCCATAGACTAATTGGAAAGGAGAGATGCCTATTGATCTCTTCGTGGTCAGTCGATCAGCCCATAGAGAAAATTTCAATCTTGAATGCCAGGCCTTCTTGTTGTCTTCCAACAGTCTTTTGATGATCCTTATCAGGCTTTTGTTGGAGGACTATGTTAAACCATTTCCCTAGGGATAGTATGGGGTAGAGTGAATCAGTTTGATCCCGAATTGCTCACAGAACTTGGCTAACGGCTCAGCCCTGAAAGAGGTTGCGTTATCAGTGACGATCTTACTTGGGCAGTTGAATCTTGTGATGAGGTCATCCAGGAATCCAATGATTACCTTGTGGGAAGCATTCTTGGTGGGGATAGCTTCAATCCACTTGGTAAAGAAATCTGTAGCAGTCAGGATCCATCTGTGCTACCCACTGGAAGCGGGGTGAATTTCTCCAATGAAATCTAGGCCCCATTGCTAGAAAGGTCCTGAAACAACCACAGGTTTTAACGGCAAAGACTTGAGCTGTCGTTTTCCTGCAAATATTTAACATTTGATGCAGGCTCTAACCCTTCTGTAGACGTCAGTAAATACGGTAGGCCAGTAGTATCCAGCCCTGAGGATTTTGTAGGTCGTGGTTTTCCAGAAATGATGCCCTCTACATAGGTTGTCGTGAAATTCAACCATGATCTTATCAGCCTCCTGCGGATCTACACATTTCAAAAGCAACCCCAGGGGGTCTTTCCAATATAAAACTTGATCGATAAGGCAATATCTGACTACTTTGAGCTTCAGAGCCTTTGCCTTATTTCTTTGCAAGCCGTCTGGAGGCTGCAACTCTTGCAGAAAATATATGACATCCTTATACCAGGGACATCGAACCAGTGGGGGCTCCCTTTGAGGGTCTGTTTCAGACAGTCGATCCTGCTAAATTCCCGAGCATTCGTTGATGAAACTTACCCCCAAATCTTGGCAATTTGCTTTAGCCAACAGCTTGGCTAAACCTTGACCTTTAATCAATTTGGTAGGCTTTATTTCTAGGTCAAATTCCAGAATCTTGGCTATCCACTTACTCCTCCTCCCATCTATGTCAGGCTGAATAAGAATGTCTTTGACAACAGCTGAGGGGACATAGGCAATGATTTTTGACTGTAGGACATAGGTTCTAAAGGCCCTGAGAGCCTTTACCAGGGCATAGGCCTACTTCTCCATAGTTTCATACCTGACTTCGACATCCCTCAATGCTCGAATGAAGTATGCAATAGGCTGCTCTAGCCCAACCTCGTTTGTCTGTAATAAAACAACAGCCACCGTGTCAGGTGAGGCGAAGGAGAAAATAAGGAAATACTTTGAGTAATCGGGACTGATAAGCACAGGGGCTTCAGTCAGGGCCTTTTTTATTTTCTCAAAGGAATTTTGCGATTCAGACGTCCACCTCACTTCATTTCCTTTCCTTAACATGGTTGTTATAAGTTTTACCTCCTCAGCAAAGTTAGGAACAAATCTCCTCAGAAAATTAATCTTACCAAGGAAAGATTGGACCTCCTTCCTGGACCTCGGGATTGATAAGGCTTGTATTGCTTCAAATCTGCTAGGATCAATCCTGACTCCTTCCGTTGATACTATGTGGCCTAGTAACTTTCCCTCCTGCATGGTGAACATAGATTTCTTGGGATTTAATGAAATGTCGAAACTCCTGCATTTCAGGAAAACCTTCCTGAGATGACAACAATGTTCTTTATCAGATTTTGAAAATACTGTTATGTCATCTAGATAGATGACCACAAATTTATCCTTTTCCCCAACGAAAGCTATATCCATGGCACGTTGAAACGTCGCCCCTGCATTCATCAATCCAAAAGGCATTTTGGCATACATGAATGTGCCCCATGGAGTGGTAAATGTCGTCTTTTCCCTGTCCTCAGGCAGAACATAGATTTGATTGTAGCCAGAGAAATCATCGATCATGGACATCCTGGATGCCCCTGTTACCCTCTGCAACATATGTTCCATCTTTGGTAAGGGGTAGTTGTCCTTCCGCGAGCTCCTGTTAAGGTTTCTGAAGTCTACACAGAGTCTGATTTCTCCATTCTTCTTCCTTACTGGGACCAAGTTAGTGACCCACTCTGAGTATCTCAGTGGCATGATGATTTGGGCTTGTAGCAACTTCTTCACTTCCCTCTCCATGATAGGCAGTAGCATAGGATTGATCTGTCTTAGCTTCTACCTAAATGGATTTTCTTCTCTTTTCAATGAAATTTTATGCTCAATGACAGAAGTGTTATATGTTTTGAGATCTTCATAGGTCCAGGCAAAAACATCAGCAAATTCCCTCAAAAGTCCAGCGTATTCAGACCTCTGCTCCTTTGTTAGACTTCTTGACAATTTGACAAACTTGGGCTCACTTTCAGTGCCAATGTTGCACTGAATAGTATCATAGTCATCCTTTGAGATTTCCCCTTTTAATGACACATCATTTCTATCAAAAAGCCTTTCCAAAGGAACCAGTCCCTTTGGAATATGGTTGTTGGGAAGCTGCACGATGTTACGCTCTGCTATTTTACTCAGAAACTTACCCCCATCAAGCTCTTCTTCAGAGACAGAGTCTTGGTCGATATGAATCTCTGAAAATTCTTCGACAGTCTCCAAGAATCTCTTGATCTCAAGATCGTCTTCGAATACCTTCCAATGTTTGACGTTGTCAGGTATGGAGGGCTTGTATTTTACTTCTACATCGTATCTGAATTTGGGCGGCAAGGGCACTTTGAAATTGCTTGCTGATGTAGCCAAGGAATCTGCCATTGTGTTCTTCTCTCTTGGGACGAAAGAAATGTTGAATGCTGAGAAGAAACTGTCGATTAAGTCCCATACCTCATTTCTGTAGCTTCTGAGTTGAGGATGCTTAGCCTGATAAGTGTTTCTGATCTGCTGGACCACCAACTCTACATCTCCGAACACTGCTACCTACTGAATTCCCATTTCCTTTGCGACTCTCAATCCTAGGACAGGAGCTTCATACTCTGCCACATTGTTGGTAGTTTCAAATTCTAATTTGTATGACAGAGATATGGTTTCCCGAGCAGGTGACACAAAAAACACCCCAGCACCAACGCCTTCCCTGGAAAAGGCTCCATCAAAGAACATCTTCCAGACGGGGGTGATGGAGGGAGAAAATTTATGGGAAGTGGTGGGCATCTTTCTGAGTTTTAGGGGAGGCTTGGGAGAATTAGTGAGTTGTAGTACACTGGAACCTAAATCAGTGTCTAGGGAAAAAATGGGATGGTTGGTAGGGTTGGCCTAATCACTGATTATATAGGCCAGTTGGGCTTCCCTGTATAGCCTCCTATGTTCTCCTCCAAACACTGGGATAGTAGCATATGTGAGGTCCATCTGTAAAGTTCCCCCCAGTATTTTTATCCAAGATCTTGATAACAACATATCGAACTTGGGGGGGACGTCGGCCACTACAATATCCATGACTACACTTTTCATGGGCAATTGAAACAAGGTCACAACCAGGTCTTTGATAACTCCTAGACATTGAACTTTTCTGGAGTCAAAGGAATAGAGGTCATGATAGGCTCGAGTGACTTCTAGCCCTAACTCTTCCATGAAAGTTTTGGGCATGAGGTTGTGAGAAGCCCTCGAATCCATCAAGCAGTTGTGCAGTACCTTGCCATGTATGTTCAAGTAAGTGTAGAAGGGAGGGGATGAGTCATTCATGTCTTCTACCATAGGACCTAGAATAACTGCAGGCTTTTCATCTTGCAAATTGATGGAGTCTGTGGGAAGGCATGAGACCTCAGATTGTAAAATCTTAGAGAAGGGTTTCTTGAACCTTTCATGTTTAATTAATTCAGTTAGGGGCACAGGGATTCTGATCTTTTGAATTTCATGCTCGAAATTAAAAGAAGATGTAAGCTTCGGAATTCCTCTTATTTCGGGAACCTTACTCTGGACTATGGGAGAGAGGGGTCGGGGCCTCTTACCTCTGTGACTGTCTGCTACTCCATTAGCAGGTTCCTCTATTCTAGTGGACTGCTCAGGAACATCAGGTGCTACTGTCTTTTTCTTAGACCTCAGGTCATACCTGCCTTGGCTTCCACTAGCCTTGCCTCCCTTTCTCAGTTCGTTTAGCTAACTGTCCATGAGAGACTCCTCGTATGCTGATTGAGTGAGATGAGGAAAAGGAGGAGTGTCTCCGAAGCAATGGATTTTAAGATCAATCTCATCTGTTTCCCCCTCTTCTTCCTCGGTCATAAAATTGTTTTGAAAAGGGGCCTGAATTTTCTGGTCTTCTCTGTCTCTCCCCCTCTCTCTTTGCACCGTCGGGGAAGTAATATTGTTTGGCCTCCTGAAACCTCCTTTGTTTTCGACATTTTGAAGGCCCTTGTATGCTTGCCTCCCCTCCACCTTCATTCTCTCCATCTCTGCAGACAGAGACTTCACCATCTTGGTCAGTTCATCCACTTGAGGGTGGGGCAACGATGGGCCAGAAGTCGAGGCTTCAGATCTTCCCTTTCTCCTATTTGCGTCAACCTTGTTCCTCAATCTATCAGCTGCTAATACATTAGATTCCACCTCAATGGTTGCATCTTGCATTTGAGCTAAGGATGTGGCTCTTCTTTCTCTCAATAAAAGACAGAAATTGGGGCCAAACACGCTAGCATAAGAAATCTTGGTCAAGGATTCTGAGGGTTTTATCTCAGCAGGATTTTTATTATACATCTTATTGAATCTTTTGGAGAAGTCAAAGATAGAATCTCCTTCCATCTTTTTTAAAGACCCAAACTCTGTCATGTAATACATGAAATCCTTCCTATCTCCCCACTGCCTCAGGAAAGCACCATCCAGAGCTTTGATCCCAGCAATAGATCTAGGGGGCAATCCTCTAAACCACTTCCTCACCTCACCATCCAGGCTCTGGACAAATACCCTCATCCAGACATCTTCATTTTCAATGTTCAGGTTGTCTACATAACTATAGAAAGAAACCAGGTGCTCTTCCGCAGTTATGTCCCCTTCCCCAGTGAACTTGGGCATATAATTCAAGTAATCTCCAACAGGGAGAGGATTCATAAGATGGGGTAGGATTAAGGGAGCATATCTGGCAGCGACTATGGTGTCCATTCTATTTAGAGGGGGATTAGAACCAGCCATAGGAATATTAGGTGGAGGAGAATTTGGAGGAGAAGGAGTTCGCGAAGGGGCTACTGGGAATGAGTCTCGAAGTGGAATGGGAAACAAAAGGGGATTTAAGGAGAAGGCTAACGGGCTCAAGTCATCAGATGCTCCTCTTTGTGCAGGAGTAGTAACAGTAACAAGAGGAGGAGTGGTAAAGATAGGAGTGGGGAAATCTTCTGCGGTCCTGGGTCTACACCAAAGTACAACTTCAGAGGAGAGGGGAGTGACAAGGGTTTATCCCTCCAATCCCAGACCAGGAGGGGAAAACTCAGAAGGAAATCTCTCGAAATTCAGGAAGCAGGAAACCTCAAAAAGAGGTCTGTTAAGAAACTGAGGCGGAGCAAACGGAGTTCCTACGGAAGGAGATGGAAGATTACCTGCTTCAATGGTGGAAGCTTCTCCTTCAGAGGCCTTTCCTTTTCTGAGAACCACCTCTAGATCAGTTTCAGGTGTAGCTAGAGGCAACTGTGGATGAGACCGCGTGTGTCTACCTCTGAAAGCCACAATTAACACGATAGGTTCGCCACAATGGAGTCGCCAGGTGCACAGTAGCAATCTTTAAAGGCTCTGATACCTGATGCACCTTCAGAATCAGAGGCTCAATGTCGTTCAATCCCGGGGAAAATTTTCAACTTCGTCCCTGGCAACGGCGCCAGAAATGTTAGCATCAGAAGTCACTCCCAGATTGCTTGCAGAAGCAGAACCCAACGCCCATCAGTTTTATGTCACGATAGTTTCTAATGGGTGACCAAATGGATAGAGACTCAGGAAGATATCACTCTAACTCAGGGACTGGGTCTGGTATGTAAGGAACAAAAGAGGTCTTGATCTAACTTCAGTCAGTGAGTTGATTTAAAGATGAGCAGGTTGAAGACTTGGTGAGAGGAGTGAACAAACTACCTCAGGCAAAAGACCTTTTAGTAGTTTGTAGAAGAAAAACTCTAAATGCAAGATCCTCTTGGTTCAGAGCTTCGAGAAACTAAAAGGGGGGACTTGACTGGATCCTCCAATTCCAAGTCGTTCAACGCTAAGAAAATCACAGAGACCGATTAGAAACAATGCAACTGTTACAATGATCCAACCTACATCATCCTGTAACGGTTACAACTCGACTGGATCCTCCAATTCCAAGCTACTCTAATACAGTGTAAACAAAGATGCAAAAGAAACTGACATTCATAAGGCAAGAAGTCTCAAAAGTCCACACATAACCAGGAATGATAGTGCTTCATTAAAGATTTACAACCGGGAGCCTTTCTCAACCATCGATCCTTCCAAAATACAAAAATTGAGTCTATATACTCAGAAAAATTCGCCTAACAGAGGCGTGCTCAATCATCCAAGGCTTAGTGTCCCTTCATTCAAATTTAGACGGATATCCTTCGTCAGACGCCTCCTTAACTGCACATGGCTCCTGCAAGGGGGGTAGTTGAGCCATTAAGTGTCGAGTTAGCGTGTGCAGACCTCGCTGGCTAGTCGAGGACTCGGTATGGCTTCTTTGGAAAAAATCGGTACACAAAGCCCTCTCGGGCAGACAGCTTGCCAGACTCTCCATACCTTACACTTAATGAATGAGGCGAGGTTTCAACCACCCCTTGTCATCTTCATTTACTCTAAGCGAAAACCAGGATTGAGGTCGAATCAGATGGCACCTGGAGATCACGATGATTCCTTCTGCGACCAAACTCGACGCCTTTGGCCCCTCTTGCACAACTCTTTTTATTTCCCAAGTGACCACGAGCTGTGACCCTGTGTTTATTCTCAAAGGCGCTTTCGGCGTTCGCGAATAGGAAGGAGTTGATCCTTGCTTATCACAGTCGCGATGAGCGAAACGTCGAGATGGCTTAATTGGGCGCCACGCATCCCTCTCATATATGACGGTCTTGAACCTATTCGATGATGTTGTGGGCCCCGGGTCCTGGACACTCTTGGCAATTTGCACCTCGGGGATATGAAGGAGCTACTCCTCGCGCATCGAAGTCGCGATGGGAGAAAAGGAGAAGAGCCTAATCACGCACCAGGTGTCCCCTTTGGATGGACGACTGAGACTGCTCTGTGATACTGCGGGCCCGACTCTGTGCGCTTTCAGTGCTTCGGGGTTCGGGGTTTCGAGATGTAGAACGACATAGAACCCTCACCCTTCGATCTCCTGACCGCCGAAAAGCCGACGTGATTAGATCTCACACCACGTGTCCTTTGGATGGACGGCTGCTATCCTTTCTTGCATGCAATATGGGCGCTATCCGTCGCGCTAATCTCAGGACAACTCCGCTAACCGCGATTTCCCACCGACCGCCGATCTGCTCTTATGGATGAATCCAGACCGTCGACAATATAATCTCGCCCGCCTATTTGCTTGGAAGCCTAAAACGAGATTTTTCCGTGCTGCGCTCGAGCGCTTCTCGTGCAACTTGCAGACCTAAATATTCTTATTCCCAGGACAAGAAATGTTACTAACACAGTCCAGAGAAGGAAATCCCCAACATTAACATTGGCTAGAAAATAAGAAATATTATTTTTGTTCACTGAGAGGAAAAGTCCTTGGAGACAATCACTAAGATAGTAGTTTGAAAATTTTGGTGCTTTAGAATCCATCGGAATTAAAATAATGCCTTCCCCATTAAAAACAAAGACTTTATGCAGCGCTGGGCAACTTTGAACTGTCTTTTTGGTGCATGCGAACTATAGATTTTCCCTCCTGTATTTGTCAATGTTCCTCTTTCAATAACAGGTACTTCCTTTTGCTTTCTCAGCCTGACAATTGGCGTTTTGGCTTTGTAGATTCAAGTCATGGAACCATCCTCACCAGCCTATGGACTTGTCAATGATTGGAGTACATGCGTCATCCCATATTAATTCGACCTCCTATAGAAGCCATGCGGGTTTCAACCTTTGCATCATATGATAACAACTATAACTTCCCCAAAATCACAAATCCTCCACATTTGCATACTCAGTGGTATTAGAACTAAATATTTCCTAGATGCTCGATGGTTTTGACAGCTGGTTATGCAGATTTTGGTGGGCTCTCCCTTTGCAACACTTAAACACTTGATTAGACAGTTGGGCGCTCTTCTTGACCCTTAGACTCAGTCTTAATCACTTGCATATTATTCAATACTAAGATCCATCTCTTTATCAACGCTTGAACAGAGAATGGCATCATCGATACTTTGTTTTGTATGCAGTGAGGATATCCCATATTGCCAGAAATAAAAAATTGGTCTGCCTTATATAACCCGTCGACATATTGAGCATTCTATGCTTTAAATTCTCTTGATTGGCGCTCCATGTGGGCATACTACTTGATGCTTGGTGCATATTCTAGGACTCGACCCTTGATGCTTGGACTTGTAATTGCAGATTGGGTTCATTAAACACAAAGCCCAATATTTTATTTTTTCTAAATAAATCTTAAAAAGAAAATCATAAAATAATGATTTTCCAAATCATTTTAAAATAATAATTTTCTAAAACTTGGTTTGGAAAGGCATATAGGAGGTGGACCTTATAAGTTAAATTTGTGAAAGAATATGCAGTGGGTACTCACTGAAGCAAAGTTTTGAGAGTACCAGAAAATTGACAAAATAATGTATAGGATAGCATGCCCACAAAACTGATGTTAGTAGGAATGGTGTTTTTTGGTGCTACAAGAATGACGTTATTCTTGCAAAAATGAGTAATTTGGACATGTATATTTAGGTGTTAACACTGGTTCCAATTGGGGACATAATCCTCCCTGTGAGGATCCAATAACACACAGACCATTGTACCTTGATTCACCACCGCAACATGTCCCTGTAACTAATCAATTGAAAACAATCTCTTGCATATTGACACTGCTCATATCCATTGAAAGAAACTAAAACCAGACACAATATTGAGTCCAGACAATATTGAGTTATCAATGGCCTTAGCAGGTTGTTCCGGTCGGGGCAGGCACACAACGTAAACTATCGAAGAAATGGAACTCCTCAAGCACCGCTTCAAAGTACTCCTTGTTATGCCCATAAAACTTCAATTGGGCTAATCGTTGCACCGCTTCAATTGGTATAATCCTTGGGGCTTTTAAGAAAAGGTTAATGAGTAATAGGGGTTCACTGAAGCAAAGTTTTGGGAGTACCAGAAAATTGACAAAATAATGTATAGGATAGCATGCCCACAAAACCGACGTTAGTAGGATTGGTGTTTTTTGGTGCTACAAGAATGACGTCATTCTTGCAAAAAGGAGTAATTTGGACATGTATATTTAGGTGTTAACACTGGCTCCAATTGGGGACATAATCCTCCCTGTGAGGATCCAAGAACACACAGACCATTGTGCCTTGATTCACCACTGCAACATGTCCCTGTAACTGATCAATTGAAAACAATCTCTTGCATATTGACACTGCGCATATCCACTGAAAGAAACTAAAAAGCAAACCACACACTATACCCAAACAACTCTGCAAAGCCCAAAGAAATGGATACCCAACCATCAATTTGAAAAGAAAAATTTGGATCTGCAACAATGTTTTTCCATTGGGCTATGGAGTCAATTATCCATGCTAATCTATAGCAAGTTGAAAACAAACTGCTCGGATGCGAGCTTATTCAACCATCCTACTCTACTAACCTCTTGACATCATGTGTAGGCGAATTTCCAATGCAACCATGTAATCATTTTACTGAGAAAATGGTCTTCTTTTTGGTAGCTTAATGAAGAAATGCAGGAAAAAAAAAAAAAAATCAATAGACATGTAATATGAAATTTATACTTACTGTTGCATTCCACTTTCATCCCAGATGTTGCCACATTTTGAACTTGTGGAAACATGGACTCTATGTAAATAGCCACTGGGTCATGAAAATCACGACATAAATCCAACCTGTGCCATGAACAAAATTGTTGTTCTAAAATTTTTGCTCCATAATCCTTTTAAATATCATTTGTTTTATCACAATCAAAAGAAACAGGATCATCTTGAATCTCCTCATAAGTTTCTTGGACAACAACATTCAAAACAATAATATTATCATGAAAATCAAGAGGCTTATCTTCATCTTCCTCGCTACCTTCTGATACATAGCTGTCATTCACAAGATCCAGTTCCTCATGGACAATGGACTCATTCTCTTCATGTAACTACTGGTCAAATTCTGCTACATCATAGACATCTGGATCCAGGACTTCAAAATCATCATCATATTCATCGTATGTAGGATGATTTGAAAAAAATTCTGAAATTTAAAATTCAAAGACATTTGTTTCATGATCATCTTAAAAGAAAGAATGTAAATACATTGCCTGATTGTTATTAGAATTTTGACCATTAGACACATCTGAAAAAGTATCAGATGTATCTACCACTGCTTGTTTTTCTTCCTCATCAACAATGTGGTCTTCAACAAGAGTTTTTTCAGTCAGCAAATGATCTTCACAAAGATTCTCAACAACACATTCTTCATAAGGATGAACATTCAGATAAGGGTTATCAAAAACAAAGAAATGGACCAAATGATTCCATAAGCCATGAAGTAAGCCCAACACGTTTCATTATCACACTTACTCTTGAAGGGTTCTTTTCTTTTATGCTTCCCCAAGGATGTATCCCTCTACTTGTGTCTTTTCTTTATTGTTTTGGTTGGCACACCTAATAGGGTCTGATGATGGTCCTCCCATACTCAAACTTGCCAACTTACATAAAGTATTGAGCTAATATGAAGTTTGAAGGGGATACTTGATGTGGATTTTTTATGTGGATTATATGTTAAGTAACAACTTACTTTGATGATGTAAGGACTATTATACCTTGTGAACATTGGTTTTACTTGATTCCATGACTTTGATTTGATTTGGATGCACTTGACATAGTTGTTTGAAGGGCATCCCATGCTTTAACCCATGACATTGTGCCTTAATTGCAAGATATGGCACCTGTGATGCAGAGCGTTGAGTCATTTGATGGCTTGGCATACTCAGACACAGGCTCTCACATCTTCGAGACCTTAGACGATGGAAAAATGGGCTTGGATTTGATTGATATAGTCATGATGACACACTTATGGGTAGGAATCCCATACTTTGGAAAGTGCACCCACACCTTACCCAACCACTTGATGGAGGACGTTGCACTTGGTTTGGCTTGGACACCATGCAAAGATGAGATGCATCCTCTCTCCACCTTGGACACTGTGTTCTACACCTTGGATGTTGGGCTTTAATGACGACGTCATGTGCTAGGGTTTGATGGAGATGATGGGGTTTGCTTGCCACTTGGATACCACATGATGGTTTGATGCGACATGGAACTCTTCCAACTTGGATGATGACACATGGCCTTGGGAGGCCCTCCTTCACCCTTGGGAGGCTTGATGTCACCACACATGTGGCCTTATCGTGGCTTATTTTCATGTTTATTCATTTATAGAGGCTATTTGAGGGGTCAACCCCACTTGTATCATGAATCATTGCCATTTTAATTTTTTTTGTAGACAAATGTGTTAGGGATTCCTTATATAAATACTTGGCTAGCACTTAATCATTTTTTCATCATGGAAACTCACATACATGAGGGAGAACTCTAGAAAAAGTTGTATCTACTTCTTTTGTCTCTTGGGATCTAGTGCACACCTTTTAGAGGAGGGATTTTTGGATGCTTTTCATTTTGTATGGATGAATGTTGAAAAACTAGTGTTTCTCTTTGCATAGTGACTTGGATAGGTAAGTGATCTTCTTCAAATTGATATTTGTGTTCATGGTATAATGTGATGATTGCGATCTTGTTGCATGTTACTTTGTTCTAGTGAAACCCTAGGAAGGAAACATGAGGGATTCATTCCTTCTATGCTTTTAATTTCCAAGTGTGTGAAATCATTTAGAGACCTAGCCACTAGGTAGATTCAAAGAACTAAGGTCCAAGAGGGGTTTCACCTTAGGGTTTTTAATTTAGTCCATTTTATCCTTGAACTAGACATTCTAAAAGAAAGAAAATGACACCTAGGATCCAAGAGGGGTTGCATCCCAGGGATTGTTTCCCTATACATTTTGATCCTAATGTTTAAGAGGGGTTGCACCTCAGGGTTCAAATATTCATTATTCTTGAATATCTAATTCAGCTTTCAAAGTATTGAGTTGCATCCCAAGGATTGTTTCCCTATACATTTTGATCCTAATGTCTAAGAGGGGTTGCACCTCAGGGTTCAAATACTCATTATTCTTGAATATCTAATTCATCTTTCAAAGTGTTGTTTAACTCCATTTCCCAAAGAAGCAGATGGCACTAGTCTTATTGTTTGTGATACTATACTCTCAATAACTCTTAAACCTTCACTTAAATTAGCTTTATGACATCATTGGCATGCTAATTATACTTCAATGTTTGGAATTTTCATTGGATAGATTATTGTTGTCATAAAGTGTATGCTACAAGCATTAGGGCTGCAATTTATTGCTAATAATTACTTAATATTGTGGCTAAAACCGCTCAAAATTATTGTCTAGTAATTGGATATTGTTCCCCTTGTATGTTAAATTCTAAGTGTCAATTGCTAATTTTCAGGGTTGTTTTTCCTATTGCTGTTATAAAATACTATTTTATAATGTAGTCTAGTTTACTGCTGCAATTTTACAACAACAATAAGTTTTACTTGCTATCTAGTGTCTAAAGGTGATTGATATGCTATATAACTTGGTAATTGGTGATTTTATGCATTGAAGATTATTGTCTCGTACAGGTTGCCCAATTACTTCATTCAATATGTTTTTTCCCTTCACCTTTCCTAGACCTAGCTTAACCATCTAAGTGACCAAGACAGGGAGTTGTAGGCTTGGATAATCTTGTTACTCGAGCCCTTGAGGTCACCAGGGAAGCCTCCCTTGTGTTGGACTTATTTCCTTCACTAAAACAAGGGAAGTATATGCTTAGGTGATAGTGGTATATACTTCCAATTGTTACACAAGATTGGGATCTTGTGTAGGGCTTTGCACAAGTGCAAATCCTGTGATAAAAAAGACCATGAAGACATAGTGATGAAACTATTTGCATTCTCTTTGGAAGAAGATGCTAAAGTATGGTTTAGAGGCCTTACAAATAACAATATAAAGAATTGGAAAATTTCCATGACATCATGAAATGATGGGTTGTTGAGAAGGATGGAAGGATACTTTTCTCTCAACTGTACGGGATTAATAAAAAAAGGAAATGATATTGTTAATGAGTTTAATAACCGATTCAAGAAATTGGTTGATATTGTCCTTGAAAATATTAGGCCTAAAGATGATGCAATCCTCCTACATTATACCAATGCCTATGATGGGAATTTTGATCTAAAGTTAAGAGATATGTTTCCAACTGATATGGAATTTGCACAAGATTGGGTTAGCAAGATCGAAGAGAATATGATTTCTGCTAAGGCAGATTCTTTGGGTTTTTCTAAGCCATCCACCTCCAAGGTGGAGACTAAACCAATAAACATGAATATTGTTGATCCAACTCAAGATCCAATAACATCATTGAATAAAAAAATTGATAATTTTTCCATTGATTTGATCTAATCGCAAACAACAATACTCAATAGAATGATCAATCTAGAAAGAGAAAATGGGAAACAAAATCCTTATCAACAGAGGTATCAACATAATCAGTTCTAGCCTAGAGGGAATCCTAGACGGAACAAAAATATAGGCTCACAAGAGAAAAATATTCCAAACCCATTAGCCTTTACAAATATGGTTACTCAAGGGGAAATGATCCAGGGGATCAAAATATGCTCAAAAATCAAAGTGCTCGGAATTGCTTGAAAACAGACTCGTGTGTAGGCCTCATCCTCATGATCCCAACACAACTTGAACGGGTTCAAACATACGTCATATGAGAGAGATATTGTGTTCTGTCCACTTTGCCAAACATGCAAAGTTTTTGCTCACTGTACAGTCTGTACAATCCATACTGCTGACTGTGCAGACCGTACTAACACGTGGAAGGGTGACTGTACTGACATGTGGCAGGGTGGCATGGACAATTGCATGGCATGGTGACTAAACATGTGATGTGGAAGGCTTGTACGTGGACCAATCCACAACTGACACATGTCATTTACGTGGCGAATGGGAAGGTGCCATGTGGCCCAGCCAAGGGCCACCACGTGGCACCCTATCATTGGTTAGTTGGTTAAAAACTTTGTTGGAGTCCACGGGGGTTGAACCCGGGACCTCAGGTAGTGGAAATGACTTGGCAAGGGCCAGGCTACCAGCCCACCCATGTTTAGTACTTATTCATATAGTATTAAACATTGTATTTAACTTTGAATTAAAGTTTGGTCAGGCGAAGAAAGGGTTAGGGCGTAGCCCCACCCCTCGGTTACACATACGACCACACGACCATACCACATGACTTTGCCACATGTCTGGAAGGCGTGGGGAACTTCCAACACTTAGCCCTCGGTTACATACCACTCCTCATATGACCAATGGCACGGTAAACACCAACGAACTAGTCCACTAGCGCACAAGTTTAGGTCGACACCGGACCACATGGGCCATGCGACCGACACCTCCGTCGAGAAAGGTGCTTATGCCTCCTAATCGTTCGACAAAATGCCACAATTTGTAGAACGGGCCTGATGCTGGTTTTTTGGCACATAAAACGCCCGTGAGCCAGGTTAGTCACACACAAGTGTGTTTTGGCGAGCAAAGACAAAAAAGAATTGGGAGAAACTTCCAAGAAGTGATTCCTATTCAGTTTTTGGCCAAACCAGGTGTAGGAAGAGCCCAACTAGGGGTTTTTGGACATTCTGGAACCATTGAAGCCATCTATTTTGTATTCTGAGCATTGTAAAACATTGATTTTGACACTTTGAGCATTAATGAAAATGATCCATTGGAAGTTGGACCAGGAGATGTAGCCCAAGAGAGGGGTGAACTCCTTTATCATTTTGTTGTGTTAATGTGTTTACTTTGATGGTTGTTATGTATGTTTATGCTGCTCATGAATAAGTAAAAACTCATTAAGTTTTATGTGTTTGTAACTTGATCCTATTACTCAAGCACATACAACTTACACTTGCAATTTTAAAGAGACACAAGCCTTTTTCATTTTCAGATCAGGAAATCCATTCTTGCTTGTCATGTGATGAGCCTCATAGTGAATTAGCTTGTCCAAAGAATTTAGATATAGGAGAAGGTGAAGGTCCAAGCAGTTTTGAAAGTTTAAATTTGGTTGAGGATGGGGATTTCAGTTGTAATCTCAAACAAAATTCTCATACAGTAACAATTGAGCAGTTTGAGGTAGATTAAGGAACAAAGGATACATATTGTTAGGAAGGAATGAATGAATATGTTGAATTATATGGATGAGAATGCTAAGAATGATCTTAGACAAAAGATCATTCAATACGAGAGAAGAAATCAATTCCTTGGATCTTCACAAAGTTAGGGGTTTGAAAATTTATTGGCTCAAGGAAATTCAGTAAACAAGCAAGCTGGTCATTTGGTTGGTGCTATTCAAGAATTTTCATTAGAAAGTACCATGGTGAACAAGGATGTGGAACTAAATGTTGATGTAATGAATGTGTTGTCAAAAGTTACTATCCCAGTTTCTTTGTTAGAATTAATCAAGATCATGTCTCAAAATGAAAAGTTAAACAATTTTTTGAATTTTGAAGAAGCTAATGAGGATTCCCCAGTTTGTTTACAAGCCATGCATCAAGGGAGGAAATCTGGAAACCATTCACATTTTTATATCACTTCGATAGAAAATGATATTCTCCTACATAACTACATGATAGATTCAGGTGCCTCAACAAATGTCATATCATTGAAGGTCATGAATCAATTAGGCTTGAAGACTACTAACCATATATAAATGTATGTGCCATGGATTCGTGAGAAATGAAATTTTGTGGTCTAGTTAAGGATTTGAAAGTCAATCTTGGAATTTATTTGGACCTCTCAATGATGATGGATGTTGTGGTTATATATGTGTTAGATGCTTGGGGTATGATTTTATCAAGGAAATGGGCCGCCAATTTGGGAGGTAGCATTCAGATGGATTTATCTTATGCTACCATTCTCACATGTGAAGGAACTTTCATGACTCTTCATAGGGAACTAACATTGTGATACCATGTTGAAGATCCTAATGACCCTATGAACAAGTTAATCTGTAACAATGATGGGTTTGGTAATTTTGCAATCTTGGTAAACTCACTATCCCTTGATGAGGAAAATGTCCAAAGTAAATAAAGTAATGATGTTTGGAAGATGTAGTTTGATGGAGATAAATCTAGAATGGGTGCTGAAGTTGGGATTGTTTTCACATCCCCTGAGGGAGATGTCATATATTTTTTGTACGGGATTGAATTTGATTGCACGAATAACATTGTAGAATATGAGGCTCTATGCTTAGGTATGGAGTTGGCTCAAGATATGGGTATAAAATGCCTACATGTAATAGGTGATTATGATCTCATTGTCTTGCAAGTAAGAAGGGAATTTGTGGCCAAGAATGAAAGGTTGAAGAGGTACATAAATGCAGTATGGGATGCCATGAAGCTATTCGATGCTTTTTCTATTAAATTTGTGCCAAGAGAACAAAATGTCAAGGATGATGCACTAGTAGTAACGACATCAACACTTCAACTATGTGATGAGATAATTTCTAGGGAACACAAAATGGAAATAAATTTTAGAGCTTTTGTCCCAGATAACATTGAACACTGGAAATTGTTCCATGATGATGCTTAAATCTTAAGGTTTCTAAACAACTTGCAGAAGTTCTAAAAAAATCAAAGTAATTGGCAAGGAGAAGAAGAAGATGATATTGGAGTGAAGTTTGAAAACTTTCTAGATATTAGGATTCTCCATTGAGTGCCCCTCTTAGAAGGGATTTTCAATAGGCATGACATGTATAAGAAAAAACTGACAAAACACTAACCTGAGGATGTGTTTGAAATAAACATTGGGTTAGTCGAGAGATCCAAGATGGTCAAGATTGGAAAGAGAACTTTGCTTGATGAAAATAAAAGTATAAAAAAATTGATTAGGGAACACAAGGAAATTTTTTCATGGTCATATGATGATATTAAGTCATACAAAGGTGACATTATTCAACATACAATTCCCCTAAAGCAAGGAGAAAAACCTTTTAGGAAAAAGTCAAGAAACACTAACTTAAAGTTAGCCCCACTCATTCAGAAGGAGCTACAAAAGATGTTGACTGTGAAGATCATAGCACCCACAAGGCATTCGTCTTGGGTTGAAAACTTGGTAGTGGTAAGGAAGAAGAATAGTGAAATTCGGTTGTGTGGACTTCAA
>ML777562.1:481944-507893 GCA_009831015.1 Picea engelmannii | reverse complement strand
GATGCTCGATGGTTTTGACAGCTGGTTATGCAGATTTTGGTGGGCTCTCCCTTTGCAACACTTAAACACTTGATTAGACAGTTGGGCGCTCTTCTTGACCCTTAGACTCAGTCTTAATCACTTGCATATTATTCAATACTAAGATCCATCTCTTTATCAACGCTTGAACAGAGAATGGCATCATCGATACTTTGTTTTGTATGCAGTGAGGATATCCCATATTGCCAGAAATAAAAAATTGGTCTGCCTTATATAACCCGTCGACATATTGAGCATTCTATGCTTTAAATTCTCTTGATTGGCGCTCCATGTGGGCATACTACTTGATGCTTGGTGCATATTCTAGGACTCGACCCTTGATGCTTGGACTTGTAATTGCAGATTGGGTTCATTAAACACAAAGCCCAATATTTTATTTTTTCTAAATAAATCTTAAAAAGAAAATCATAAAATAATGATTTTCCAAATCATTTTAAAATAATAATTTTCTAAAACTTGGTTTGGAAAGGCATATAGGAGGTGGACCTTATAAGTTAAATTTGTGAAAGAATATGCAGTGGGTACTCACTGAAGCAAAGTTTTGAGAGTACCAGAAAATTGACAAAATAATGTATAGGATAGCATGCCCACAAAACTGATGTTAGTAGGAATGGTGTTTTTTGGTGCTACAAGAATGACGTTATTCTTGCAAAAATGAGTAATTTGGACATGTATATTTAGGTGTTAACACTGGTTCCAATTGGGGACATAATCCTCCCTGTGAGGATCCAATAACACACAGACCATTGTACCTTGATTCACCACCGCAACATGTCCCTGTAACTAATCAATTGAAAACAATCTCTTGCATATTGACACTGCTCATATCCATTGAAAGAAACTAAAACCAGACACAATATTGAGTCCAGACAATATTGAGTTATCAATGGCCTTAGCAGGTTGTTCCGGTCGGGGCAGGCACACAACGTAAACTATCGAAGAAATGGAACTCCTCAAGCACCGCTTCAAAGTACTCCTTGTTATGCCCATAAAACTTCAATTGGGCTAATCGTTGCACCGCTTCAATTGGTATAATCCTTGGGGCTTTTAAGAAAAGGTTAATGAGTAATAGGGGTTCACTGAAGCAAAGTTTTGGGAGTACCAGAAAATTGACAAAATAATGTATAGGATAGCATGCCCACAAAACCGACGTTAGTAGGATTGGTGTTTTTTGGTGCTACAAGAATGACGTCATTCTTGCAAAAAGGAGTAATTTGGACATGTATATTTAGGTGTTAACACTGGCTCCAATTGGGGACATAATCCTCCCTGTGAGGATCCAAGAACACACAGACCATTGTGCCTTGATTCACCACTGCAACATGTCCCTGTAACTGATCAATTGAAAACAATCTCTTGCATATTGACACTGCGCATATCCACTGAAAGAAACTAAAAAGCAAACCACACACTATACCCAAACAACTCTGCAAAGCCCAAAGAAATGGATACCCAACCATCAATTTGAAAAGAAAAATTTGGATCTGCAACAATGTTTTTCCATTGGGCTATGGAGTCAATTATCCATGCTAATCTATAGCAAGTTGAAAACAAACTGCTCGGATGCGAGCTTATTCAACCATCCTACTCTACTAACCTCTTGACATCATGTGTAGGCGAATTTCCAATGCAACCATGTAATCATTTTACTGAGAAAATGGTCTTCTTTTTGGTAGCTTAATGAAGAAATGCAGGAAAAAAAAAAAAAAATCAATAGACATGTAATATGAAATTTATACTTACTGTTGCATTCCACTTTCATCCCAGATGTTGCCACATTTTGAACTTGTGGAAACATGGACTCTATGTAAATAGCCACTGGGTCATGAAAATCACGACATAAATCCAACCTGTGCCATGAACAAAATTGTTGTTCTAAAATTTTTGCTCCATAATCCTTTTAAATATCATTTGTTTTATCACAATCAAAAGAAACAGGATCATCTTGAATCTCCTCATAAGTTTCTTGGACAACAACATTCAAAACAATAATATTATCATGAAAATCAAGAGGCTTATCTTCATCTTCCTCGCTACCTTCTGATACATAGCTGTCATTCACAAGATCCAGTTCCTCATGGACAATGGACTCATTCTCTTCATGTAACTACTGGTCAAATTCTGCTACATCATAGACATCTGGATCCAGGACTTCAAAATCATCATCATATTCATCGTATGTAGGATGATTTGAAAAAAATTCTGAAATTTAAAATTCAAAGACATTTGTTTCATGATCATCTTAAAAGAAAGAATGTAAATACATTGCCTGATTGTTATTAGAATTTTGACCATTAGACACATCTGAAAAAGTATCAGATGTATCTACCACTGCTTGTTTTTCTTCCTCATCAACAATGTGGTCTTCAACAAGAGTTTTTTCAGTCAGCAAATGATCTTCACAAAGATTCTCAACAACACATTCTTCATAAGGATGAACATTCAGATAAGGGTTATCAAAAACAAAGAAATGGACCAAATGATTCCATAAGCCATGAAGTAAGCCCAACACGTTTCATTATCACACTTACTCTTGAAGGGTTCTTTTCTTTTATGCTTCCCCAAGGATGTATCCCTCTACTTGTGTCTTTTCTTTATTGTTTTGGTTGGCACACCTAATAGGGTCTGATGATGGTCCTCCCATACTCAAACTTGCCAACTTACATAAAGTATTGAGCTAATATGAAGTTTGAAGGGGATACTTGATGTGGATTTTTTATGTGGATTATATGTTAAGTAACAACTTACTTTGATGATGTAAGGACTATTATACCTTGTGAACATTGGTTTTACTTGATTCCATGACTTTGATTTGATTTGGATGCACTTGACATAGTTGTTTGAAGGGCATCCCATGCTTTAACCCATGACATTGTGCCTTAATTGCAAGATATGGCACCTGTGATGCAGAGCGTTGAGTCATTTGATGGCTTGGCATACTCAGACACAGGCTCTCACATCTTCGAGACCTTAGACGATGGAAAAATGGGCTTGGATTTGATTGATATAGTCATGATGACACACTTATGGGTAGGAATCCCATACTTTGGAAAGTGCACCCACACCTTACCCAACCACTTGATGGAGGACGTTGCACTTGGTTTGGCTTGGACACCATGCAAAGATGAGATGCATCCTCTCTCCACCTTGGACACTGTGTTCTACACCTTGGATGTTGGGCTTTAATGACGACGTCATGTGCTAGGGTTTGATGGAGATGATGGGGTTTGCTTGCCACTTGGATACCACATGATGGTTTGATGCGACATGGAACTCTTCCAACTTGGATGATGACACATGGCCTTGGGAGGCCCTCCTTCACCCTTGGGAGGCTTGATGTCACCACACATGTGGCCTTATCGTGGCTTATTTTCATGTTTATTCATTTATAGAGGCTATTTGAGGGGTCAACCCCACTTGTATCATGAATCATTGCCATTTTAATTTTTTTTGTAGACAAATGTGTTAGGGATTCCTTATATAAATACTTGGCTAGCACTTAATCATTTTTTCATCATGGAAACTCACATACATGAGGGAGAACTCTAGAAAAAGTTGTATCTACTTCTTTTGTCTCTTGGGATCTAGTGCACACCTTTTAGAGGAGGGATTTTTGGATGCTTTTCATTTTGTATGGATGAATGTTGAAAAACTAGTGTTTCTCTTTGCATAGTGACTTGGATAGGTAAGTGATCTTCTTCAAATTGATATTTGTGTTCATGGTATAATGTGATGATTGCGATCTTGTTGCATGTTACTTTGTTCTAGTGAAACCCTAGGAAGGAAACATGAGGGATTCATTCCTTCTATGCTTTTAATTTCCAAGTGTGTGAAATCATTTAGAGACCTAGCCACTAGGTAGATTCAAAGAACTAAGGTCCAAGAGGGGTTTCACCTTAGGGTTTTTAATTTAGTCCATTTTATCCTTGAACTAGACATTCTAAAAGAAAGAAAATGACACCTAGGATCCAAGAGGGGTTGCATCCCAGGGATTGTTTCCCTATACATTTTGATCCTAATGTTTAAGAGGGGTTGCACCTCAGGGTTCAAATATTCATTATTCTTGAATATCTAATTCAGCTTTCAAAGTATTGAGTTGCATCCCAAGGATTGTTTCCCTATACATTTTGATCCTAATGTCTAAGAGGGGTTGCACCTCAGGGTTCAAATACTCATTATTCTTGAATATCTAATTCATCTTTCAAAGTGTTGTTTAACTCCATTTCCCAAAGAAGCAGATGGCACTAGTCTTATTGTTTGTGATACTATACTCTCAATAACTCTTAAACCTTCACTTAAATTAGCTTTATGACATCATTGGCATGCTAATTATACTTCAATGTTTGGAATTTTCATTGGATAGATTATTGTTGTCATAAAGTGTATGCTACAAGCATTAGGGCTGCAATTTATTGCTAATAATTACTTAATATTGTGGCTAAAACCGCTCAAAATTATTGTCTAGTAATTGGATATTGTTCCCCTTGTATGTTAAATTCTAAGTGTCAATTGCTAATTTTCAGGGTTGTTTTTCCTATTGCTGTTATAAAATACTATTTTATAATGTAGTCTAGTTTACTGCTGCAATTTTACAACAACAATAAGTTTTACTTGCTATCTAGTGTCTAAAGGTGATTGATATGCTATATAACTTGGTAATTGGTGATTTTATGCATTGAAGATTATTGTCTCGTACAGGTTGCCCAATTACTTCATTCAATATGTTTTTTCCCTTCACCTTTCCTAGACCTAGCTTAACCATCTAAGTGACCAAGACAGGGAGTTGTAGGCTTGGATAATCTTGTTACTCGAGCCCTTGAGGTCACCAGGGAAGCCTCCCTTGTGTTGGACTTATTTCCTTCACTAAAACAAGGGAAGTATATGCTTAGGTGATAGTGGTATATACTTCCAATTGTTACACAAGATTGGGATCTTGTGTAGGGCTTTGCACAAGTGCAAATCCTGTGATAAAAAAGACCATGAAGACATAGTGATGAAACTATTTGCATTCTCTTTGGAAGAAGATGCTAAAGTATGGTTTAGAGGCCTTACAAATAACAATATAAAGAATTGGAAAATTTCCATGACATCATGAAATGATGGGTTGTTGAGAAGGATGGAAGGATACTTTTCTCTCAACTGTACGGGATTAATAAAAAAAGGAAATGATATTGTTAATGAGTTTAATAACCGATTCAAGAAATTGGTTGATATTGTCCTTGAAAATATTAGGCCTAAAGATGATGCAATCCTCCTACATTATACCAATGCCTATGATGGGAATTTTGATCTAAAGTTAAGAGATATGTTTCCAACTGATATGGAATTTGCACAAGATTGGGTTAGCAAGATCGAAGAGAATATGATTTCTGCTAAGGCAGATTCTTTGGGTTTTTCTAAGCCATCCACCTCCAAGGTGGAGACTAAACCAATAAACATGAATATTGTTGATCCAACTCAAGATCCAATAACATCATTGAATAAAAAAATTGATAATTTTTCCATTGATTTGATCTAATCGCAAACAACAATACTCAATAGAATGATCAATCTAGAAAGAGAAAATGGGAAACAAAATCCTTATCAACAGAGGTATCAACATAATCAGTTCTAGCCTAGAGGGAATCCTAGACGGAACAAAAATATAGGCTCACAAGAGAAAAATATTCCAAACCCATTAGCCTTTACAAATATGGTTACTCAAGGGGAAATGATCCAGGGGATCAAAATATGCTCAAAAATCAAAGTGCTCGGAATTGCTTGAAAACAGACTCGTGTGTAGGCCTCATCCTCATGATCCCAACACAACTTGAACGGGTTCAAACATACGTCATATGAGAGAGATATTGTGTTCTGTCCACTTTGCCAAACATGCAAAGTTTTTGCTCACTGTACAGTCTGTACAATCCATACTGCTGACTGTGCAGACCGTACTAACACGTGGAAGGGTGACTGTACTGACATGTGGCAGGGTGGCATGGACAATTGCATGGCATGGTGACTAAACATGTGATGTGGAAGGCTTGTACGTGGACCAATCCACAACTGACACATGTCATTTACGTGGCGAATGGGAAGGTGCCATGTGGCCCAGCCAAGGGCCACCACGTGGCACCCTATCATTGGTTAGTTGGTTAAAAACTTTGTTGGAGTCCACGGGGGTTGAACCCGGGACCTCAGGTAGTGGAAATGACTTGGCAAGGGCCAGGCTACCAGCCCACCCATGTTTAGTACTTATTCATATAGTATTAAACATTGTATTTAACTTTGAATTAAAGTTTGGTCAGGCGAAGAAAGGGTTAGGGCGTAGCCCCACCCCTCGGTTACACATACGACCACACGACCATACCACATGACTTTGCCACATGTCTGGAAGGCGTGGGGAACTTCCAACACTTAGCCCTCGGTTACATACCACTCCTCATATGACCAATGGCACGGTAAACACCAACGAACTAGTCCACTAGCGCACAAGTTTAGGTCGACACCGGACCACATGGGCCATGCGACCGACACCTCCGTCGAGAAAGGTGCTTATGCCTCCTAATCGTTCGACAAAATGCCACAATTTGTAGAACGGGCCTGATGCTGGTTTTTTGGCACATAAAACGCCCGTGAGCCAGGTTAGTCACACACAAGTGTGTTTTGGCGAGCAAAGACAAAAAAGAATTGGGAGAAACTTCCAAGAAGTGATTCCTATTCAGTTTTTGGCCAAACCAGGTGTAGGAAGAGCCCAACTAGGGGTTTTTGGACATTCTGGAACCATTGAAGCCATCTATTTTGTATTCTGAGCATTGTAAAACATTGATTTTGACACTTTGAGCATTAATGAAAATGATCCATTGGAAGTTGGACCAGGAGATGTAGCCCAAGAGAGGGGTGAACTCCTTTATCATTTTGTTGTGTTAATGTGTTTACTTTGATGGTTGTTATGTATGTTTATGCTGCTCATGAATAAGTAAAAACTCATTAAGTTTTATGTGTTTGTAACTTGATCCTATTACTCAAGCACATACAACTTACACTTGCAATTTTAAAGAGACACAAGCCTTTTTCATTTTCAGATCAGGAAATCCATTCTTGCTTGTCATGTGATGAGCCTCATAGTGAATTAGCTTGTCCAAAGAATTTAGATATAGGAGAAGGTGAAGGTCCAAGCAGTTTTGAAAGTTTAAATTTGGTTGAGGATGGGGATTTCAGTTGTAATCTCAAACAAAATTCTCATACAGTAACAATTGAGCAGTTTGAGGTAGATTAAGGAACAAAGGATACATATTGTTAGGAAGGAATGAATGAATATGTTGAATTATATGGATGAGAATGCTAAGAATGATCTTAGACAAAAGATCATTCAATACGAGAGAAGAAATCAATTCCTTGGATCTTCACAAAGTTAGGGGTTTGAAAATTTATTGGCTCAAGGAAATTCAGTAAACAAGCAAGCTGGTCATTTGGTTGGTGCTATTCAAGAATTTTCATTAGAAAGTACCATGGTGAACAAGGATGTGGAACTAAATGTTGATGTAATGAATGTGTTGTCAAAAGTTACTATCCCAGTTTCTTTGTTAGAATTAATCAAGATCATGTCTCAAAATGAAAAGTTAAACAATTTTTTGAATTTTGAAGAAGCTAATGAGGATTCCCCAGTTTGTTTACAAGCCATGCATCAAGGGAGGAAATCTGGAAACCATTCACATTTTTATATCACTTCGATAGAAAATGATATTCTCCTACATAACTACATGATAGATTCAGGTGCCTCAACAAATGTCATATCATTGAAGGTCATGAATCAATTAGGCTTGAAGACTACTAACCATATATAAATGTATGTGCCATGGATTCGTGAGAAATGAAATTTTGTGGTCTAGTTAAGGATTTGAAAGTCAATCTTGGAATTTATTTGGACCTCTCAATGATGATGGATGTTGTGGTTATATATGTGTTAGATGCTTGGGGTATGATTTTATCAAGGAAATGGGCCGCCAATTTGGGAGGTAGCATTCAGATGGATTTATCTTATGCTACCATTCTCACATGTGAAGGAACTTTCATGACTCTTCATAGGGAACTAACATTGTGATACCATGTTGAAGATCCTAATGACCCTATGAACAAGTTAATCTGTAACAATGATGGGTTTGGTAATTTTGCAATCTTGGTAAACTCACTATCCCTTGATGAGGAAAATGTCCAAAGTAAATAAAGTAATGATGTTTGGAAGATGTAGTTTGATGGAGATAAATCTAGAATGGGTGCTGAAGTTGGGATTGTTTTCACATCCCCTGAGGGAGATGTCATATATTTTTTGTACGGGATTGAATTTGATTGCACGAATAACATTGTAGAATATGAGGCTCTATGCTTAGGTATGGAGTTGGCTCAAGATATGGGTATAAAATGCCTACATGTAATAGGTGATTATGATCTCATTGTCTTGCAAGTAAGAAGGGAATTTGTGGCCAAGAATGAAAGGTTGAAGAGGTACATAAATGCAGTATGGGATGCCATGAAGCTATTCGATGCTTTTTCTATTAAATTTGTGCCAAGAGAACAAAATGTCAAGGATGATGCACTAGTAGTAACGACATCAACACTTCAACTATGTGATGAGATAATTTCTAGGGAACACAAAATGGAAATAAATTTTAGAGCTTTTGTCCCAGATAACATTGAACACTGGAAATTGTTCCATGATGATGCTTAAATCTTAAGGTTTCTAAACAACTTGCAGAAGTTCTAAAAAAATCAAAGTAATTGGCAAGGAGAAGAAGAAGATGATATTGGAGTGAAGTTTGAAAACTTTCTAGATATTAGGATTCTCCATTGAGTGCCCCTCTTAGAAGGGATTTTCAATAGGCATGACATGTATAAGAAAAAACTGACAAAACACTAACCTGAGGATGTGTTTGAAATAAACATTGGGTTAGTCGAGAGATCCAAGATGGTCAAGATTGGAAAGAGAACTTTGCTTGATGAAAATAAAAGTATAAAAAAATTGATTAGGGAACACAAGGAAATTTTTTCATGGTCATATGATGATATTAAGTCATACAAAGGTGACATTATTCAACATACAATTCCCCTAAAGCAAGGAGAAAAACCTTTTAGGAAAAAGTCAAGAAACACTAACTTAAAGTTAGCCCCACTCATTCAGAAGGAGCTACAAAAGATGTTGACTGTGAAGATCATAGCACCCACAAGGCATTCGTCTTGGGTTGAAAACTTGGTAGTGGTAAGGAAGAAGAATAGTGAAATTCGGTTGTGTGGACTTCAAAAATTCGTATCAATTGTCCCTCAAAGACAATTACCCTCTCCCGAATATGGAACAATTATTGCAAAGAATTATAGGTGTTAGAATGCTTTCTATGCTTGATAGTTTCTCAGGATATAACCAGGTGCTTGTTAAGAAATATTGGCACAAGACTGCCTTTACCACGCCACATGGAACATTGAAGTATCTTAGGATTCCCTTTGGATTTCTCAATGCAAGATCAAGTTTTCAAAGGGATATGGATTTCCCATTTAGAGATATTATAGGAAAAATTATTGAAATATACCAAGATGATTTGACGATACTTTCAAAGGATAGAATATCCCATGTGCGTCACTTAAAGCATATTTTTGAGAGGCGAGGGATATATGGAATATCTTTGAATCCTAAGAAATCAATATTTGGTGTAGATCAGAGAAAACTCTTATGACATATTATTTCAAGGGATGGTATCCATGTTAATCTAGCTAGAGTTGATGCAATCAAGAAGGACCCTCTTCCTGAAAATAGAAAGGTTGTTCAATCATTCTTTGGGAAAATAAATTTTATCAGAAGATTCATCCAAAAATTCACAGAAATTGTCAAATCCATATCGAAGCTTTTGAAGAAAGATTATGATTTTAGATGGGATGATGAAAGAAAACATTCATTCAAGAAGATTAAAGAAGCCATTATGTCTGCCCTAGTCCTAGTGATTCCAAATTATTCAAAGGATTTTATGATATTTTCTTTTTCCTTTGAGAATACAATTGGAGAAGAGTTGTTGCAAAAAAAAATTAATAGCATGGAACAACCTATTTCTTTCATTACGAATCTTAGGGATTCTGAGTCAAAGTATACAATTATGGAGAAAGAAAACATATGCATTAGTCCAATCTTTAAATATTTTCAGAACGTATGTTGGGTACTCTAAAATAATAACCTACATTCCCCATTCAAGGGTAAATATTATTTTGGCCCAACAAGATTACTTAGGAGTTCGAGGAAAGTGGGTTTCTAAAATTTAGGAGTATGATCTAGAAATAAGACCAACAAAGATAGTCAAAGGATATGGATTGGTGATGATGTTAGCTAAAAGGAACGAGAAGGATTTGGTCTTGAATGGTGTTGATATGATCCATGTTGTCCTTGATGAGCTTGAGCATATAGATTGGTACTCTAATATCGTTTATTTCTTAAAAGAAGTTCATGTCTATATCACTTGATTGATCATAGGAGAAGGGTTTTGAGATTAAAGGTTTCAAAGTATTGGCTCATCCATAGTGGGTAGGATGGATAAACCTTGATGGGTTGGTACTCATGTGTAAATGAGGATGAATTAAAGTGACTTATGGAATAATTACACTCAGGGTATTTCAAAGGTCATTATGTAGCTCACATTACAACAAATAAAAGATTGAGAGTTGGGATACTATTAACCCACATTGTTTTCTATTGTGCATCATTTTGTTAGGTCCCATCAACCATGTTAATTTTTCACAAGAAGGAAACAACTAGCATCATTGCCTTTGCAACCCATTGTTGTAGAAGCACATTTCTAGCAATGGGGGTTAGATTTCATTGGTGAATTCAAGGAAAATTCTAGTAACGACCATAATCATATCATAACAACCATGGATTATTTCACCAAGTGGATTTAAGACATACCTACAAAGAGGACAACAAAAAATGTGTCCATGGACTTCTAGAGGATAATATTATTACAAGGGTTGGTGCCCCAACTAAGGTTACAACTGACAATGCCAAGTCTTTCAGTTCAACGAAACTCTCAACTTTGTGCTTCAATTATGGAATTGTCCTATTCCACTCATCCAACTACTATCCATAAGGTAATGGTTTAGCAAAGTCAAACAAAAAGAATCTAATGGCCATAATCAAGAAAGTGTTTGGTGATAATAAGATAAATTGGGATATCAAAATAACATATGCTTTGTGGGATGATCGAATCACAAGGAAACAAGATACAAGTAAGAGTTCATTTGAGCTAGTAAAACAAGAAGTGGTTCATGCAAGAGTGAAACAACTTGTGAAACTTGTAGAAAATTGAAGAAAGGAATTTGGTCATTTGGCAAAGAACCAGGAAAAGAGTAAAGAAGTATTCGACAAAAGAGCTCGATAAAAAATTATGGAAAAGGGTGATTTGGTCCTGTTCTGGGACAAAAGAAGGGAGAAACCAAGAATGCATAGAAAATTTGATAGATTATGGTCGGGTCCTTTCAAAATTGAAGGAAAAACTTAAGAGAATTCTTTCTATCCCATCCACTTAAACAAGGAAAAGATACAGTTGCCTGTGAATGGGAAAATCCTCAAGATTTATTTTTCTGATGGAAATTAGTGCGATGAAGTAGAAGTAAGATAATATGGATAAGATTTTATGACCAAAAAATTAGTGTCGTTTCTTTTTTCCATGCATTGTTCAACATTTGGCTCCATCTATGTTCGAGAGTAATTTTTGATAACATACATCATTTTATGTAGTTGCATTTTACTACTTTTGGTTCTATTATGTGATTTATCGAGGTGAGAGTCTCCCTCCATCATATGTATCTCATCTCTTATATGTTGAATTGTATCATGCACTATCAAAGATCCTGGAGTTCTCACACACTCTTTTCTAGAGTACATGTCCCCATGTTGGAGCTAGTTGTTACCCCTCATAGTACATGAGATATTTTCAACATTTTCCAGTTGCACTTAGTAGACATCTTGGTGGCATAGGTGATTCAATTTTTAGATACAATTGGGGGTTATTTTATGGATGTAGACGTTTTCCTTGGCATTACCATTATGGTATGGTATTACTGACCACTTCCTCAACGATGGGTGTATGATGTCTAGAGGAAAATGATTAGTGAAAATTATATGTTTCTACCCCCAGAGACTATAAGGATCATATTGGTTGATTGATTCTAAGCATCGAAGTTATTATGATGAAATTTAGTGTCATGGTTTTATTGGGCACAAGGATCATTAGGGGAATTTTAAGGTAAAAAATTGACCTCAAAACAAAAAATGTATTATCAAAATCAACTTTAAAAGAACCATTCACATTTTAGAGCATGACATCATCCCTTATGGTTGAATTGAAATTGTTATAAACTTACTAAGTTTGTCAAGATCATTTTCCCTTAGCAGGTTCCGGTCCTTGATCATGATAGCTTCAACTTGGGCCATATAATCTGCGTTTGGAAACGATACAATTTTGTCCTGTTGTTTGGAACCTACTTTTTTTTCTCATTTTACACAATTGTTTGTTAACCAAGTTTTTGTCAATATGCATCTTGTAGCAGTGGGGACATCGAGTGAGGCACAACAATATCTACAACCATATATACTAGTTCCTCTAGTACATCTCTGGTCAAATATTGGATATCTTCCTTCAAAATCAGTCTCCCTGTTTGACCTGTTTTCATCCACCAACTACTAAGGATAAGCATGTTCTTTGGAGAGGAATCCATGTTTTATTTATTGAGTATTAAAATTTTATGTTGAAAACATGTTAATTGTGCTCATTGAAATAATAATGTTTCTTAAGTAGGGATCATGGCATTATGGCCCTAGGAATAAGAGCAATTAAATCTTTATGGGAATTATTATTATTGGTCATGCATTTGTGTGCTTTGTCAAGTGGTCAACCCACTTGTATTGAAATAATACTATGAAGATTGCTTTAGTTATCATGCAAAGAGATCACGAGCAAGGGATTAACGGAGTTCATTGATAAGGTCTTTATTGGAAATACCATAGATAACTAGTTATATATTGTGTGCTTTGGTAGGGGGCAGCCTTGGAATCTTTAGACTGTTATTCTTTTTTAGACTTATTGAGAATTGCAGTGTGTGCAACAAAATTTTAGAAAAGAAAAGACTAATCAATAAAATGGGTAAAAAGTTACGAAACTTCCACCAACTACTAAGGATATGTCTGTTCTTTGGAGAGGAATCCATGTTTTATTTATTGAGTATTAAAATTTTCTTCCAACAATTTCATTAAAATATATTGGTCAACTTTGGCTAGAGTTTGGTAAGTTAATGCAGTGTGTGTACCAAAATGTAGAATTATGCAAGAAAAACACCAACATTATAAGTTATGTAGAGGAATGAGAGAATCTGTTGTATATATACTATTGTGAAGCAAACCAATACACATCTGTTGTTGCTAAGAAGAGTCAGGGATAATATAGATGTGGTGATGAGGTGGAGGCTTCACAGAGAGAGCAAGCTAATGGTGGAATGACAGACAACAAGAAACAAAAAAATAAGCAGTGACCCAACAGATCTTCTGCTATCACTAGCTGACCAACGTAAGATCTTCAAGATATTTTCATTATAACCATTACAGGAACCCAAAAGATGATGAAAAAAAAGATAAGTGCAACGAGGTCTATAAATACATTGTATAGTGTTTAATAAATCCTAGTAATGAAGATTAGTAAATGTGAAATTGCAATCATCTGGTTATTGCCGAGAAGAGAGGGAATGAAACAATGTTCCATAATCTGCAATTGGAATGCCACAAGTTCCTCAATCCATCACATCATCGCGAGAGGTTGTGAAAATGCCAACATAATCGCAAAACAATAGCTCACCAAAACTGTCCAGATCTTTTGTACTAATGCCAGTATTTTAGAACCATTTGGGAAGCTAATAGCCAAACTGTGTTACAATGGTGTTCCCATTTATATTTTACTGTAGAGACTATATGTTTGTGAGCCAATGGCATTGAATCAATCAAGAATTTATGGGAACATAGAAGAATTCCTTACATAAATACACAAACATACATGTTGAATCAATTTCATTAAAATATGTTGGTCAACTTTGGCCAGAGTTTGGTAAGTTAATGCAGTCCACGTCTTAAAATCGACAAGGTCTCAAAGGATCTTCTTTGGTGCACACTTGGTGTTTTGTACTGGGTTGAACACTTGGTATTGAGTTATTTGCCACAACGTTGTTTTTATATGAAGTGACCATAGTTGATTCATATTATCAAATATATCCTAGATGTTGGCGTTAATATATCCTAGTAACTTGCATTTGCATAAAAAACTAGACTATCTCATCTGTATTAATCATGAGAAATACAGTTGATATGCTATAGCCAGTTTATAGTCCTATCTAACCATCATCTCAACCACACTCTGCATGTATATTTCTTTGTTTTTATTTATGTATTCGTGTGAGCTACGTTGTAAAACAAAAACTAGTGTATATATTTGAAAAACCATGCAGAATTGTATCAAGTAATATGTTTGCAACTTTATTTGACACTATACATTGAGTTTTGTTAATTTCAACATTATGGTTGTTCTACATATTCTTATGCAAAAGGATTAGAGATCATTTAAGTCTAGTGGTGGCCACTTAGAGAGGCATAATGTGAACAAGTTTTTTTTAAATTCCTAATCAAAATTAGCACATAGTTTTTTCAATGTTAAAAGTTTATTTTTAAATGCCCAATCAAAATTTCTTGTTTTCTTTTTCTCCAGGTACTTCGAGGCATATAGAATGGTGCAGAAGTGGACATTATGCATTGAAGTGTCTTTTTACCCAAACCTAGGTCAAGCAATTATCGCATATGTCCTTCACAACCTGGCACTAAATCACATCCTCCAAACTAAGAGAGAAGTTCATGGAAATACTACAAATAATGAAGCATACTATATTTCCCTTGTTGAAGGGCTAAAAGAAGCAAAAAAATACGGTGCCAATGATATTGTAGTATTCACCATCTCAGAATTGATATGTAATCAGATGAAAGGAATTTATCAAGTTCGAAAAGACAATTTAAAACCTCTTCATAGAGAACCAAGAATTGTTATTGCTCAATTTCAGTGTTTTACCATAAATTACCATGCGGAGATTAAGAGGATGTCAAGTGATTTAGTATCGAGAGAAGTGTCAATTGTAGGTGAAGGTGTTAAATATGACTTGGTAACACCATCTATGCCAACAAAAGTCATTGATATACATCGATATAGATCCCCAATGTGTGGATTCTTTCTTCTTATGAGTGTTGGTGTGTCCCTAGTGGCATGGTTGTTTCACTAAAGAACTCATTACTATATTACATTTTAATATCTGGGGTATCTTGTATTGGTGACAAGATTGAACAAGGCTTGGTATAAATTATCTTTGAATCTTGTGTTCAAAAATGTGTTATAAGAATGCCTCAAACCCCATACATATCAATCTATGTTAAAGATATGGTTCTTGTTATTTTCAATGTCTTGTTATTTTCTTATTATCTCATATTGCTAGTTCCTTTGCAGCTGAGAAGAATTGGTCCACATATAACTTCATCCACTCTATCAAGAGGAATATACTTGCTTCTAAGAAAGTAGAGAAGCTAGTTGCAGTACACAATGCCTTACATCTTGTGCATAGGAAGACACAAAAGTATCAGAGGTGACCAACAACATGATGGGATGTGTATCCAAAGGGTAGTGCATTTATAGATGAAGAGGGTGGACTAGATGAGCTTCATAATGGTTTGGTTGGTGTGCCACTGGTTACTCATGAGAGTGACTCTAACATAGATAGTGACACTACCATTGATAGTCATGATGACTTCATGCAACTGATGGATGTAGATGACCAGTTAATGGAATTGACTTCTTGATGCTCATTTGATTTTTAGTATCCATTGTCCATTGTTATTTTTCAATTTTCACTTTCCATTGACTTCTTGACGCCCATTTTATTTAATAGTTTAGTATCTACTATTTTTCTTAGTACTATTTAGAATGATGAATTATACATGATGAATTTGGATTAATGTACCTCATTTATGAATATGGAACTAAATCATGTTTATATCATTTACAAATTTGGATTTAGTATTTACATTGCATAATGATGAAATTGCATGGGATGACTTGTTATTGTTGGGATTTTATCATTTTTATTTTTATTGTTATTGTTATAATTTTAGAGACATATGCCCCTATGCTAGGGACCCCTACATGTCCACCATGAATTTTTCTAATATTTGGTGGGTGCCTCCACACGTCTCCCACTTTGCATTTCTATGCTTCTACAAGGGTCCTAGAAGGTTTGTGGAACATTGTCTACAAATCCTCCACATTGATCCTCCATCAATGCCAAAGGTCCAACTACTATTATAAAATTTCCTATAAATTCCTATAGTTGTGTGGACATATGCAACAATTAAAAATTCTGAATTTCACATGAAAATTAATCAAATCTCCATATCTATCAAGCACTATATGAATCAAATCTCTTGAGGTATAAAATTTTGTATGGTTTAAAATGGATCTAGGTTGGTTGTAGTCTCATTCAATTCCATAGAGCTCATAAGTGAGTCACAACTCACAACTTATGGAGAAATGGATATGTGAAAATATAATTCTATTTTTTTTATGATTTTTATATTTGCAATGTAATAATATTCTTATGTAAATATAATATATTTATATTTAAATATAAACTCCATCTCTTTTTATATCTATATAGCAAATTTTATAT
This sequence comes from Picea engelmannii, assembly GCA_009831015.1. Taxonomy (NCBI): domain Eukaryota; kingdom Viridiplantae; phylum Streptophyta; class Pinopsida; order Pinales; family Pinaceae; genus Picea; species Picea engelmannii. The sequence goes on along the minus strand of ML777562.1, from coordinate 491,093 downwards.
TAAACATACATATCCAATCTCTCTCTTTCATATATAGAGATTTATTTATTTATGTGTATATATTTGACAAACATCTAATGTTTTATTATTATTTGTTATAAGCAATTTATTTTAAATTGACATATCATGATGTAAGCATTATTTACTTACATGATAATATCTCTTTATCATATTGAGATGTAAATGCACATCACTATTCTTGGTACAACAAGTACAACAAGACTGATGAAGAGTACATTAGCATAGATCCATCTTATCCCAAATCTATCTAGGTACTAGAAAGATTTTTAAAAAATTAAAAAATCTCCATATATTTAATACATTTTAAAATTAATTTTCATTAACCATTGTTTTACATTACACATAAATGTGGAGACAACAATATTCATCGGGAGGAATCTCAACAATTGGTACACGACGAATATGAAGATGTACTTCAATCAGATCAACCCCAGAGACATTATCCATGAACAGAGGACATCGATGTTTGTAACCAATCGTCACATCATAAAATGCATCTAGAGAACCCTGAAGACTATTCAAGCAGGCAATGAAACCTTTTGTTCTACAGAGAAGCACATTGTTTAGGATAGGTAAGCCATGTTCTTCAGCATACCGTTGACTTTGTATGCATTTCTTCTCTGTGAAGTCTGTGCCTTCTGGAAAGAGAACAAGCCACAAGGGATCTCGTGGGTCCTTGAATGTTGCAAGCATTGATTCTATGATTAGTTTGTCTAGATCCCATTTTCTCTCAATCATAATGAACTCAAGGATGTAAAAACCCCAACCAAAGATAGGTACATTGCGCACACTACTCTTGAGAATATACTTGATGTAACCCAAGCGATCTTTACACAATGCAAGGTCCCACATGTACATCCAATCTACCTCTGTTCGGTGATTGGAAATCAGTAAAATGCGCTCTCTTGGAGGAACACTATCTTCAGAAAATACAACCTTTTTCTTGTTTATCTTTTCAAACAATAAAGGCCACATGGCTAGCTAGTGGCCAAATAAGAAAGATGTTGCCTCCCTAAAGTAATGTATACTAAACAGATGTAGTATAGCAAATGAAACAGGATTTAAGAAAACCAAGGTCGTGAATGCGGTTGTAAAAAGAACTACCAAACACAAAACTCCTATAATTACCCTCAACAATGTTAATGGTTTATGTGTTTGTCCCTTTCGATTCTTCAACAATCCACTTCTCTCTGAACAACCTCCACCCTTGTGTATGACTATAATGGATTTATGTACATTTATAGATACATGTACACACTAATTATTTTAAAAAGTGCCTTCCGTCCAACCAGGTTTTTCAAGGTACCAAACATTTTCCATTGTACGTGACAAGAAATATCTCTGTGACCTTGCATAGCTTGATCCCTGTGGACCCACGGGCCCAAATAGAATGTATCTGATGACCACTGTAGGATTCCTAAGGTGGCTAGATGTTTTCGAGAGAGATCCTTCTATATTATGCATATAAAATTGATCAACAATGTACTAATAAAGTGTCGAGATGGGAATGTGAATGGAACAAGAAATAGGTCCTTGGTCAAGTTTCTAATAGCACATTTGCAATATGTATGTACATTGTTCAATTAAAGGACAACATGAACTCTATATATATTCATATGCATTTATGTGAATCCAAACCAAAAATATATATATTCATATGCATCCATGTGAATCCAAACCATTATATTGAAATATGTAAAGTTTCTCACATATAGAAAGTAAGGGTGCAATAACAATTGTTAGGCATCTCTTCCAAGCCCATCAGATGAGCAACAACACTTGGAACGAAAAAAAAAATTCACTACCTTGATGCTCAACTTCCATCAAATATCTTCCATGTACATATTTCCACTATCTTTTGCATTGCATCAATTGGAGGTATTGGATTGTTCATTGGCTAGAGAACACATTTTTCATCCTCCCTGCAATTTATGCACAAATAAATGAAATGAAATATATGCCTTATCTTAAAGAATGAAGAGCTACTTGATTAAACTTCTAGTAATCACAAATAAATTTCATAATGAAAGAACAACATGTTGCATGACTATGCCTCTCAAACTAAATTACCACATTTTCCCCTAAATGTCAATTTCTCATAAATATCCTACTCTTATAAATGGGGCTCATTTTCAAATGGTTTCAATACTTGAAGCATTTTGTATTCATGTTAAACACTTGGATAATGTGGAAATTTAAAAAATACCAGATATGAGGGTTCACCTTCACTATAATGGTTTACTCGATATGATGAGGTATGTCTTTGGAAAATTGGGCAATACTGGAGATGCAACCCTCTTGTGGTTGGATTTGTATGGTAGAAGAGGATGTTTCTCCCCTCATACTATAGTTACCTGTCATAATCATAGTCAACACATTAATACATCAACAACACTCAATACACCAATTAAAACAAATTAAGAGAAAGTATATCACAACAAACCTGTAAAATCACCAATTAGAGAGTTGCCAACCAACCGAACATGTTCCAAGGGCGGAAAATCTCTTGAGGAAGCTCCTATATCTATAATAAAACTCACATTGGCATGTAAAGTAATACACATATGAAAATATGGATTATATCAATTGTGAGTCCAACCAAAAGTAACTAGAATGGTAGGAAAACTAGAATGACATAATATATGTCTATGTCCTTGGAGTGAATCCACAGTAGTGGATTGTTGCACCTCTACAAACAATTCACACACTACTCAGTTGAAAAATGGTGATGTCTATATACACTAATCTAAACATAATCATATCATTGCTCTATTAAACTCACCTAGGACCATAGACACTGCATGGTTGGAGCGAGGATGCCCTCGCTTGTTGAGGTACTGAAACTGAAATGGTTCATATTCATATGCAGGGACATTCAAATCAATTTCTAAGCCGTCACTTTGTTTTTTTTGTTTTTTTCTTCTTTTTAGGACTAATAAAACTCTTCTTCCTCTTTAGAGATGACTGAAAAGCACCCAACCCAAGGGTGAAGTCATAATCCATAATATGAAGGTCGTTGGCTTCATCTAACATTTTTTTAACCAGACCAACCAATTTTTTGGTTTTGTTCAAAGAAGAGGGAGGACTGTTTAAAAGAAACTTTAAGTATCCAAACAACTCCTCTCTAGACAAATGAAGTCTCTCAACATCTAGATCAACAATATCACTGGCCATAATAAATTTGTTGGCATCTATATCAAGATTTGGTTCATGTATGCTTATCTCATGAGGGTAATTGAATGAATTGGGTATTGCATCATGATCCGGTAATGGATTTGAATCACCTAAGGGGTAATACAACCAATTCACCTTTATGACATGCTTACAAATGTTTCCACGACTATACCATGGACAATCACAAGCCATAAAATTTGTGCGATACCGGGTGACAAGATATTTCTTATCACACTTTGTTTGACTCCTCACCCAATAGGTATGAGATATGCTCTCATGAAAACAACAATCACTATCTAGAATTCTTCTTGCCTTTTCCATTGATGATTCAAGTTGTTTCTCTTTCCTGTAGTTATTCAAATATCCCTCTTTTATCAAAATTTCCTTGAATTGGTAATAGGGCTCAACATTTATTAGGAGGATATACAATAACCAATCCATCCTACAAGCACATTTTTTTTCTTCGATCTGATAGAAATTTGGTCTTTAGGTAACAATGATATGACTCAATAGCATTACTTGTCTCTTGATTTGCATGAGGAAAATCTTTGCAGTCTTTTACCCACATCCCTACATATAAAAAATGAATTAGTGAAGATATCATCTTTACGAAACACAAAAATAAAAATACAAACAAAATTTCTTGCACTTACGGATCTTATCACCAACAACCCAATTCTTGTAGAAATATTCCAAAAACTTCTCCTCATTTGCGAATTTGATGAAAAATCCATTGATTACATCTGTCACTTCGTCATTGGAACAATTTTTCATGATGATGCCTAACTCATTGAACATTTCGCTTGTTATTTATGGACTACTAGCCAAGCGGTTCACATTTTTTAGCCATGCTCATTGTACATGCCAAATACATAAGATCACTTCACACATTGTCATCCTCCTACCAAATTCAATTCATCTTTAGTGTGATATTTATAGAAAAAATACAAGTTAAAATGTACAATAACAAGTTTGAAGTGATCCTCCTGCCAATGCATCATCAACCATGAAGGCATTAACTTTCCAATCAGGACAAAATTGGTAACACCTATGCATGAGGTGCTCCAACCATAGTGGAATATCATTCGACATATTTCGTGATGCCACCACCCATGCAACTGGAACCCCGCTTTGTTGTTCATCAAAAGATACTAATGTGTACAATTGATACTGTCATATTCAAAAGAACATATGTAGTCAAATTTAAGTCATCAATAATTTTTAATCACTACAAATCAAATGATCATACTAAATCAATCATTGGAAACATAATTACCCCATATTTATTTGTATTAAATGTTGAATCCATGGCTATTAAGCTATTGTGAGATAGCTTAACCATGGTCTTCGACATCCATGGCATTTGAATTCCAGCTATGAAAGGGACATCTCCACCATTGGGCTTTTGGTAAAAGAAAAAATCATCTTGGTGTTTTTGATACCAAAGGTTCACGCTCATTTCATCCTTTTTGTGCAATTAGTAGTTTCCCTTCATCAAATGATTGTAGATGTTGACAACATCTTTCCTACTCAAGAAAAAATCTCTTTCCCGAGTTGTGGCATCCATATCAACATGTTTTTTTATATCCATTTTATAAACTGAATCAACTGGCACTTCCAAAAAATAACAACTTTCTACATAAGAGACCATGTCTCTTGAAAGCCTTGGCTTATGCATGGATCTAGTCTCACCCGAAGTATCATGTTGGCCATGACAAGGCCATCCATCCCCATCTTCATGGTCATACACATTATATGTCAAAATTGCTACGTCGGGGTTTTGAACCATAAACTTTACGATGAAGTGGCACTGACAACCCCTCTTCTTCACAAAGGATGTCCTTCATTTCTTTGTATGTTTTCCTCTCTTGTCCTCTAGGCCATATGAGCAAGCATAACTGCATAACAATGTTTGAAACATCAAAACATACAACAAATGAGAAAACACTTGTATTACCAACATGTAAACAATGCATTTCTAAGGTACTTACAACTCATATCGTAAGGCAGCACTAGCCCTTGATTTGGGGGGTTTGTTACTTCGGCGGACTTCGGCGGAGGAAAGTACATGGAACTTCTTGATTCATTTCCTCCCCTTTAATAAAGTCAGGAACTCTTGTTGAAGGGATTTTTGCAACCCGATCAATTCTCATGTTTGTTCGATATACTTCAAACCAAATTAAATCTTTACCAGAAAATGTGATCTTGTCTTTAGGGTCTTGCACCTCAAGGCCCATGATAGTCTTCCATTTTTTGCCTTGATTACTCATTTTGTATCAATCCCTACAAGCATTTTATAAACACATTAAGCAAAATTTTGATCCATTCACAATATTTGCATTTTAAAATTCCTAATACAATGAGAAACGATAAACACTTAAAGTGTTCAATTGATTTTCATGTGGAACGCTGCTTGTAAGACCCCTCTATACCCAGTAGAGAGTTCAAAAGGGCTTTAAAGATAAAAGAATATGAAATGTTTTGTGTGTCCTTTTAATTACTACTTGGACTGGCCAGGTCTTGTGTATGTCAAAGAGCTCCAATTGTAATTGAACAAAGCCCACTATCTCTCACTTTCTTTTCAAACGTTAGTTGAAGGGCTAAGGATCCCTTGGTTTTGCTGAATAATAAGTGATAAAAGCCAAAAGAGTGCTTTCATTTCCTGTGTAACAACTATTTGGGGCTTTTGTCATCGAGACTCTAGTTTTAAACAGAAGTGTGAACAATCAATCTTTATTCTGTTTCTCAACAACTAGCTAGCATGGGCAAACCTCTTGAATTTTCATATTGTAGTTTGTGTGATAAAGTATGGGAAGATTTTATTTTTTCTGAATCCGTAGTGGTTTGGCCCTTTGAAGAGTAATATGTATGATGTTGTAAGGCTACTTACAAGTTACTACTAGTATGTTTCTCATTTTAACAAAAAGGCCAAGTGGAAAAGCCATTTGTATATCACAGAGCTATAAGTGTGATCAAACAAAGCTAGCCTTCCCCTCTTTCATCTCAACAAGGGGTCTCATACCATAATTTGTCTTATGGATACTCTGTAATCTTAAATTATTATTATGCCCCCTTGATTTTTATAGACTACTCTGTCTATCCAAAAAAGGCCAGCTTCACCTCCCTTAATTACAGGTAATTGAAGTGGAAAGGCACTTTGAATTTTGGACAATAATATATGTGATCAAGCTAGGCTTCCCTTCTTTATTTTATTTTGGCAAGCCATTAAGGGTATGCCTTCAAAGATTTTGCATACTTAAGTACAAACAATTATGTTTTGAGTAAGATACGATGTCACCTTCTCTCGGTCGAATTGCAGAAAGTCTTTTGGAGACACCTTTCTTTTCTCTTCTTGCTTTGAAAAGTTTGCTCATAACACAATTTTGAGTTCTTGCAATTCAAATTGATTTCATTCTATTGAATAATACAAGACATGGGGAATCATATCTCTCTTTGTGGCATATATCTGGCAACTATATACTTTATGGCTTCTTATCAGATTACATGAATCTGTGTCGGGGAAACGATACAACCGATATGTGGAGCTCACTAAAGATGCTTTTGGTAAGACATAAAATCCCTCTTTCTTATTGAAATTATTTTCTTAAGCAAATTTTTCCCAACGCCGAGGACTTATTTGACCTTTCTTTCCGATGAAATTGAATTGTTTCTCATGTTTTCTTTACTAGACATACAAGCAAATGATAGTAGAATTCTCTTATTAATAGATTTGGGTTGTTATCTACAAAATAATTTTTCATTTTTACAGAAAAATAAATCCCATCTTGTTCTCGTGTGTACTTCCCAGAAGATGTGGAAGTTATCCTGTTTTTATTTAGGATGTTGTAGAATCACCAAAAGACTAAAGAATGACCTGAGTTAAATTACTTTAATGGTGCAGGTGAGAAGCGGGGTGCTGGATTTCCACTTTTCTGACCCTTTACCTATCAACAGGCATTGGAACAACTTTAATCATTATTCGTGGGGGGACAATGAAGTTATTTTTCCAAATAGTATGTGGCCCAACTTGTCAATCCAATCCACTAACAACAATTGAGTGGTATTTGGTATTTACATGCCTTGCACTTGTTCTCTCTCAACTGCCAAATCTCAACTCCATTGCATGGTTTTCTTTGATTGGAGCAATAGTTGTTGTGACCTACACTACACTGATTTGGGGATTGTCAGTAAGTAGGCCCAGGCCAATGGGCATATCTTATGACCCGGTCAAGTCGAAATCTGATGTTGCAACAACCTTTGCAATCTTGAATGCATTGGGAGCTATAACTTTTGCCTTCAGGGGCCACAATCTCGTTCTTGAGATTCAGGTGCAAACTCTGCCCATCCTTTTTGTTTGTGTTTATGCTTTGATGATCAAGATTACTTGTCAAATAAATGTAAGAAGGGTTGTGTTTAACTCATTGTCTGTGCAAACTACTCTACCCTACATAATGCGTATGTATCCTACATTTGAAAAAAATAACCTAGATCATGGTGTTATTGGGCCTAGTTCCTCATATGGATGGATACACCTTTCTAGTTAGATATGGTTGTTATAATACTAATTACTTTGTCTTAATTGTAACGTCTTAACCAGAAAGATTTGACCATCAAGATTACTTGTCAAATAAATCTAAGAAAGGCTTGTGTTTAACTCACTGTCTGTGCAAACTACTATACCCTACTTAATGCATATGTATCCTACATTTGAAAAAAGTAACCTAGATCATGGTGTTATTGGGCCTAGTTCCTCATATGGATGGATACACATTTCTAGTTAGATATGGTTGTTATAATACTAATTACTTTGTCTTAATTGTAATGTCTTAACCAGAAAGATTTGACCATTCGCATCACACCTTTCCACACATATGGAAACACTTTAGAATTGTATTTTCATCACTTGAAAAATAACCATTCACCTAATCAGTGAAGATTCACTGAAAACCTTACATCCTCTCTAACTTTTAACTTTTAACTCTTGCTCATGTATGTAGGCAAAGGCCAAAGTCTATGTATGTGGACTATAGTTGCATAGTGTTGAGTGAATCTTCCCTCATGTTCATGCAATGTGCACCCAATTTAACTCAGCTTTTCCTTTAGTTGTGTTACATACACCTAGGCACCATTTCAAAGCTAAGATATGTTGCAACAGGACCTCTTCACAGATGATAGGAAGCTGGAATAGTTGGTTATCAAATTGTTTCTGGCTAAATTGATGAGCTCCACTCCATGAGTCAAAACTTGTTCCGATCTGCAACAATTTAATTCAATATGTAGTAGGTCCATTCAGGCTGAGTATCAGTTGATGTTTGGATTTTTGGTCGAATTTGATTGTGAGCATTTCTTCACAGCAAATGCTATCGAGATAATATGTTTCTTAGCTTCATATGATCAGATTCATGCCCATGAAAATGCAGGCCACAATGCCATCAAGCCTCAAGCATCCATCGTATGTACCAATGTGGAGAGGAGCTAAGGTTGCTTACATATTGAGTGCTCTCTATTTGTTCCCTCTTGCAATAGGAGGATATTGGGCCTATGGGAACTTGGTGAGTATTGATTTTCCAATTGAAAAGTAATGTATTGATCAAGAATAAACCAGTGTCGATTAAGTCAGCATCGGCAAAAAGTCGGCGAGGGTCCGGAAAAAATCGTTTCAGCAAAAGTTGGCAAAAGTCGGCAAAAAATCGGAAAACCACGACAAACATTAAAAAATACAAAATATATTCATTTTTTTCAAAATTTTAAACATATAAAGCAACCTCAACATCAGATAAACACATTGGCACATAAATATGGAGAAATCAGTGATATATATGTAGTTACTAGTGGATGCCAAATAAAAAATTATACATCAAAGTCGATATTGAATGTTGAAGGGCCTCTCCAATACAAAACGACATCACTTGTATAATTATAAAATGTATCTCATGATTCATCATCATGATGGA
>ML777562.1:468670-481894 GCA_009831015.1 Picea engelmannii | reverse complement strand
AAAAAAAAAAAAAAAAAAAGCCCTTATGCCCGTGGGTTCCCTGCGTCCGGAGACTTTTTGGTAAAAGTCAGGACTTTTTGGGTAAAACTCGGCGATTTTTAGTAAAAGTCAAGAATTTTTGAAAATACAAAAAGTCGCGATTTTTTTGAGAGTAAAAGTCGGCTAAGGGTAAAAGTCGCGACTTTTACAAAAAGTCGCGAAAAATCGGCGATTTTTTCAACACTGGAATAAACTACAAAATTTTGAATGGGTTTGCAAGTACTTGAATTTACTCTTGGTGTAATTGTAGATACCTCAACGAGGAATTTTGAATGTTTTATATGGATTCCACAATCACGATATATCACGAGGACTTTTGGGCTTAGCGCTTCTTCTCGTTGTCATCAATTATCTAAGCAGCTTTCAAATTTACTTTATGCCAATGTTTGACATTGCTGAAGCAGTATACATCAACTCGACCAACAAACCTTGTCCTCAATGGCTTCGTTCTGGGTTTCGTATTGTATATGTTTTCTTTGCCTTCTCTGTTGGAGTTGCACTTCCCTTCATTTCAAGCTTAGTTGGTTTGTTAGGAGGGGTTACACTGCCAATGACCTTTGTGTACCCTTGTTTCATGTGGTTATTTCTCAAGAAGCCTGAAAAATACAATGTTAGATTCAAACAGTTTCATATGATAGACGATAGACATTGAGAAGAGTATGTAGATTTAGATGCATCAGGAAATCCTTCTTTGCGCCATGGATGGTGGATGACGATGGGTGTGTGAGGCATGCACAAGGTCACTTTAGCTCCCTTGGCGCCCCTCCACTTCTTTCGAGTATGTTAAGGTTCCTCCCACTCGGCTCAACTATTTCATTTTGGCTTTTCTCTTGTCATTGTTCTCACTCTGTGATTTCTCAAGCCACTTCCAGTCTGGTTTTCCCTCACCGCCATGCCACATGAGTGTGGTAAGCCTAAGAGAGGGCCTTCCTAGTACAACTATGCTTCCAGGAAGCGTTGCATTCACAGGCTTGCTCAGGCTTCTTCGACCTCTTTGATTTGCCGAGATAGGGAGAAAAATATTCCTCCAATGGTCATTGTAGAGGAGGAAATTCCGGAAGAGCCAATTATAGTTCCGTCGAACTCCCTCCTCTACACAGTTCCAGACCCCCATGAAGCGCCTAACACCAGTCACTCTGTCCCTGCTACAACATGAGTCATGGACTGGGCAACTTGCAGAATTCAGGAAGAGATTTCGTCGACCGATTGCCCAATAGAGCCTCCACCACCCTCCTCAACTATGGTCCGAGACTCGCACTCCACTTGCCTCCTTGTGCCAAAGCATCTAGAGCTCATCTTCTAGATGCGCAAGGATATGCAAGAACAACTTCAGTCGACTCGACATTCTGTATGGAGCGCTCTCGAGCTCACAAAGCCAACAACAATGCCCGACCTGCGCGCAACCGTACGTCTTCACTACTCATGGTGGAACTCAGGCCGACTCAGGTTTCACTAGTTCTTTTGATGTTTAATCCTTTCCTTTCAGCTCTATGCACTTTTTTTTGCAAAGATACAATGGATTTTCCATACTCCTGTTCATGATTCTCTCTGCATGTTCAAACAATTCAAACACTACATTTCCCTGCCACGTGTCCCGATTTCCAAATGTTTGGCAGAACAGGTGGTGGTTTTTTTGTCATGATACAACTAGAACAGAAGGTCGTCATCTGTTCCAGTTTCCACTTATCTGACGAAACATGTGGCAGACTTCTAGACATGGCTTCGTTATATATGATTACAATAGATTTTTGAAGAATTAAATCTTTTTATTTAAAAAAAAAAAATGTAAACATATATAACAACTCGAGCTCTAACATGATAAAATAAAAATCTGAAACCTAAAGTAAACATGTAAAAAAGATTTTTCAAATTATAATGTCATAAATTTCACAATGCTTTGTGAAAATAGATTAGTATAATGTACATGTCAGTAATATGATAATCTAAAGTTTCAAATAAAAATGTTAAATAGTTACAAGCATAAATAAATTTGAAATTAAATAAAATCTGGAAATTAAAATAAAAATCAAATTAAAGTTTTGATAAATTTTACAATGCTTTGTGTGAAAATAGATTATTATAAAGTACAAAAATTCTGAATCTTATTAATAAACCGGTTTCATGATAATCTGAAACCAAAAATAAAAACGATAAATAACAACAACCACAAATAAACTCCAGGTTAACTATTTACATGCATGATAAAAAGTTATGTCATTGTATATTTCTCAATTTAATTGAGTGTTGAAAGTAGAAAATGGAAACACTAATGTGAAGCATGAAATTACATGAAATTATTTTTAAAATTTATATATATATATATATATATATATATATATATATATAATAAAAAAAATAATTGTTTTTATAAAGTAAATTTATAAATTAAAAAATTAAATTTTGTATTAATTTAGAATTAATTTCTTAATTATATTAAGAAAAAGTTATGTTTAAAATTATATAAATTTTATAATTTTTATTTTATTTTAGATGTGATTTTAACCATATTGAAAATAAAAAATAAAAAAAATAATATTTTAAGTATTTAAAATAAAAATTAAAAAAATAATGTTAAAACATTAAATTGAATTATTTATGAAAATAAAAAAATAAAAAAATTAATATTTTAAGTATTGAAAATAAAAATTAAAAAGAATAATGTTAAGGCATTAAATTGAATTATCTATTTTTTCATACTTTGTATGAACATTTTTTTCATGTTCTTTGTCTTTTAGCTTTTGTTTCTTTGCATCTCTAGCATTTATCTTTGAATCTCTAACATTTATCTTTGAATTGTCTGTATCAGAATAATCTGCATAATTTTAGAGAGACTTCTTACTTTTAAGATTTTTTCTTTTCCTAGATTACATGTTTTATTTTCCATGTTTAGCAGTTTTGTCATTTTTTTTCTCTTTTTGCCAACAACAATTGTTGAGTGCTTATGCATAAAATAAATGTCTCTCGCCCAACTAAATAAACAAATGGCAGACCAAGAATATGGGAGTTCCCACACTCATAATGACCATTGCAGCAATGAGTTCCATGCAAATTGAACCACCTCCACGTGGGAGAGCACAAAGAATCCATATATGTGAGGTGCATAAATAAAGTACATATAGAGATATTATCTTATAAAGAAACTCATAAGATAATATCTCTCTATGTCAACATCCCAAGGTCAAATCTCAAGTTTAAACAATCATGCCTTTACAATATATCATCTGCTCTTTGTAATAATAACATTTAAATTTAATTTTTAACTTTTATGGTAAAATTTAATTTTTTACTTTTATGGTCATTGTAAATTTGATATTGATTTGTGCACAAAATTTGATATTGATTTGTTCACAAAATTTAATATTGACATTTTAATTTACTTTTTAATTTTTATAGGAATTGTAAATTTGATATTGATTTATTCACATAATTTAAATTTGATTTATTTACTAATTATAATACAATAAGTTTTGTAATATTAAAGAAAAATTAATATTTATTTTTCATCAAACTAGCACATTTTTTAAACAGTGAATCTGTAGAAGAGAGCATTCCATATAGGTCAGAAATTGTTGTGAAGTTTAGATTTCGATTGATCTCTTCTGAACCTAATGATAATTTTGAATTAATGTTATGTTTTGCAACAAGCTTTACAATATTGCATTTGCATATTGATCTACATGTACTTCACAAATTAAGTTGATTAAGTAATATAATTCTAGTGTACTTGACAAATTAAGTTGATCAAGTAATACAATTCTCTTTCATTGCAAAGTACCAAACTCACTTTCGACGAAAGACAAACATGAAGGTTTGTAGAGTTACAGATGTGCACTCAATCCTTTGTTCTTAAACTAATTTAACATACACAATATAGTGAAGAAATGTGAAGGAATCAATAGATAATATTTACAATCAACACTGGTTGACAGTGAAACCAATGAAAGAGTGGGACAAATCAAAGGAAACATGAATGCCATGCTGCAGAATATGCAGATTAATAGCATGGAAGTGCTCTTTACTAAGGCCATAATTACGAGCACCATTACAAAGACCATTGTAGCAATAGCTTTAACCTAAATTAAACCATCTCCACATGAGATATCAGGCTCTTAAAAGTATACTATCATGTTCTTTTCGGTGTTACCTTTCCCCTGCTTTGGGGGTATGCTAGTTATTGAACCTTTTTGTGAATCCTGATATGCACAGATTATGGTGGTGGTTTAGAATAGAACAATAATCACGACCAAATGTCATAATGGATCATTGGTTGGTGGCAATTTAGCGTGATTGTGACAACTTATAGTATGAAAACTCTCCTCCACCCTCAACACAATATTCTCGCGGCGGTAATTAGTCATAAGGTCGACGTTTTAGAATATTTCATATAGCATTGCATAGTCACTTCAGTCACTTTGATATGATTTATTATTTCTTGTACTCGGTTTTATCTTCAGGCAACATTGTATTATTCTTCTGATTTTTGTTTTGTTCTTTGTTTTCTCAATTGTAGAGTTTAATTCAACTATTCATGTAGTGATTTAAGTTTGCTATTTTTTTCTCGGTAATACTTGATTTTTTTTCAATACTTTAGTTTACAGAATTTATATGCGGAAATTTTAGACTTCAAATAGCCAAGAGTCAATTATGGTCAATGACCATGCAACCATATAAACTCTAAAAAAAAATTCAAAAGCCAATAGATACTTTTCCAAGGGCAACGAAAATTGACCAAAAGTACATGGGCCAAAGGTCAGAATCAAAATGGCTCTGATACCAAATATAGTGAACCATTTTGGTTCAGAGTACACACATCTAAAATATTTGAAATTGAATAACGAAATCCCTATGGACACTTCATATATTAAATAAATATGTATGAAAATGATTAGTATGATTATAATGAGAATAAAAATCCGTATATATACCCACTCAAAAGTACTATTTTATAAAGAGATATAACCCTTCATTATGAGGTGTCTCTTCATTAATAATTAATAATTATTAATTGATTGATTATTCATTTATATTATATTTATATATGTTATAGTTACATTCTAAATGAAAAATAACAATCCATAATTAACCGTGATAATGTGAAAGTAAAATATTCATAATAACAAAAGTACTATTACTTTTAAATATAATATATTCATAAAGTAAAAATACTTTAAAATTACATAAAAGTGTATATTTATTATACTAACTTATTCATATATACAAAAGTAAAAGTAAAACATTCGTTTATATTACCTTTGCATATTCATTCATATTTTGAAGTTTAAATGTAAAATATTTATTATATTATATTTTGAATATTAAATACAATTTTATAAGTTTATATTTATTATACTAACTTTTATATATATATATATATATATATATATATATATATATATAAAATAAAACATTTATTTATATTACCTTCTCCTTGCATATTCATTCATATTTTGAAGTTTAAATGTAATATATTTATTATATTATATTATATATTTTGAATATTAAATACAATTTTATAAGTACTAACTTATTCATATATACAAAAGTAAAAGTAAAACATTCGTTTATATTACCTTCTCCTTGCATATTCATTCCTATTTTGAAATTTAAATGTAATATATTTATTATATTATATTTTGAATATTAAATATATTTGTAATTATGTTTATTATATTATATTCAAAAGTATTTGTTCATAAATATATTTATTATATTATATTGAAAAGTAATTATTTATTAATACAATTATTATATTATATTTAAAAATAATTAATATGTTTAAAATAAGTTTTTTTATAAAGTTTTTTTTATTAATTTTATTTTTATTCTTTTCAATTTAATTTAACTATAATTATACAGATTGTAGAGTAAGATGTGAGTTGTAAATATGCATTCCCCATAAAAATGACTAATTCATAATTTTTTATTATATTTCTTATAAAACTCATTTTAAATCTCAAAATTTCCTCAATTGACATGCATTTACATGGTTTGCGTCATATTCAGATGGTAGTTTGTAGGTATATTATCATGGTTTTATATCTTTGAGACCTTCTAGCATAAACAACTTAGAGACTTTGATTTCATGATGTTTATATCACTTTATTATGATGTTGACATCCCCCTTTAATGGAGCACTACCCTTGTGCTCATTTTGGTGTTGATTGGACCACTCATGTCATTGTAGTTTGACCACATGGAGGCTCTTTTTCAGATCGCTTTGGCTTTTTGGCATGGTTTCTTGTTCACATTGAGTTGGTTTGATGATGGTTAGAGGTTTTTATTGTGGCGCTCACATGATTAGCACATATGTTGAGGTGCCACATTATCTTATAGATATTTCATTGTTTAGATGGGGCCATCCCCTCCTTTTTGGATTTTGTTGAGCCTTGTTTAACTTGGCAGTAGGACTATTATACTGTTTTATTGATTGATTGCCTTGTCATCACATTGGAGATCCCACATGTTATAAACATATTTACCAATTTAACAAGAACTCTCCAGAGTTCTCGTTTTTTCAAGGGTCACATTTTTACCCTGTTTTGAAAAGTTGTGCTACTGATAACACTCATTTTTTCTTCAGAGTTAAAATTACAAAATTTTGCAATCGTCATCTATAAAGTTACAAATAAAAACCTTAAAATTCACCCCCGAAACAAGAGGCAGTGCTCACAACATCACCCCCTTTTTTTCCCGGGTTAAAATTATAATTTGGTCAAGAGGTGGTACTCAAAGTATCACCCCCTGCTTTTTTGGAGCTTAAAATTACAATTTGGTCAAGAGGTTGTGCTCAAAGTATCACCCCCCTTTTTTTGGAGGTTAAAATTACAATTTGGTCAAGAGGTGTTGCTCACAGCATCACCCCCTTTTTTTAGGGGGTTAAAGTTATAACTTGGTTGAAATAGTGATCTTGACAAACAATACCATTACGAACAAAAACCCAAAAATCGACCCCCAAAACTAAAAATCGTGCTAACAGTAGAAACTCCTTTTCTATAAGGTCAATATTATGACTTGCTTAAAACTATGGTTTTCACCACTGATATCATTGTGAATTGAAATCACGAAATCAACATCCAAATTGAAACATGATGCTATCAACACACATTTACTTCATTTTTTCAAACTTAAAATTGCAACTTGTTTCATACCAATACCTAAAACATTGACATTATATATATATATATATATATATATATATATATATATATATATATATATATATTAAAAAAAAATTAAAACAAATATATATATATTTTTAAATATCTATATAAATAAATATTTTCATTGAAATACATATTAAAAAAAAAGAGTAAATATAACCATTAAAAATGATTAAGTTTAATAGAAAAAAAAAATTAAACAATTTTTTTTAAGTTAAAAAAAATATAAATTATAAACAAATAAATTTAAGCACTTCAAAAAAATACCATTAATTTTTTTTATAATGATGATGATGATGATGATGATGATGATGATTAATGTCCACTAAAACCAAACTGGTCTATCAGAACTTAAGAGGGTAAGTGACTACTTGTCATTCTTTAGAATTTTGTTTATATGCTCGAAAAGCATTCAGAGAAGCTTTCCAAGATCACCATACTTTTGTTGAGTTAAGAGGTTAGGAAGGTTGGTAGTGTGACAAATATTTTGAAAACGAGATCTAATATGGGTATAGATTGGACAATCTAAGAGAAAGTGATTTTCATCTTCAACCTTCTTAGTGTCACAAAGGTGACACACTCTTTCATCCCATGGCGTTTTAGGAATTGACCAATGCCTAGTTTCACTATGGAGCTCGTGAGAATTTGTTCTTATCTTAGCAATGCTTATTTTTTTCTTTACACTTGAAAAAACAAATAGATAATTTTGATCTTCTAGATTAGGGTTGATTACATCCTTATAATACCTTAATTTTCTCTTTTCCTCTAACTCTTTATCACACCACATTTTCTCCTTAAATTTTGATTTGTTGTTTTTTTTAATAGTATTTTATTCTGTAAAATGGTGTCTTCCATGATTCCCCAATAGTTTAGCCAAGACCAAGCATCTTTATGCCATCCTCACTTGAGTCGATGGTGGTTATGACTCAATTTTGAAGCAATTTTAGGAAGCCTCTTGTCTTCCATGTTGTTTAACTTGTTCTTATACATTAGGTATCTATTCATAGCCATGCTCTCAATGGGGGAGAGACTTGTTTCTAAGAGGAGGATGGGATAGGGCGTATTTCCTTTAATTTTGAGATTATAGGTTGTAAAATTATTTTGTATTTTCTCTATCTTTCTCTAGGATTCACGAGAGATACTACAGCCCCAAACTTCACATCCATAAAGAATATCAGGTGTAACAAGAGTCTAAAAGAGGAGTTTCTTCTTATCCCAACTCCAAAAATCAACTGTTTTACAATTGTTTTCAAGCCCATAATAAGTTTTTCATCCCCCAATAATCATTTTCTCAATACTATAATTCCAATTGAGCTTGTGGTGAATATCAATTACAAGATATTTGTATGAATTCAGTTCCTCCAAGTTGTTGTTGTCATATACGAAGGTATCATAAGGGATCTTATTGGATTTAATAATCATGACCTTAGTATTATCAGTACTAACAGTCATACCCATATTGGAGCAAAAATCCTTGAGGATTCTTAGTTGGTTTTCAAGATCACGGGGACTCCTTGCCATAAGAACAATATCATCGGCATAAAGAATAAGATTGATGACTATACCAGTGAGAGTAGGGAAGACACAACCTACTTTTTCCAAACAATCTTCTAACTTGTCAATGTATATGTCAAAAATGGTAGGGGACAAGGGACAACCTTGTTTGACTCTGATATTGCAGTTAATCTCTTTTGACTAGCCCTCGGTGTTTTTAAACTTAGAAATAACATTCTCATACATCCTTATTGAAACAACACTCAACTCAAGAGACACTTTATCCCTTCCAACCTAATCCAAAGGTTTTTCCTAGGAACCATGTCAAAAGCTTTTCTAAAGTCAACAAAACAACAAAAAAGATTGGTTTTAGTACTGCGTAACTCCTCTGCAATGATCCTAAAGGTAACAAGATGGTCCACAGTTGAATGATATCTCATAAACCCGACCTGGCCTTTAGCTCTTTTATCGTGATTTTCTAGCCAAAGGCTAATCTTCTTTTCCAAAATAATTCCATAAAGCTTGGCTAAAATCAGGCTAATCATAATGGTCCTATAATTAGAGGGAATGTTTCTATCCCCATTTTTAAAAATAGGAACAATGAGGCTTTGCATCCAGGGTTTAGGGAAGCGTTGTTTGACTACTAAATTCAATAGCTTGTGTATGTGAGGGATAAGAATAGGCCCTCCAATTTTAAAAATTTCATCTTGGTAGCCTTCAATGTCCTTAGCTTTCCCATTTGCAAGCTGCTTGACCCCGAACTCTATGTCATCTAAAGAAAAAACTTCTTCCTTTGTAGGGACAATAGGAATGGTGTCCATGGCATTAGAGAATTCGTAAAGACTTTTGAAGTAGGAGTTCCAGTCCCTTAAGGGAATCCTATTATTTTATTTAGTATTGTGGTTTAGAATTTGGCTCCAAAATTTCTTAGGATCCAACTTATATAGTTGTGAAAGTTGCGCTTGCCTTTTATTGATATAGTACATTTTTTTTCATTTTAATGAGGGCTTTATACGTATTGATCTTATTGAGTTTTAATGACTCATTAGAAGCATCCCTAATGGTTTTCCTAGAAATTTTACATTATTTATCATACCAAGGGTTGGTCGTTCTATTATTCTTTTTACAGGACACCTCAAAATAGAACTTGTTAATAGAAGTGAAAAGGGTAGTTGTAAAATTATGATAGAGTTCTTCAATGTTGTCCTTATAAGTTAGGAGATTTAATTTACTATTTAAATCCTTTAAGAAAATGTCAACTTTACTTTTGTCAAAGCACAGATTCCTTTGATTATCATAATTCTCTTCAATGGCGCTCCTATGCATGGAAAAGTTTATAGTTAGGGTTAAATGTTTATGATCAGAGTCAGGTTCATGGTCATTTAAAAGGTCAAAAGTTTTTATTTGTTTGGAAATGTTGATATCAGATATCACATAATCTACAACACTACTACCTAGCCCACGAATACAAGTCATTTGGTTGGACTTTGGCCACTTCATTACTCCATTGCAAATTATTAGGTCTTGAGAGTTGCAGAGCTTGACCAATTCAGTACCAAACAAATTCTCAATTAAGTCTTCGGAGCTTCTTTTGTAGCTATTAGATAAAACAAGGTCATCATCTAGCTATAAAGGATTATGGTTGGAATCAATACTTAAAAGAGTAGCTTGTTTAGTTGCAGTCCTAACATTAAAGTCTCATAGAGGGAGGATATTATCTTCATTTTTCAAGCTATAAATATCATGTTCTAAATTATTATAGGGATGATTGTTATCTAGATTATTTTTCTTATAAAAAGTAGAATTAATAGGTGCAAAATAACAAATTGCTATATACATCTTCTTAGCATTGGTGTCTGAAATTTCTATCCAAATGCACTGATTGAGAGAGTCAATCTTATGAAGTTGAATGTGAGGAAAAATGTTCTTTCTAATATAACAAGTTATGCTTCCTATCCCTCTATGGTGGGATTTTTTGTTCCATGTTGACCACAAGACAAATCCTTCTATGTTAGAGACCTTAGACTCATCATGCTCCCAACTTTCAACTAGACAGATAATATCAATATCACTCGGGATCCAACTTATCATAGGACCTTTGCACCATGGAAAGCCACGACAGTTCCAAAAAAAGATCCTGAGTGTCCCAAATTCCTATTTATTATTATCCTTCTGGTCTCTATCCCTAACAATAGTTTTTCGATTTCTAATTATTGCCCATTTTCCTTCTTACTTGGCTTCTTTTACCTTTTGAACTTCCTTCCTTAATTCAGCTTGGTCTTCGGGAATGAGGTCTTCATTTATAAATATTCCTGACCCTTTTAAGCTCGGATATTTACTAAGTATGCTATATTTATGGTCATTACAACTTACTTTGACACAGATCAACCTATCTTTGTGATCAATTATTTTTCCTAGCCTCTTTGCTTCTGTGAGGTAAATTGTATCAATTTGTGATTTATTATTTAATTCTTCGTTTACTATTGCTAGTGTATCCTCCTATTGTTGTTCTTTTATACCAAAAATTATGAGGTTCAAGGCTCTTTTGTTACATTCATGGTCCAATTCGATTAGTTTATTCATTTTCTCTTTGATGGGTTTGATATCCAATTTGTTTTCCATATCACTGAGGGTCAAATTGCTAGTTAATTTTTCTTCTAGCTCTTTAATCATATCTCTCAAGTTGTGATTTTCTTCAACCCCTCCTTGGGTTGATTGTTTATGTTTTTCCATTTCTTGAATTCTATCCTTCATTGTTTGTAATTCACTCTTGAACCCTAAGAATCTATTTTCTATTTGAGTTTGAATGATATCTTTAATTTTTTTTATCAATCATTGTCTTTAGCTCTATTTGGAGTTTTACGTGTCTTTCATCACTCTTTTTTTTCTAATGATTCTAACTCTATTTGGATTTTGGCATCTCTCTCCTCTCCTTTTTTCTATTGATTCCATTTAATCGTAAAGGATCTCTAGGGTGATTTTGGGGGGCCTCCTCCTGTTAGGCTGAGTTTTTGGAATAGGTGGTGGAGTGCTCATATTGAAAATAAGAGAAAAAAAAATGTAAAAATTATTATTTTGGATTGATTTTAAAAATGGATTTTTTTTTAATTGATAATAATGATACTAATTATTATCTCTCAAATCAACTTTTACTTATGAAACTCAAAATAAAAAATAAATAAAATATATTTAAATCTCTTTAAGTTAATAGATTATAAATATATTTTAAATTAAAATTGAATCAAAGTAAAAAGTCACTCACTTCATTTCACATGTCCAATCATTCAACCGGATGAAGAAGCCAAAAATAATTTCCAAAAACCGAAGAGAAGTTCCGAGAGACCGAGAGAAACCACACAGATTATTCTGGGGAAAAAAGGTAAAAACCAAAGAGAAGTATTATTCTCATTCAAAACCGCAAAGATATAATTTCAAAACCACAGAGAAGTATTATTCTCGTTCAAAACTGCAGAGAAAAATTATTTTGGGAAAATAAAATTAAACTAAGTTAAAAACTAAATAAATTAAACTATATACAATTAAAAAATATCATAATACATATAATTTTTTAAAACAAAAAACTTTTAAAAATGATTAAAAAAATAATAAAAATTTAAACTAAAATTAAATTTAAAAACATCTAAATTCTAAAAATATAAATTTTAAAATTTTAAACTTAAAAACAAAAATAATTAAAAAAAAAAAACATTATATTACATGGTTATGAGGGGGAGATGCTCGACATTGCCCCAACTCCCCAAGTTGTGGTATGGTCCTGTGGGAGCCAAGCCGCGGCCTGTGGAGGTTGGGGCGATGTCGGACATCGGCCCCATGACACCCCCAGGGCCCAAACAACCCATGCCAAGGACTAGGTCGCGATCTACAAGGGTTGGGGCGATGTAGACATCGCCCTCCTCGCACCCCAGGGCCCTGTTATCCCCGATATCCAGGGATAACTAGGAGATCATGTCTCGAGGCCCACAGGTCCTAGACATGGAGTACCGAGAGCAGGATTGACCTGAGCATGGCCCTGGAGGGCCCATCTTTCTTCATCTTCGCCAGATTTGTCCTGTCAGCAGCAGCAGCTTCCATCACCACCAGCTTGGATTTGCATCGGAGAGGACTCTTGCTCCATGAGGTAATTGGTCCGAGGTATCATGGTATGTGTCATGTTTGATTGTTATAACTTTCTTATATATGCGTTAGGTTCCTTTCATTTCTGATGACTGCTTGGATCTTACACTAATCCACTTGACCATTGTCGGGGTAATTGATGGGGTGACTTAGCAAGTTGATATTCATGGTTTTGGTTAGCCACCAAGGGGGATTTGCAGAGCCATCGTCCGCTCCCATCATTTTATCATTTTACATCTTATACCCCGCACATATATCCCATTCCCCTAGTCCGGCCATTAGGATGACCTTTGAGGGTTACACTTTGTCTTGTGGGAAGAAGGGGCTAAAGGCCCAGGGGGTAAAAGAAGCTGGTAAAAGATAAAATCCATAGGAAATAAAACCTAGAGATGCTTCG
>ML777562.1:449364-461375 GCA_009831015.1 Picea engelmannii | reverse complement strand
TTAGGGACGTCTCCCTTGGACTTGCCCTCCTAAATAGAAAGAGCTCCCCATCGAGGTGACAGTGGGTGGGGAAGCTCCTGTTACGCCGGTTTCAAGCCCTGACTCAAGCTCCTGAACCTCTCCTACAAACCGTGCGATAACAAAACCCTAGGGGAAAAATGGCTCTTCAAGGTGTAGCGGAACTAGGCCTTGAGACGTCTTCTCCTTCTTAGCTCAGAAAATAAAACGGCTAGCAAAGAAGAGGTAGAGAAGAGTGTAGCTCCGGCTAGGCTCTTTCTCTCTTCAAATAATGGCAAAAAGTCTTGACAGGGACATGAGACAAGAACCAATGATATGTGCTTGTCACCTAGGATTATGCAGCAAATTTATAACATTAAATGCAAGAAATAACAATACAACCATTCAATTAAGAAGTTTTGCAGAAATTCACTTCCATTTCACCAAGAAACATCATAGCAAACCCTAGTTGTAACACCTTCCATCAAGAAAATGCCAAGAAATGCCAATATAAATCCAAAAATGCCTTCAACAAGTACGCCTCACAATTTCAGCCAATAATCCAAGAGAGGGCGCAAATTTCAGACCTCACTAATGAGTGAGTGAGATGAAGAAAAAATGAGAGTAAAAACTCTCAATATATACTGTAACAATGACCTAATTTTACTTTTAGGTCATAAAAAGGCCGACAAGGCCAAAATACTAAAAATCATACTGTTTTTACATTAAATGACAAATTAAAACCCTAATCAAGCAACAAAAGGACGTCATCCCCTTTCTAGGGTGACGTTAGCCCCTTCTAGGGAAAATGCAACCTCCAGGAGAAAAACGTTAGCCCCCCTTGGGCTTCTCCAAGCTGCCACACGTGCCAAACTGCCCTGTCCATCTGCCAAAATGTCCATGAAGCAGGGATGACGTCATGGACCTCATGGGTGATGTCCTAGGCCTTCCAAGGCCAACGTTCCACTGAAAAGGGCACAACCCCCCTAGGTCAAGCTCTGCCAGGGTGCCTCTGGTGGAACGTCCTCCTCTTCTCTGGTGCAAAGCCCCTGATCCATCTCTATCCTGTCTCTGCCCCCTGATGGGGTCCCAACATCCATCTGATGGGCTATTCAACCCCATGGAGGTCTGAACTGATCATCTCCCCATGTGTATCGATCCAAATGGTACCTATCCGTCGGACATGATCCTGCACATCAGCAACTACGCCCTCCATGGGCTCATCAATCACAGGGATCATAGCAATGTCAATCACATCTCATCATCGATATTATTAAACACGTGCATAAAATCCCTAATACATCAATCAAAGCTCAAAGACATTACACAAGCTTGCAATACACATTTGGAGAAAATGACAGGGCGTCCTATTGGGCTAGTGTCCATTGGAAAAGGAGAGTTTCCGGAAGAGACCTCATCTATGCCATGCAAGTGGGTGATGTGGTCAAGGGATGTCCGAGTAAGTGGGTGCAATGAGGGCGGAGGATGCAAAGCTTTACCTGTGGGTGCCTTTGTAGAAGGCGAGCTGCACCTGTCCTGGATGCAAATCTTTCCAAGCCCATGCCTTTATTCTCTCTTTTTATTCTTTCATTTTTATATTTCTTTTTTCTTCAAGAGGCTAATCAGGGGACACTGCCCTGGCGTGGTGACCAGTGGTGACAGCGTTACCCACAAGTACTTTTGCAGAAATGAGAAGGCTGGCTCGTGATGAGACCCACTTTCCCTTGGTCATGCAACCAAGAGTCACTACCCTGGCGTGGTAACCAGCTGGTGGCAATGTCATACTGCTAGGTACCCATGGATCTAATAGGCTGGCTCATGATGAGACCCCCTATCCTCTGACTAGGTCTTGTTTGTTATTTTTGCGGGTCCCTCTTGTTTCTTGCTGAGAAGCCTTTTATTGCTTTCTTGGGGATCCCTGGGCGAAGCATCTCGAGGTTTTATTCTTAGGCTTTTATCTTTTGCCAGCTTGCTTTTACCTTCTGGGCCTTTAGCCCCTACTTCCCATGAGGTAAGGTGCAATCCTGTAAATAGGTCAAACCATTGCCCGAACAAGTGGAATGGGATAGGTGAGCAGGAAGCAAGATGAAAAAGTAGAGTTGTGAAGAGAGCGGACAATGGCTTTTCAGGAATCTCCCTGGTGGAAAACCGAAACCAAGGACACAGGCTTACTAGGGCATCCTGTCAATCCGTCAAGTGGGCAAGTGTAAGATCCAAGCATTTGTTAGAAACAAAAGGAATCAAATGCACATATTCAAGGGTTTTGATGATCAAAGTGACACATACCATGATACCCGGACTAATTACCCCATGGAGCAAGAACCATCTCTGACACAAGACAAAGCCGATGGTGATGGATGTTGCTGCTGCTGACAAGATAAAGGTGCTGGAAGAAAGAAAAGGTGGGCCCTCCAGGGCCATGCTAAAGTCAATCCTGCTCTCGGTACTCCATGTCTAGGACCTGTGGGCCTCGAGACATGATCTCCTAGTTATCCCTAAAAGTGGGGGATAACAGGGTCAAGACATCATTTCTAGTCTATTCCAGAGGAGGTTTTCCCAACAGATTATTTCCTAGAGTTTGGCACAAGTTGGAGAAGAGAGGGGCACACTGTAGAAGGAGGTTTTCATCATTTGGTGGCTCAGATCTTCATAGTTCATCTTGAGACTTCACCAGTGGGGTTGCATTGCCCCGATCTATCATCTCAGTGATTTTTGTAGTAGTTGGAGGCCTCTAGAGGTGAGGCTGAAATATTGGAGCTTCAGTCAACCAGGAGGGCGCAAACCAGTTGAGGGTTTGCTCATTTGGAGGGCCATAACTTCACCATTCAGTTTCAGACCTTGCCAGGAGGGTTCTAGTGGCTCGATCTACATTCTGGGAGAGTTTTGAGTCATTTGGAGCACAGGAAGAGGAGGGCCAAAATCTAGGGTGTCTACAGCCACCAGGACAGTGTGCAACTCAGTCGGTTTGAGGGTTTGGCACTGCATAGGGCCAGGGTTCCATCTTATCAGTCATCTCTTGCAGCTATTGGCCTTTGGAGGCTTGTATCTTCTCTTCAGAGAGCTTTTGAAGGCTATTATCATCTGTATTGGTTATTATTGTAGCAACTATCATCTCATTTTGGATATTATTGTGGTTTTCTTCCAGATTTGCAAATCTCTGGTTACAGGATCTATCTACTATCTAAATAAAGGTCAGATCTGACATTATTGGCTCTATATTGGTGTTCCTTATTGTATCTTGTCTTTGTTTATGGTATGTGCTTCAGATCTATCACTTCATTGCTATAATCTCCATAATAAACCCTAATGCGCAACTTCATGAGTAAGCCTGCAAACATATAACCAAACAACAAATAAACAGTGAACAATTAGTGTTTCCAGCAAAACATTTTGGCTTGGGAACATTACAACATCACCCTAGAGCATGCAACGACTTACCTTAAAATTCATCTGACTGAGTCGTGAATTGGGTCGAGTCACTCAAAAATGGTGATGATGTGGCCTATGAAATGTCTCGGGCATCCGTCAAATGCAAATGTGTCAACCAACTGAGGGTTAGCTAACCCTAGTGATGCTCGACAACAACTAGAATAATAATAACACCTTTTAAAAATCTTGGAACATCTGAATGGCATAACACTTGGCGAGAAACTGCAAGACAAATTAAAACATGTGTGTCTACAAGGAAACAAGTCACGTCAGCATGATAAGATAATCAACGTATTATAAAAGTCATCTAAACCAGACCATTAAGCCCCATATTCATATTTCGTCACAAGCTCAAGAAGGTTATACAACTTACTAAGTCAAGGTATGAAATGCTATCAGAGACCTAGAAAGACCAGACTAACACCTAAGTATTAAGAATATTTCCCAAAGATTGTCTCTTCACTATCATGTAATGATTATGAGATGGTCACGGGGTTAGACTTCAAGGTTAGGCAACTGACATACAAGGGACCGTAGTATCTCATTGATGAGTGCCTTTGATGAGGGTAGACCACACATTTGGTTCCTGTTATTTGCGAGGTGATACCTTCCAAGCCCTTTATTTTCCTTTTTCCATGTCTAGCCATAGGAGATAACTCAAAGAA
Organism: Picea engelmannii; assembly: GCA_009831015.1. Taxonomy (NCBI): domain Eukaryota; kingdom Viridiplantae; phylum Streptophyta; class Pinopsida; order Pinales; family Pinaceae; genus Picea; species Picea engelmannii. The sequence goes on along the minus strand of ML777562.1, from coordinate 457,284 downwards.
TATGTAGCGCTTTGGCGATATTCCTTATGATTGACAGCCTTCTATTTTTCCTTTTTGTTTTTCTTTCTTTGGATAATTCATTTTATTTTTCTTTTGTCCTCTTGTGTTGAAAAACACCTGCTTAAATGCTTCAAACAGCCCAGAGACTATGTAACACCCTGGCGATGTATCCACAAGTGCTATGGGACTGGGCGAGCCTCCGAGCAGGTAACCAAGGCATGCTTTTGGTAGTCTCCCTCTGAGCCTAAAAGCTCCTTCTTCCCATAGAATGAGGAATGATCCCTTCTTGGGTCAGTTTATATAAACTAAAGAAATGGATATGACAGGGATTGATTAGATGGAAAGTGGTAAGTATGATTGGGAATGGTATGATGACAGATTCAAAACAAACCCCAATAGTGCTCCATTTTCCCCAAGAGTAACCTAATCCCCCAAGAACCTAAGATAACAAGTCAAGTTATGATAGAGGAAGAAATATAACCAACGAGCTAACGACTAGTAGTTAGAAGGAATTCTCTGGGACAAGCTTAAATGCCTTAGATATTAAATTGATACTCACCATGATGACGGACTTACCAACTTGTAGCATGCTTCTCAAGGATGTCTGACAGGCCCGTCCAAATGCCATGGGTGTCATATGTTGCTCATGCCGCTGAGTGATGTTTACATTGTGAAGGAGGATCGGTAGTTCAAATTTGCACGTACATGCACATCTTCCGGCTTTCCATGTCTTCACCCTGGGCTCCTCTAGATGTTCTTTCTGAAATAGTTATCCACCAGTGGGGGGATAACAGTACCATAAGATCAGATTGTAGAGTCTAGAGTCTAGAGTGTGTCACTATAGTTACTTATTAGTACTATGCTTATTTTTTAACTTTAGAGGCCATTTAAAGCCTCTTTGTTGATATATTTTGGTTCAGAGATGTATTGCACTCAGTGCTATTTTGGTTGTATGCACTCCTGCTATATAAACAAGAAACTTTGCATATTTGTGTAGAAATGGTTTGGATTCATATGGATGCACATGGAGATATATGTTTTTTTTCAAAATTTGAATATTTTATATAATTTTTGGTCGACTGGTTTTTTGGTCCGGTTTTTTTCTGGTTCACATTTTTGTGGTCAACCGGTTCAGTTCTGATAATATTGGTTGAAATATTTTGACATATGTTTATGAAGTAAGAATTTGGTAGGCTTTCTCCATTTTCCATTTTGTTATTTTTGGGATGTTGTTTATGGATGCATTATTTCTCAATGCTTGATTAGATGCACATCCACATTTCATTCCGGGTAATCATAATCTTCACTAGTATCTCTCTAGTTATATTTCTGGAATTTAGGACAGCAAGGAAAGGGCCTTTGTAGCTTGAGCATTTCAGCCTCAATTTCCATCTTTTTCTGAATAGGATAGCCTTCCATGAACCTCGATTTGACCCCCATTGATAAGACACTAGTCTCTGGTCTTTTCATCCACTTTATTTACTCAACTCATAAAAAACTGTTTTGCTAGAACAATCTCTTCATTTCACCGTGGTTCTGATATTACACAAGTTTGAGCAATCCTATTATAGGGAAGGCCCCCTTGAGCCGGAGGAGAGCCGACGTAAAGTCTAGTAGAGGGTTGGTGAGGTGACAGTAGCCTCCCTCTTAGTTGCACCAAAGCCTTGCTTGAGCTTTAGGAAATTAGGACTTTATCTCAAGAAGTGAGGGTTTGTGTGATAATAGGAAGTTATAACAAAATTTGTTTAATCTCTTTGCTGAAGTTAATGGCAATTTTATCATATTTTTTTGCCGAATTTGAACACTAACACTAACCAAGTGACTTGGTGTTTTAAGATGTTTTATGTTTTGACATTTAATTTTACATATTTTGGGATCAAATTTGAAGTTTTAGAAAATATTTGTATTTGCTTTTGCTTGAATATAGGAAGTTATAACAAAATTCATTTAATACTCTTTTCTGAAGTTAATGGCAAATTTTCTCATATTTTTTTTTGAATTTGAACACGAACACTAACCAAGTGACTTCGTTTGTTTTCATGAAGAAATTTCTGAAATAAAAATGGCTAGAAAAGTTATTATGATGGTTAAATATATAAAAGACAGTTTCCATTTTGGTCTTAAATCCAACAAAGGTCATAGTTAAATGAAGATGTGAAATTGGCTAAATTTCAGCTGCATGGAGATCGTGCACGCAGTGCCCTTTCAAATCTGGTACAGCATCGCCACATTATTTATGTTTTGCATGCAGACAAAGATGGAGAACTTTTGACAAAACCCCCAAATGGGGAATACTCAGATTTAGTCGATTGGCTTTTGATTGACAGCTTACAAGGTGGAAGGTGTGTATGCTCACTTTCTTAGAATGTTTTGGAGAATAATGTTACCTATTCTCTGCTTCAAAAGTTATAGTCAGTGTGTATAACTTGAATATTCTAAGTCTACTTTAATTCTTAGTACTTACCAACTTGAAATTTCATGTGTAGTGGTAAAAAATTTGACTGGGAGAAGTTTCGAGTTCCAACTGATGCCAGCAAATATGGATGGTTACTAGCTGGTGGTGTTGATCCAGAAAATGTTAGCCAAGCGATATCAATTCTTAGACCAGATGCAGTGGATGTATCTAGTGGGATTTGTGCACCTGATGGTATTCGGAAGGATCCTGCTCGTGTTGCTTCATTTATGAATGCAGTGAGGCAAAAAAAATGGAAGGAGTTTTGATCCATGCCTTTTTGGACCCTGTAACCATTTTCAAAGTGCCAATTTCAATTTCAATAGGCGATTTTACTGCAGGCAACAGGAACAATTAAATTTGTGAGCCAGCCAGAAGCTTTTCAAAGCTAGTATGCTTAGTAAGTAGAGTGTTATGCTAGTAGAGCTTCCAAGTATTTTTGTAAGGCATGTTTCTCGGCTCTTGCCCTCTTTTGAATATTTATATAAGTTCATAAACTTACAATGGAACAATAATTTTCTAGGGTCAATCCTTCATGTTATACAGATTAGTTATTTGTTCCGTTTCTTGAATAAAAGATTCTGTAATGACTGATAATTATATTTTTTCTTTGTTTTTCAAGTTCTTTTACCAAAAATTCTAAGACTTGAAAGAAATGTTTATATTTTCAACAAAAATAGTTTTGTTAATTATATAAGAAACCATCCTTCAACTCAAAATATTTGCTGCCCTTTTAATTAATGTGCAGATCTTTTTACTCAACAGTAACTTCTTTGCAATTCCTTTTTGGCTCCTTTGGTCCAATCTTTTTCATATTTTTTGCCCTCACAAAAATTATGGCTGGAAAGTTCCTCTGTGCCAATATTTAGTAACCTTATGCTTGAATCATGGTATCTTGTTAGACTCTTGATTTATGCATGCATTACCTTTAGTTTCTTGAAGACCACCAACATTGAAACTACAACTTTTAGATCTATATGATATTTAGGGGTCTTACCGTTGTAATAATTAACATGTTATAAACCTAATCAAGGAACAGTTAGAATTATATTAATAAATAATTAACTAATAACAAATGTATAAGTTGATGACTGTATGTGTGATCCTTCACTAAGGAACGTGTCAACATTATACAAGAAAAAGGAGTTGATTGTTGAGTGGGGATTGTTACCGCCTAAGGAGGCTAGAAGACCATGATATCATGCAGTTGATGATAGATGTTGCTCTTTCTGCATATTTTGATGCATATTCTTTCATTGAGGAGCACCTTTTGAGGCATTTCACATTCCATTAGGCAAATTTGCATATTTGGAGGCATGATTCAGATATGGACCTTTGGCACACTTACAAGAAAAGGGGGAAGCTTCTAGAAGGACAGTTTACATTAGGACAAATAAGCTTCTAGGAGGAGCATCCTAGCTTAGGAGGTGACAAATGGCATCTATGCATCATTCAAGGAAGGAATCATGGCAGATTTTGAGGAGCACTACACCAAGAGAAGGCTCTTATGAATTTTAAGTTATATTTTATGAAGGGTTCTAGATACTTCTAATAATATTTCAATGGAGACTTCTAAGAGATTCCTTAAAATAAATAATTAGAAGAAAATATGGAGTATGAATTTCTTGGAGTTTCTAAATAATATTTTATTGGTTCAGTTTCTAGAGGAGCACTTTTCCTGAGGGACTTTTAGAGTTTTCGTTATACTATTGAGGCTTCTAGTATTTTGTAAATATATTTTATTGAGAGGTGGTTGGAGTTAGAGCCCTATAAAAGGAAGACAACTCTCATTTGTTAGGCATGATTGAAAATCTTTTGGGAGGAAGAAGTTAAGTGGCATTCTATTGTGAGGTTCTTCATCTTTCTTTTCTCTTTCTTGGGTTGATTTTATTGTTGGAAATTACTTGTATAAATCTGTTGAAACAGTCTTTGTAGAAGGGTAGTCTTTCCCCAAAAGAAGACACTACGGTTGAGGTGAAACCCTCTCTTCATCTTGTTGTAATCATTGTGTTTATTGAAGGATTTTGGTTGCCCTAATCTCTCGATTAGGGTTGTCGACTCTCTTTAGAGGGTTGTGCTAGCTAAGGTTTCAAGGTTAAGTGTCGCACATTTAGGCTTTCTATTACGAGAATTGAAGAAACCCTAGGTAGGGTTACGATACTGAAAACATGATCTCCATAAACACTGAATGATATTATTATTGAACGGTACAATATTACAATGAGGGTACTCACTCTTATAAAGAGCTTGAGAGACCAAAACCCTAAAAGATGAAAACCCTAATCTTTTAACCTAAAGTCACTAAGGTGACTTTATTACATGGGTAAGCCTTATATCTCTAACACCCCCCCATAAAGCGTACAATGTTGAAAAATAACAAACTAAAATTAAATACATATATTGAATGTAAAACGCATAAATTGAACATTAAACATCAATAACATCATTTAAAAGTTTTTTCTTTGAGCACAGTTCCTAGACCAGTTTGAGCTCTATCAAGCTGCCTTATACCCCTCGTAATGGTGTAGCTGCTGAGTTGAATTCTCGAGTTCTCAGATTCTACCTCCTTGAGCTCCCGAATCACGAATCTCACAAAGTCAATTATTGGACAACAATCCACATGCATGTCGTGTAACCTCACTAGTAGACTGTAATCCACATGCATGTCTCTCCAACTAATGAGGGATCTTTCCCTAGATCCACAAATTTTGAACTAATTGGGAAACAATCCATTTTGAGTTGTTCATTGTTCCCTTCCTGTCTTCAAAGCACGGGCTTCCTAAAATGCATAAAATCCCTTTTCTTCAGTAGATTCTTCACCACTGTCATCATCCGATGGATCATCAGTGATGGCCACATCTCCTTTGATAACTACAAGAGCACGAGCATTGTGACCTGTCATCACAAATCTTTGACTAAAACTCTCTTTACAATTAGAACTTGCATCGACACTAATTGCATTATTAGAGTTCTTTCCTTTCCCATTTATCAGATTATTAGTATTTGTACCCTCAAAATCCAGCCCATATCTAATAGTTTTTTTCTTCGGAAGTATGTTTGTATAAGCTCTTACTTGCCTAGGGGACGCCATAGCTAACAAAATCTCTCAAATCATACTCAACCACAATTGTTGTTGCCCCATGTTTCTCTTTTATAAATGATAAAGCACCGAGCTAAAAAAAATGAATTGTGGACAGTTTCGGCTCTTCTATTCTCCAGACATGTGGATTAGTAAAATTGACATTCATTTCCGATCTCTTACCCCCCTTCCAGATCCGAGTCATTGTAATTATGTGAAAATGCCATTCTCAGGTGTAGAATCTACCCCTCCCTCGAAGACCATTGATCGTAGAAAGCCCAACTCTTCAAAACGCAGTTGCAAAAATCTTGGAATAAGGTTTGAGATTGGATATCAGAATGGCTACTATATCGCCTCTTGCCAAATACAAATTGGTTTTCTTGGGAGATTAATTTGTGGGGAAGACCAACATTATCGCTTGCTTCATGTACGACAAGTTCAACAATTTTGGCTCTAATTTAATGCAGTGGCTACTATAACTAATAGGGTGGCTCTTTATTTCTCAAACAAACTATTTTCCTCTTTCAAGTGGCAGTTAGGACGTTTGAGCGACTCCTTTAAGAAATGGTGGTTGCTTTCTTTACAATTGTTGGTGGCTCCCTTCTCTTTCATGGTGGCTACGTTTTATGTGAAAAAATGATAACAACTCCTTTCTTGGCAGTAGATATCTCTAAATGTCTGCTCTTCTAAATCGACCCACAATTTCAAACAAATAATTGAACCCTTTGATCTTCAAGCTCCGACCTCTGACCATCATGCTGCCATACATATTACGAGAACTGAAGAAATCCTGGTAGGGTTACGATATCGAAAACATGATCTCCTTAAACATTGAACGGTATTGTTATTGAATGGTACAATATTACAATGAGAGTCCTCTTATAAAGAGCTCGAGAGACCAAAACCCTAAAAGACGAAAACCTAATATTTTAACCTAAAGTCACTAAGGTGACTTTATTACATGGGTAAGCCTTATATCTCTAATACTTTCTTGATCTTGGGTGAAATCACACTTGAAGATTGATGTATAATTGATTATTCATTCTATAAAGAGGGCTTCCTACTTGTTATTCATATGTGGCTATATTTTAATTATTCATGGTACACATTATTATGCAGTTGATTTTGTACTTTTTGTGAGGAGCATTTTTGGAAGAGCACCCTTTAATTCTATGCCTATTGAAGTAAATCCATGTGGTTAGTGTGAGCATGTTTGTGATAACCTAACTACGTCTTCGTCCATTTTGTTAGAATCCTTTTGATTGTTGATATTGACTCCACCCATTGGATAGACACTGGTCTTGGCAATCCACCATCTCATTTATTTTTAAAGTATATCTTACACATTTGTTTCTAGGGAGTCCCCTCTTTTGCTAGAGGAGAGCTAGCCTTAAGTGAGAGGAAGAGTTGTTGTAGTGACAGTGGGAAAAAACCTTCCTAAGTGACTCTAGGGTTTTCACTTAGTTTAGGGACTTGAATATCTTTGAGTGTAGGTATGGGAGGTTACAGGGGTGAATAGTTGAGGTACTAGTGGTGCCAAGGTTGTTGTGGATCCCCCCACCACCACGCTTTGCTCTCAAAGCATGCTCCAAGAGGGAGCAAATTTAGGGAGCATGCTCCTTGCCTCTATGGGGAGAATTCAGGCAGCAATGCTCTTGAAAGCTTTAAAAATGATCAAGAAGCACTCCCACAACCTAGGTGAAATTGGGCATTTTTGCTTGCTTGTGGGAGTTGAGGAAAGGTTCTAAAAGGTTGCTTAATGCATGGCTAGGGTTCCTTTAATGGATTAAGATACTCATTCACTTCATTTACTCTCATTCTATTTCTCATTTCACTCATCTTTGCTAGGGTTTTGAGTAGGCTTCTTGTTAGTTGTCGAGGAGCATATTTGTGAGAGCTTAGAAGGGGGATTGGAGGCTGCCATTGTTACATTCAACCACCATTAGCATCCCATAATCACCATGGGATGCCTTTGTCAGCATGTCATAATCACCATCAAGAAAACTCCTTTAGCAGAAGAGAGCATAGAAGTATAAAAGAAATCCTTATCCAAGAGAGTGCCTCAATCAACCATCCAAAAACACCTAGAGAGATAGAAACAATAATAGTAAGACTTCACTACTCTTTCCTTCAACAACCCTTACCGGTGGAGGAGCCTTGCTTTTATAATGTTCTTGGCTCAAACCTCTAACGATAAAATATTAATATCTGAACAAAAATGCTAGATCTAATCTAGGAATGCATAAACAAAGAATATTGCTCAACTGATTTGAGTAGACATGATCAATAATGTATAAAATAACAATAATATTGCCACATGTACACATCTCAGTGCACATGAGCTTACACAAGTGGTGTGCCCTCTCACGCATGGTAAGAAAGTGGACCA
>ML777562.1:401322-436714 GCA_009831015.1 Picea engelmannii | reverse complement strand
AACAATGAATGGTTACGGGAGATGAGGGGACGGGAATGGGGGAAAAAAAGGAGGATACAGAGAGGGGAGGGTACAGGAGTAGGAGGGGTTACGAGAAGGGGGGAATAGGGGAAGGGAAGGGCGGGCAGGAGCAACAATTGTTTACGGGAGATGAGGGAACGGGAAGGGTGCTACGGTAGGGAAAGGTTTCCAGGTTTGGAACAGGGGGTGAGAGGTTACGGGAGGGAAGGGATACGACCAGGGAAGGATACGAGGGTAGGGGGGTGGGGTTACGGAAATAAATTGGGGAAGGGACGGGAGATAGGGGAAGGAACGAGGGAAAAAAGAGTTCTGGGAATTTTTATTTTTATTTATTTTTTAATTTTTTTTTAATTTTTTTTTTTAATAATTTTTTTAAACACTGTGCGGGAATTTGGTTGGGATGAGGTTACGGGATATGGAAAAAAGAGACGGGGTGTGAGGGGTATGGCGGAAGGCTAGGTGCTTTTATGATATGCGCTATGGGGTTTTTTGGGGAGGACCGAGCTGCTTTGATACCAATGTAATAGATAACCAGGTATGCAATTGTATAATAATGTATAAAATATAAATAATTGATAAAAGATATGATGATTACAATTGAGAATGAGGGCTTGTTTATATACCCACACAGGGGTGCCCTTTCACCACTAGACATGTCTTTTGAGAACATGTCCTTTCATTATTAATAATTACTATTTACTAACTAACTATTTACTAATTAATTATTATGTTATGAACATCTTATTTATATATATTATGTTCATAACATGTTTCCTTTGATTTGTCCCACTCTCTCATTGGTTTCACTGTCAACCAGTGTTGATTGTAAACATTATCTATTGATTCCTTCACATTCCTTCACTATATTGTGTATGTTAAATTAGTTTAAGAAAAAAGGATTGAATGCACATCTGTATCTCTACAAACCCTCATGTTTGTCTTCCGTCGAAAGCTAGTTTGGTACTTTGCAATGAAAGATAATTGTATTACTTGATCAACTTAATTTGTCAAGTACACGAGAATTGTATTACTTGATCAACTTAATTTGTGAAGTACATGTAGGTCAATATGCAAATGCAATATTGTAAAGCTTGTTGCAAAACACAACATTAATTCAAAAGCATGATTAGGTTTAGAAGAGATCATTCGAAATCTAAACTTCACAACAATGTCTGACCTATATGGAATGCTCCCTGCTACAAATTCACTGTTTAAAAAGTGTGCTAGTTTGATGAAAAATAAATATTAATTTTTCTTTAATATTACAAAATTTATTGTATTATAATTAATAAATAAATCAAAATTAAATTATGTGAATAAATCAATATCAAATTTACAATTCCTATAAAAATTAAAAAGTAAATTAAAATGTCAATATTAAATTTTGTGAACAAATCAATATCAAATTTTGTGCACAAACCAATATCAAATTTACAATGACCATAAAAGACCATAAAAGTTAAAAATTAAATTTAAATGTTATTATTACAAAGCGCAGATGATATATTGTAAAGGCATGATTGTTTAAACTTGAGATTTGACCTTGAGATGTTGACATAGAGAGATATTATCTTATGAGTTTCTTTATAAGATAATATCTCTCTATGTACTTTATTTATGTACCTCACATATAGGTGGTAGGGAAATGTAGTGTCTGAATTGTCTAAACATGTAGAGAGAATCATGAACAGGAATATGGAAAATCTATTGTATATTTGCAAAAAAAGTGCATAGAGCTGAAAGGAAAAGATTAAACATCAAAAGAACCAGTGAAACCTGAGTCGACCTGAGTTCCACCATGAGTAGTGAAGATGTACGGTTGCGCGCAGGTCGGGCATTGTTGTTGGCTTTGTGAGCTCAAGAGCGCTCCATATAGAATGTCGAGTCGATTGCTGAGCAACGTATGCCCGTGAAGTTGTTCCTGCATATCCTTGCGCAACTAGAAGATGAGCTCTAGATGCTCTGGCGCAAGGAGGCAAGTGGAGTGCGAGTCTCAGACCATAGTTGAGGAGGGTGGTGGAGGCTCTATTGGGCAGTCGACCGACGAAATCTCTTCCTGAATTCTGCAAGTCACCCAGTCCATGACTCATGTTGTAGCAGGGACAAAGTGACTGGGGTTAGGCGGTTCATGGGGGTCTGGAACTGTGTAGAGGAGGGAGTCCGACGGAACCATAATTGGCTCTTCCAGAATTTCCTCCTCTACAATGACCATTGGAGGAATATTTTTCTCCCTATCTCGGTAAATCAAAGAGGTCGAAGAAGCCTGAGCAAGCCTGTGAATGCAACGCTTCCTGGAAGCATAGTTGTACCAGGAAGGCCCTCTCTTAGGCTTACCACACTCTTGTGGCATGGCGGTGAGGGAAAACCAGATTGGAAGTGGCTTGAGAAATCGCAAAGTGAGGAGAATGACAAGAGCAAAGCCAAAATGAAATAGTTGAGCCGAGTGGGAGGAACCTTAACATACCCGAATGAAGTGGAGGGTGCCAAGGGAGCTAAAGTGACTTTGCGCATGCCTCATGCACCCATCGCCATCCACCATCCATGGCGCACTGAAGGCTCCATTAAACCTGTGCGAGGGAACTGTCAAACCTGCTCGGAAGCGCCTTGAATGTTGCCCTCCATACAAGAAATGGGAGCAAGGGTGGCAATATGCTTCTTTAATACGAGGCTCTGCATGCTATCGACGTGGAACCCCATCCGGGGGGTCATAAATGTTTATATTATTATAAAAAAAAAAGGATAAAAAGCTAGTGGCAATGCTTATATATGCTAATATGAAGGATGTTGACTTCTTAATAATAAATTTAAGAAAGCCTAAAACCAAGAAGCGTTCATGAGTCTATTGAATTAAATTTCAATCCGCCTTGGGTGTAACCTCTTCTGCTCTCGCCTTTCAGGTTTTGTATGGAGTCGTGTAGCAGTTGGACCATGAGTGTATGTATTACACTCCTTTCCAATTAGCATTTGAGCCTTGATTACGGGTATTAAAAGGTGTATTACAAAAAAATAGAAAATGCAATGTTGAGGGGAAAAACAAATTAAACATTATATTCCAAACGATAAAACACTATTCAATTTTACCAAAAATTACCCTAATTTTCAACATTTACAAAACCAAAGAATGCAAGGCTGAGAATATTACCCTTATATGAAAGACAAGAGTCGGTATATGGAAGACGAGAGCAATCTCTAGGCAAGAGTTGAAGACAATTACTGGAATGTCGGGGATTGTCTCAAAGAATGCAAAAAACGTTATTCAGATAAAAATAAAATGAGTGGTTATATTCCACACTATTTATAAAATTGTTTAGTGGCTATATTCTAAACCGATAGTCGACCGTAGGATGCAGATAACACTATTCAGTTTTACCAAAAATTACTCTAATTTCCAACATCTACAAAAGCAAAGAAGCAAAGAATGCAAGGCTGAGAATATTAACTTTACATGAAAGATAAGAGCGAGTATAGTGAAGACAAGCGAAATCGTCGCCCAAGATTTGAAGACAATTACCCACACTATTCAAAAAATTGTTTAGTGGATATATTCCAAACGGACTACATGCAAATAACACTATTTAGTTTTACCAGAAATTACCCTAATGGTCAACATTTACAAAAGCAAAGAAGCAAAGAATGCAAGGTTGGGAATATTACCCTTATATGGAAGACAAGAGCGAGTATATGGGAGAGAAGAGAAACCGTCGCTTAAGAGTTGAAGACAATCTCACTGGAATGTTGAGGATTGTCTCAAATACCTCACTCAACCACGCAACCAAACTAGAGATTGTCTCAAATACCTCACGCAACCAAATCCGGTTTTCTTTTTAGGTTGCATATATATTTTCTATCCATACATAATGAAGAATTTGAATTTGCTAGTACGTCTTCTGAACTTCCAACCAATTGAGCATATAATCTATGGAATGGAATTCACTGATGCACTCAATAACCACGTTCCACTGCCTTAATGTCGGTCGATACAATGGCCACACATTCCACCCCCCTGATGTTTGCCTGGGAAATGCACAGCCCGAGTAATAAAAACATAAATATTTGGAAATGTGTCGCATTCCACCGCCTTGATGTGTCGCATTGGAAATGTGTCGCATTCTAGAAAGGATTTCCTGATGCGTCTAAATCTACGTACTCTTCTCAATGTCTATCGTCTATCGTATCAGACTGTTTGAAGCTAGCACTGTATTTTTCAGGCTTCTTGAGAAATAACCACATGAAACAAGGGTACACAAAGGTCACTAGCAGTGTAACCCCTCCTAACAAATCAACTAAGCTTGAAACAAAGGGAAGTGCAACTCCAACAGAGAAGACAAAGAAAACATATACAATACGAAACCCAGAACGAAGCCATTGAGGACAAGGTTTGTTGGTCGAGTTGATGTATCCAGCTTCAGCAATGTCAAACATTGGCATAGAGTAAATTTGGAAGCTGCTTAGACAATTGATGACAACGAGAAGAAGCGTTAGGCCCAAAAGTCCTCGTGATATATCGTGATTGTGGAATCCATATAAAGCATTTAAAATTCCTTCTTGAGGTATCTGCAATTACACCAAGAGCAAATTCAAGTACTTGCAAACCCATTCAAAATTTTGTAGTTTATTCTTGATCAATACATCACTTTTCAATTGGAAAAACAATACTCACCAAGTTCCCATAGGCCCAATATCCTCCTATTGCAAGAGGGAACAAATATAGAGCACTCAATATGTAAGCAACCTTAGCTCCTCTCCACATTGGTACATACGATGGATGCTTGAGGCTTGATGGCATTGTGGCCTGCATTGTCATGGGCATGAATCTGATCATATGAAGCTAAGAAACATATTATCTCAATAGCATTTGCTGTGAAGAAATGCTCACAATCAAATTCGACCAAAAATCCAAACATCTACTGATACTCAGCCTGAATGGACCTACTACATATTGAATTAAATTGTTGCAGATCGGAACAAGATTTGACTCATGGAGTGGAGCTCATCAATTTTAGCCAGAAACAATTTGATTACCAACTATTCCAGCTTCCTATCATCTGCGAAGAGGTCTTGTTGCAACATCTCTTAGCTTTGAAATGGTGCCTAGGTGTATGTAACACAACTAAAGGAAAAGTTGAGTTAAATTGGGTGCACATTGCATGAACGTGAGGGAAGATTCACTCAACACTATGCAACTATAGTCCAAATACATAGACTTTGGCCTTTGCCTACATACATGAGCAAGAGTTAAAAGTTAAAACTTAGAGAGGATGCAAGGTTTGCAGTGAATCTTCACTGATTAGGTGAATGGTTATTTTTCAAGTGATGAAAATACAATTCTAAAGTGTTTCCATATGTGTGGAAAGGTGTGATGCGAATGGTCAAATCTTTCTGGTTAAGACATTACAATTAAGACAAAGTAATTAGTATTATAACAACCATATCTAACTAGAAATGTGTATCCATCCATATGAGGAACTAGGCCCAATAACACCATGATCTAGGTTACTTTTTTCAAATGTAGGATACATATGCATTAAGTAGGGTATAGTAGTTTGCACAGACAGTGAGTTAAACACAAGCCTTTCTTAGATTTATTTGACAAGTAATCTTGATGGTCAAATCTTTCTGGTTAAGACGTTACAATTAAGACAAAGTAATTAGTATTATAACAACCATATCTAACTAGAAAGGTGTATCCATCCATATGAGGAACTAGGCCCAATAACACCATGATCTAGGTTATTTTTTTCAAATGTAGGATACATACGCATTATGTAGGGTAGAGTAGTTTGCACAGACAATGAGTTAAACACAACCCTTCTTACATTTATTTGACAAGTAATCTTGATCATCAAAGCATAAACACAAACAAAAAGGATGGGCAGAGTTTGCACCTGAATCTCAAGAACGAGATTGTGGCCCCTGAAGGCAAAAGTTATAGCTCCCAATGCATTCAAGATTGCAAAGGTTGTTGCAACATCAGATTTCGACTTGACCGGGTCATAAGATATGCCCATTGGCCTGGGCCTACTTACTGACAATCCCCAAATCAGTGTAGTGTAGGTCACAACAACTATTGCTCCAATCAAAGAAAACCATGCAATGGAGTTGAGATTTGGCAGTTGAGAGAGAACAAGTGCAAGGCATGTAAATACCAAATACCACTCAATTGTTGTTAGTGGATTGGATTGACAAGTTGGGCCACATACTATTTGGAAAAATAACTTCATTGTCCCCCCACGAACAATGATTAAAGTTGTTCCAATGCCTGCTGATAGGTAAAGGGTCAGAAAAGTGGAAATCTAGGCACCCCGCTTCTCACCTGCACCATTAACGTAATTTAACTCAGGTCACTCTTTAGTCTTTTGGTGATTCTACAACATCCAAAATAAAAACAGGATAACTTCCACATCTTCTGGGAAGTACACACGAGAACAAGATGGGATTTATTTTTCTGTAAAAATGAAAAATTATTTTGTAGATAACAACCCAAATCTATTAATAAGAGAAGTATACTATCATTTGCTTGTATGTCTAGTAAAGAAAACATGAGAAACAATTCAATTTGATCGGAAAGAAAGGTCAAATAAGTCCTCGGCGTTGGGAAAAAATTGCTTAAGAAAATAATTTCAATAAGAAAGAGGGATTTTATGTCTTACCAAAAGCATCTTTAGCAAGCTCCACATATCGGTTGTATCGTTTCCCCAACACAGATTCATGTAATCTAATAAGAAGCCATAAAGTATACAGTTGCCAGATATATGCCACAAAGAGAGATATGATTCCCCATGTCTTGTATTATTCAATAGAATGAAATCAACTTGACTTGCAAGAACTCAAAATTGTGTGATGATCAAACTTTTCAAAGCAAGAAGAGAAAAGAAAGGTGTGTCCAGAAGACTTTCTGCAATTCGACCGAGAGAAGGTGACATCGTATGTTACTCAAAACAGAATTGTTTGTACTTAAGTATGCAAAATATCTGAAGGCATACCCTTAATGGCTTGCCAAAATAAAATAAAGAAGGGAAGCCTAGCTTGATCACATATATTACTGTCCAAAATTCAAAGTGCCTTTTCACTTCAATTACCTGTAATTAAGGGAGGTGAAGCTGGCCTTTTTTTGGATAGACAGAGTAGTATATAAAAATCAAGGGGGCATAATAATAATTTAAGATTACAGAGTAGCCAGAAGCCAAATTGTGGTATGAGACCCCCTTGTTGAGATGAAACAGAGGAAGGCTAGCTTTGTTTGATCACACTTACAGCTCTGTGATATACAAATGGCCTGCCCACTTGGCCTTTTTGTTAAAATGAGAAACAAACTAGTAGTAACTTGTAAGTAGCCTTACAACATCATGCATATTACTCTTCAAAGGGCCAAACCACTACGGATTCAGAAAAAATAAAATCTTCCCATACATTATCACACAAACTACAATATGGAAATTCAAGAGGTTTGCCCATGCCAGCTAGTTGTTGAGAAACAAAACAAAGATTGATTGTTCACACTTATGTTTAAAACCAGAGTCTCGATGACTAAAGCCCCAAATAGTTGTTACACAAGAAATGAAAACACTCTTTTGGCTTTTATCACTTATTATTCAGCAAAACCAAGGGATCCTTAGCCCTTCAACTAATGTTTGAAAATAAAGTGAGAGATAGTGGGCTTTGTTCAATTACAATTGGAGCTCTTTGACATACACAAGACCTGGCCAGTCCAAGTAGTAGTTAAAAGGACACACAAAAAATTTCATCTTCTTTTATCTTTAAAGCCCTTTTGAACTCTCTACTGGGTATAGAGGGGTCGTCCAAGCAACGTTCCACATGTTTCCACATGAAAATCAATTGAACACTTTAAGTGTTTATCGTTTCTCATTGTATTAGGAGGCTTAAAATGTAAATATTGTAAATGGATCAAAATTTTGCTTAAAGTGTTTATAAAATGCTTGTAGGAATTGATACAAAATGAGTAATTAAGACAAAAAACGAAAGACTATCATGGGCCTTGAGGTGCAAGACCCTAAAGACAAGATCACATTTTCTGCTAAAGAGTTAATTTGGTCTGAAGTATATCGAACAAACATGAGCATTGATCGGGTTGCAAAAATCCTTTCAAAAAGAGTTCCTGACTTTATTAGAGGGGAGGAAATGAATCAAGAAGCTCCATGTACTTTCATCCGCCGAAGTTCGCCGAAGTAACAAACCCCCCAAATCAAGGGCTAGTGCTGCCTTACGATATGAGTTGTAAGTGCTTTAGAAATGCATTATTTACATGTTGGTAATACAAGTGTTTTCTCATTTGTTGTATGTTTTGATGTTTCAAACATTGTTATGCAGTTATGCTTGCTCATATGGCCTAGAGGACAAGAGAGGAAAACATACAAACAAATGAAGGACATCCTTTGTGAAGAAGAGGGGTTGTCAGTGCCACGTCATCGTAAAGTTTATGGTTCAAAACCCCGACGTAGCAATTTAATGTGTATGACCATGAAGATGGGGATAGATGGCCTTGTCATGACCAACATGATACTTCAGGTGAGACTAGATCCATGCATAAGCCAAGGCTTTCAAGAGACATGGTCTCTTATGTAGAAAGTTGTTATTTTTTGGAAGTGTCAGTTGATTCAGTTTGTAAAATGCATATAAAAAAACATGTTGATATGGATGCCACAACTCGGGAAAGAGATTTTTTCTTGAGCAGGAAAGATGTTGTCAACATCTACAATCATTTGATGAAGGGAAACTACCAATTGCACAAAAATGATAAAATGAGCGTGAACCTTTGGTATCAAAAACACCAAGATGATTTTTTCTTTTACCAAAAGCCCAATGGTGGAGATGTCTCTTTCATAGCTAGCATTCAAACGCCATGGATGTCAGAGACCATGGTTAAACTATCTCACAATAGCTTAATAGCTATGGATTCAACAATTAATACAAATAAATATGGGGTAATTATGTTTCCAATGATTGATTTAGTATGATCATTTGATTTGTAGTGATTAAAGATTATTGATGACTTAAACTTGACTACATTTGTTCTTTTGAATATGACATTATCAATTATACACATTAGTATCTTTTGATGAACAAAAAAGTGGGGTGTCAGTTGCATGGGTAGTGGCATCACGAAATATGTCAAATGATATTCCACTATGGTTGGAGCACCTCATGCGTAGGTGTTACCAATTTCGTCTTGATTGGAAAGTTAATGCCTTCATGGTTGATGATGCATTGGCAAGAGGATCACTTCAATCTTGTTATTGTACATTTTAACTTGTATTTTTTCTATAAATATCACACTAAAGATGAATTGAATTTGGTAGGAGGATGACAATGTGTGAAGTGATCTTATGTATTTGGCATGTACAATGAGCATGGATAAAAAATGCGAACCGCTTGGCTAGTAGTCCATAAATAACAAGCGAGATGTTCGATGAGTTAGACATCATCATGAAAAATTGTTCCAATGACGAAGTGACAGATGCAATCAATGGATTTTTCATCAAATTCGCAAATGAGGAGAATTTTTTGGACTATTTCTACAAGAATTGGGTTGTTGGTGATAAGATCCGTAAATGCAAAAAATTTTGTTTGTATTTTTATTTTTGTGTTTCGTAAAGATGATATATTCACTAATTCATTTTTTATATGTAGGGATGTGGGTAAAAGGCTGCAAAGATTTTCCTCATGCAAATCAAGAGACAAATAATGCTATCGAGTCATATTATTGTTACCTAAATACCAAATTTCTATCAGATCGAAGAAAAAAATGTGCTCATAGGATGGATTGGTTATTGTATATCCTCCTGATAAATGTTGAGCCCTATTACCGATTCAATGAAATTTTGATAAAAGAGGGATATTTGAATAACTACAGGAAAGAGAAACAATTTGAATCATCAATGGAAAATGCAAGAATAATTCCAGATAGTGATTGTTGTCTTCATGAGAGCATATCTCATGCTTATTGGGTGAGGAGTCAAACAAAGTGTGATAAGAAATATTTTGTCACCCGGTATCACACAAATTTTATGGCTTGTGATTGTCCATGGTATATTCGTGGAAATATTTGCAAGCATGCCATAAAGGTGAATTGGTTGTATTACCCCTTAGGTGATTCAAATCCATTACCGAATCATGATGCAATACCCAATTTATTCAATGACCCTCATGAGATAAGAATACATGAACCAAATCTTGATGTAGATGCCAACAAATTTATTATGGCCAGTGATATTGTTGATCTAGATGTTGAGAGACTTCATTTGGCTAGAGAGGAGTTGTTTGGATACTTAAAGTTTATTTTAAACAGTCCTCCCTCTTCTTTGAACAAAACTGAAAAATCGATTGGTCCGGTTAAAAAAATGTTGGATGAAGCCAACGACGTTCATATTATGGATTATGACTTCACCCTTGAGTTGGGTTCTTTTCAGTGATCTCTAAAGAGGAAGAAGAGTTTTCTTAGCCCTAAAAAGAAGAACAAAAGAAGAAAACAAAGTGACGGCTTACAAATTGATTTGAATGTCCCTGCATGTGAATATGAACCATTTCAGTTTCAGTACTTCAACAAGCGAGGGCGTCCTCGGTCCAACCATGCAGTGTCTATGGTCCCAGGTGAGTTTAATAGAGCAATGATATGAATATGTTTAGATTAGTGTATATAGACATCACCATTTTTCAACTGAGTAGTATGTGAATTGTTTGCAGAGGTGCAACAATCCACTATTGTGGATTCACTCAAAGGACATAGACAGATATTATGTCATTCTAGTTTTCCTACCATTCTAGTTATTTTTTGTTGGACTCACAATTGATATAATCCATATTTTCATATGTGTATTACTTTACATGCCAATGTGAGTTTTATTATAAATATAGGAGCTTCTTCGAGAGATTTTCCGCCCTTGGAACATGCTCGGTTGGTTGACAACTCTCTAGTTGGTGATTTTATAGGTTTGTTGTGATATATTTTCTCTTAGTTTGTTTTAATTGGTGTATTGAATGTTCTTGATGTATTAATGTGTTGACTATGATTATGACAGTTAACTATAGTATGAGGGAAGAAGCATCCTCTTCTGCCATACAAATCCAACCACACGAGGGTTGCATCTCCAGTATTGCCCAATTTTCCAAAGACATACTTCATCATATCGAGTAAACCATTATAGTGAAGGTGAACCCTCATATCTGGTATTTTTTAAATTTCCACATTGTCCAAGTTTTTAACATGAATACAAAATGCTTCAAGTATTGAAACCATTTGAAAATGAGCCCCATTTATAAGAGTATGATATTTATGAGAAATTGATATTTAGGGGAAAATGTGGTAATTTAGTTTGAGAGGCATAGTCATGCAACATGTTGTTCTTTCATTATGAAATTTATTTGTGATTACTAGAGGTTTAATCAAGTAGCACTTCATTCTTTAAGATAAGACATATATTTCATTTCATTTATTTGTGCATAAATTGAAGGGAAGATGAAAAATGTGTTCTCTAGCCAATGAACTATCCAATACCTCCAATTGATGCAATGCAAAAGATAGTGGAAATATGTACATGGAAGATATTTGATGGAAATTGAGCATCAATTTCGTGAAAAAAAAAAAAATCCAAGTGTTGTTGCTCATCTGATGGGCTTGGAAGAGATGCCTAACAATTGTTATTGCACCCTTACTTTCTATATGTGAGAAACTTTACATATTTCAATATAATGGTTTGGATTCACATGGATGCATATGAATATATATATTTTTGGTTTGGATTCACATGGATGCATATGAATATATACAGAGTTCATGTTGTCTTTTAATTGAACAATGTACATACATACTGCAGATGTGCTATTAGAAACCTGACCAGGGACCTGTTTCTTGTTCCATTCACATTCCCATCTTGACATTGCATTGGTACATTGTTGATCAATTTTATATGCATAATATAGAAGGATCTCTCCCGAAAACATCTAGCCACCTTAGGAATCCTACAGTGGTCACCGAATACATGCTATTTGGGCCTGTGGGTCCACAGGGATCATGCTATGCAAGGTCACAACGATATTTCTTGTCACGTACAATGGAAAATGTTTGGTACCTTGAAAAACCTGGTTGGAGGGAAGGCACTTTTTAAAATAATTAGTGTGTACATGTATCTATAAATGTACATAAATCCATTACAGTCATACACAAGGGTGGAGGTTGTTCAGAGAGAAGTGGATTGTTGAAGAATCGAAAGGGACACACACATAGACCATTCACATTGTTGAGGGTAATTAGAGGAGTTTTGTGTTTGGTAGTTCTTTTTACAATCGCATTCACGACCTTGGTTTTCTTAACTCCTGTTTCATTTGCTATACTGCATCTGTTTAGTATACATTACATTAGGGAGGCAACATCTTTCTTATTTGGCCACTAGCTAGCCATGTGGCCTTTATTGTTTGAAAAGATAAACAAGAAAAAGGTTGTATTTTCTGGAGATAGTGTTCCTCCAAGGGAGCGCATTTTACTGATTTCCAACCACCGAACAGAGGTAGATTGGATGTACATGTGGGACCTTGCATTGTGTAAAGATCGCTTGGGCTACACCAAGTATATTCTGAAGAGTAGTGTGCGCAATGTACCTATCTTTGGTTGGGGTTTTTACATCCTTGAGTTCATTATGATTGAGAGAAAATGGGAGCTAGACAAACCAATCATAGAATCAATGCTTGCAACATTCAAGGACCCACGAGATCCCTTGTGGCTTGTTCTCTTTCTAGAAGGCACAGACTTCACAGAGAAGAAATGCATACAAAGTCAACGGTATGCTGAAGAACATGGCTTACCTATCCTAAACAATGTGCTTCTCCGTAGAAAAAAAGGTTTCATTGCCTACTTGGATAGTCTTCAGGGTTCTCTAGATGCATTTTATGATGTGACGATTGGTTACAAGCATCGATGTCCTCTGTTTATGGATAATGTCTTTGGGGTTGATCCGATTAAAGTACATCTTCATATTCGTCGTGTACCAATTGATGAGATTCCTCCCGGTGAATATTGTTGTCTCCACATTTATGTGTAATGTAAAACAATGGTTAATGAAAATTAATTTTAAAATGTATTAAATATATGGAGATTTTTTAATTTTTTAAAAATCTTTCTAGTACGTAGATAGATTTGGGATAAGATGGATCTATGTTAATGTACTCTTCATTAGCCTTGTTGTACTTGTTGTACCAAGAATAGTGATGTGCATTTACATCTCAATATGATAAAGAGATATTATCATGTAAGTAAATAATGCTTACATCATGATATGTCAATTTAAAAGAAATTGCTTATAACAAATAATAATAAAACATTACATGTTTGTCAAATATATACACATAAATAAAAAAAATCTCTATATATGAAAGAGAGAGATTGGATATGTATGTTTAATATAAAATTTGCTATATAGATATAAAAAGAGATGGAATTTATATTTAAATATAAATATATTATATTTACATAAGAATATTGTTACATTGCAAGTATAAAAATCATAAAAAAAATAGAATTGTATTTTCACATATCCATTTCTCCATAAGTTGTGAGTTGTGACTCACTTATGAGCTCTATGGAATTGAATGAGACTACAACCAACCTAGATGCATTTTAAACCATACAAAATTTTATACCTCAAGAGATTTGATTCATATAGTGCTTGATAGATATGGAGATTTGATTAATTTTCATGTGAAATTTAGAATTTTTAATTGTTGCATATGTCCACACAACTATAGGAATTTATAGGAAATTTTAAAATAGTAGTTGGACCTTTGGCATTGATGGAGGATCAATGTGGAGGATTTGTAGACAATGTTCCACAAACCTTCTGGGACACCTGTAGAAGCATGGAAATGCAAAGTGGGAGACGTTTGGAGGCACCCACTAAATATTAGAAAAATTCATGGTGGACATGTAGGGGTCCCTAGCATAGGGGCATATGTCTCTAAAATTATAAAAATAAAAATAAAAAAGATAAAATCCCAACAATAACAAGTCATCCCATGCAATTTCATCATTATGCAATGTAAATACTAAATCCAAATTTGTAAATGATATAAACATGATTTAGTTCCATATTCATAAATGAAATACATTAACCCAAATTCATCATGTATAATTCATCATTCTAAATAGTACTAAGCAAAATAATAGATACTAAACTATTAAATAAAATGGGCATCAAGAAGTCAATGGAAAGTGAAAATTGAAAAATAACAATGGACAATGGATACTAAAAATCAAATGAGCATCAAGAAGTCAATTCCATTGACTGGTCCTCTACATCCATCAGTTGCATAAAGTCATCATGACTATCAATGGTAGTGTCACTATCTATGTTAGAGTCACTCTCATGAGTAACCAGTGGCACACCAACCAAACCATTATGTAGCTCATCTAGTCCACCCTCTTTATCTATAAATGCACTACCCTTTGGATACACATCCCATCATGTTGTTGGTCACCTCTGATATTTTTGTGTCTTCCTATGCACAAGATGTAAGGCATTGTGCACTGCAACTAGCTTTTCTACTTTCTTAGAAGCAAGTATATTCCTCTTGATAGAGTGGATGAAGTTATATGTGGACCAATTCTTCTCAGTTGCAAAGGAACTAGCAATATGAGATAATAAGAAAATAACAAGACATTGAAAATAACAAGAACCATATCTTTAACATAGATTGATATGTATGGGGTTTGAGGCATTCTTGTAACACATTTTTGAACATAAGATTCAAAGATAATTTATACCAAGCCTTGTTCAATCTTGTCACCAATACAAGAGACCCCAGATATTAAAATGTAATATTGTAATGAGATCTTTAGTGAAACAACCATGCCACTAAGGACACAACAACACTCATAAGAAGAAAGCATCCACACATTGGGGATCTATATTGATGTACATCAATGACTTTTGTTGGCATAGATGGTGATACCAAGTCATATTTAACACCTTCACCTACAATTGAATCTTCTCTCGATACTAAATCACTTGAAATCCTCTTAATCTCTGCATGGTAATTTATGGTAAAACATTGAAATTGAGCAGCAACAATTATTGCTTCTCTATGAAGAGGTTTTAAATTGTGTTTTCGAACTTGATAAATTCCTTTCATCTGATTACATATCAATTCTGAGTTGGTGAGTACTACAATATCATTGGCACTGTATTTTTTTGCTTCTTTTAGCCCTTCAACAAGGGCAATATATTATGCTTCATTATTTGGAGTATTTCCATGAACTTATGTCTTAGTTTGGAGGATGTGATTTAGTGCCATGTTGTGAATGACATATGCAATAATTGTTTGACTCGGGTTTGGGTAAAAGGACACTTCAATGCATAATGTCCACTTCTGCACCATTCTATATGCCTCCAAGTTCCTGGAGAAAAAGAAAACAAGAAATTTTGATTAGGCATTTAAAAATAAACTTTTAACATTAAAAAAACTATGTGCTAATTTTGATTAGGAATTAAAAAAAAACTTGTTCACATTATGTCTCTCTAAGTGGCCACCACTAGACTTAAATGATCTCTAATCCTTTTGCATAAGAATATGTAGAACAATCATAATGTTGAAATTAACAAAACTCAATGTATAGTGTCAAATAAAATTGCAAACATATTACTTGATACAATCCAATTCTGCATGGTTTTTCAAATATATACACTAGTTTTTGTTTTACTACGTAGCTCACACGAATACACAAATAAAAACAAAGAAATATACATGCAGAGTGTGGTTGAGATGATGGTTAGATAGACTGTAAACTACCTATAGCATATCAACTATATTTCTCATGATT
Source organism: Picea engelmannii (assembly GCA_009831015.1). Classification (NCBI taxonomy): domain Eukaryota; kingdom Viridiplantae; phylum Streptophyta; class Pinopsida; order Pinales; family Pinaceae; genus Picea; species Picea engelmannii. Next base: position 420,867 of record ML777562.1, on the reverse strand, counting down.
AATACAGATGAGATAGTCTAGTTTTTTATGCAAATGCAAGTTAGTAGGATATATTAACGCCGACATCTAGGATATATTTGGTAATATGAATCAACTATGGTCACTTCATATAAAAACAACGTTGTGGCAAATAAATCAATACCAAGTGTTCAACCCAGTACAAAACACCAAGTGTGCACCAAAGAAGATCCTTTGAGACCTTGTCGATTTTAAGACGTGGAATGCATTAACTTACCAAACTCTGACCAAAGTTGACCAACATATTTTAATAAAATTGATTCAACGTGTATGTTTGTGTATTTATGTAAGGAATTCTTCTATGTTCCCATAAATTCTTGATTGATTCAATGCCATTGGCTCACAAACATATAGTCTCTACAGTAAAATATAAATGGGAACACCATTGTAACATAGTTTGGCTATTAGCTTCCCAAATGGTTCTAAACTACTGGCATTAGTACAAAAGATCTGGACAGTTTTGGTGAGCTATTGTTTTGCGATTATGTTGGCATTTTCACAACCTCTCACGATGATGCGATGGATTGAGGAACTTGTGGCATTCTAATTGCAGATTATGGAACATTGTTTCATTCCCCCTCTTCTCGGAAATAACCAGATGACTGCAATTTTACATTTACTAATCTTCATTACTAGGATTTATTAAACACTATACAATGTATTTATAGACCTCGTTGCACTTTTTTTTTTTTTTTTATCATCTTTTGGGTTCCTGTAATGGTTATAATGAAAATGTCTTGAAGATCTTTCGCTAGTCAGCTGGTGATAGCAGAAGATCTGTTGGGTCACTGCTTATTTTTTTGTTTCTCGTTGTCTGTCATTCCACCATTAGCTTGCTCTCTCTGTGAATCCTCCACCTCATCACCACATATATATTATCCCTGACTCTTCTTAGCAACAATAGATGGGTATTGGTTTGCTTCACAATAGTATATACACAACAGATTCTCTCATTCCTCTGCAGAACTTATAATGTTTGTGTTTTTCTTGCATAATTCTACATTTTGGTATACACATTGCATTAACTTACCAAACTCTGGCCAAAGTTGACCAATATATTTTAATGAAATTGCTGGAAGAAAATTTTAATACTCAATAAATAAAACATGGATTCCTCTCCAAAGAACAGGCTTATCCTTAGTAGTTGGTGGATGTTTCAAAACTTTTTACCCATTTGATTGATTAGTCTTTTCTTTTCTAAAATTTTGTTGCACACACTGCAATTCTCAATAAGTCCAAAAAAGAATAACACTCTAAAGATTCCAAGGTTGCCCCCTACCAAAGCACACAATATATAACTAATTATCTATGGTATTTCCAATAAAGACCTTATCACTAAACTCCGTCAAGCCCTTGCTCGTGATCTCTTTGCATGCTAACTAAAGCAATCTTCATAGTATTATTTCAATACAAGTGGGCTGACCACTTGACAAAGCACACAAATGCATGACCAATAATAATATTTCCCATAAAGATTTAATTGCTCTTATTCCTAGGGCCATAATGCCATGATCCCTACTGAAGAAACATTACTATTTCAATGAGCACAATTAACATGTTTTCAACATAAAATTTTAATACTCAATAAATAAAACATGGATTCCTCTCCAAAGAACATGCTTATCCTTAGTAGCTGGTGGATGAAAACAGGGCAAATAGGGAGACTGATTTTGAAGGAAGATATCCAATATTTGACCAAAGATGTACTAGAGGAACTAGTATATATTGTTGTAGAGATTGGTGTGCCTCACTCGATGTCCCCACTGCTGTGAGATGCATATTGACAAAAACAGATGAATAATTTTGACAAAAACTTGGTTAACAAACATTGTGTAAAATGAGAAAAAAAAAGTAGGTTCCAAAGAACAGGACAAAATTGTACCGTTTCCAAATGCATATTATATGGCCCAAGTTGAAGCTATCACGATCAGGGATCGAAACCTGCTAAGGGAAAATTATCTTGACAAACTTAGTAAGTTTATAACAATTTCAATTCAACCATAAGGGATGATGTCATGCTCTAAAATGTGATTGGTTCTTTTAAAGTTGATTTTAATAATACATTTTTTGTTTTGAGGTCAATTTTTTACCTTAAAATTCCCCTAATGATCCTCGTGCCCAATAAAACCATGACACTAAATTTCATCATAATAACTTCGATGCTTAGAATCAATCAAGCAATATTATCCTTATAGTCTCTAGGGGTATAAACATATAATTTGCACTAATAATTTTCCTCTAGACATCATACACCCATCGTTGAGGAAGTGGTCAACAATACCATACCATAATGGTAATGCCAAGGAAAACGTCTACGTCCATAAAATAACCCCCAACTGTATCTAAATATTGAATCACCTATGCCACCAAGATGTGTCTACTAAGTGCAACTAGAAAATGTTGAAATTCTCTCATGTAATATGAGGGGTAACAACTAGCTCCAACATGGGGACACGTACTCTGGAAAAGAGTGTGTGAGAACTCCAAGATCTCTGATAGTGCATGATACAATTCAACATATAAGAGATGGGATACATATGATGGAGCGAGACTCCCACCTCGATAAATCACATAATAGAACCAAAAGCAGTAAAATGCAACTACATAAAACGATGTATGTTATCAAAAATTACTCTCGAACATAGATGGAGCCAAATGTTGAACAATGCATGGAAAAAAGCAATGACACTAATTTTTTGGTCATAAAATCTTATCCATATTATCTTACTTCTACTTCATCGCACTAATTGCCATCAGAAAAATAAATCTTGAGGATTTTCCCATTCACAGGCAACTGTATATTTTCCTTGTTTAAGTGGATGGGATAGAAAGAATTCTCTTAAGCTTTGCCTTCAATTTTGAAAGGACCTGACCATAATCTATCAAATTTCTATGCATTCTTGGTTTCTCCCTTCTTTTGTCCCAAAACAGGACCAAGTCACCCTTTTCCATAATTTTTTATCGAGCTCTTTTGTCGAATACTTCTTTACTCTTTTCTTGGTTCTTAGCCAAATGACCAAATTCTTTTCTTCAATTTTCTACAAGTTCCACAATTTGTTTCACTCTTTCATGAACCACTTCTTGTTTTATTAGCTCAAATGAACTCTTACTTGTATCTTGCTTCCTTGTGATTCGATCATCCCACAAAGAATATGTTATTTTCCTATCCCAATTTATCTTATTATCACCAAATGCTTTCTTGATTATGGCCATTAGATTCTTTTTGTTTGAATTTGCTAAACCATTACCTTATGGATAGTAGTTGGATGAGTGGAATAGGAGAATTCCATAATTGAAACACAAAGTTGAGAGTTTCGTTGAACTGAAAGACTTGGCATTGTCAGTTGTAACCTTAGTTGGGGCACCAACCCTTGTAATAACATTATCCTCTAAGAAGTCCATGGTCACCTTTTTTATTGTCCTCTTTGTAAGTATGGCTTAAACCCACTTGGTGAAATAATCCATGGTTGTTATGATATGATTATGGTCGTTACCAAAATTTTCCTTGAATTCACCAATGAAATCTAACCCCCATTGCTAGAAATGTTCTTCTACAACAATGGGTTGCAAAGGAAATGATGCTAGTTGTTTCCTTCTTGTGAAAAATTAACATGGTTGACAGGACCTAACAAAATGATGCACAATAGAAAACAATGTGGGCTAATAGTATTCCAACTCTCAATCTTTTATTTGTTGTAATGTGAGCTACATAATGACCTTTGAAATACCCCGAGTGTAATTCTTCCATAAGTCACTTTAATTCATCCTCATTTACACATGAGTACTGTTGTTCCTGAGTTTATACTTTAAGGCTATAAAGTATACCGTCAAGGCATCCGTAAATGTTTAAAGGAATAATTTGAGAATAAGAATTCAAAAGGAAGGTTGTAGCAGAATCAGTTTCTCAACTGTCTCTGTCTTGCTTCCTGTTGTTCTTGAATGCTAATGTCTCTCTCAATAGCAGCCCATGAACGTTCTAATTCAATCCGGTTAGTTGATGTTTGTAAAATGGTATTAAATAAATTCAAGGCAATACTGGTTTGATCTTGAAGACCTGATTCAATGTTGGGTTGTCTGCTACTTGGAACAATCATGGAGGATAAAACTTTATTTATTTGTGAAAGGATTTTAATCAAACGTTACTTCAAATTTTCCAGAGATGAGAACAAGAAAAACAATTTTGAAATTTAAAACAGTAACATAAATACATTCGAGGTCGTTTCCTGGATTTGTAACAATTTGAAAATTTTAAACTGACATATAAGTATTATAGAAAAATATAAGGCTTTAATCAAGAAAGAATCTCATATTTCGATAGATAATAATGAAAGAAGACGAAGTTTCTAATGAAAGTAAGTATTTAAGGTTCAAAAGATTTACAGGTCTTAAAATCACTGATAGTGATTTCAGAGGAAAAACTGTAAATAATTTGATATCCAAACCAATCTGAACTAGAAATCAAAGATGTAGATAACTTCAAATTGATTATTCATTAGAAAAACATTTAAAGAAAAATACAACAAAATTTTAGTAAACAGGGTTGAAGAACACGTAGCTACAAATTTGCAGGATTCAGAATCTCGTTTGTAATCTATATTATGATGTATTGAAAAAACTGTTATTACAATCGACTCTCTCCCAAAAATCCTGAAGCCCTTTCTCAGTTTTTAGAAACTACATTTATACATTTTCATCATAATTTTCTCGTTGGTGACTAACCAACTTCCTAATATTACGGTTACATATAAAAAATAATGTCAACCGTTTACAATTTCTTTCTAATTTCTAATGATAAAACATTTAAAAAAGATTTTAAGCTTGCGTTGACGAACTTCCTTTCTCCACTTTAATACACTGGACACATTTCCCCAAAAATTTCACAAAAGTCATGGGAGCATCTGGTATCTCATTTGCTTCAAATAAGAAAAATCTTTTCTGCAATTCGGACAAACGATTTTCTATCATCTTTTCTGTGAATTTAATAGTTTTCAACTTTAGATTCGGCGTCACCATCCATTTGTTGATCTCTGTAATATTGATTAATTTAATTTTTGAAATCTCTATTTTCATTTCCTCCAGCTCTTCTTTGACCCTTAGCTGGTGCCTGACAATATTAATCTCACCTAATAATCCGGAACAGTCATCTGTTCCGATATTCAATGAAGCTCTTCTTAAGAGATCGAAAATTCCCTGGCAATCATCATTGACCTCTTTTGTTATTCTTTTATATTCGACCAGGTTTGCTTCCCACACTTTTAATATTATGTCCCCTTTAACCTATTCAAAAATAGATAATTTCTGAATTTTTCCAACTTCTTCCTTTGATGAGAAAGCCACTGCCTTTTGAAAAGTTGTTCTAGCTGCTTTCGTCTCCCTTTCCTTCTGGAAAACATCCTCCAAAGACTTATTTGTTTCTTGAAAATAATTCTGGACTACTTCTAGATTCAAGAACACTTTCTGTTGTTCTTCCTCTATTCTCAAATATATCTCCAATGCTTGTGTCCTGAAATTTTCAAGTTCTACTACCTGATTAGTAATAGAAATAATTTTATCTTGTAAATGTTTGTTTTCTTCTCCCAACTTTCAGACCTGTTCTTGTGTGACCTGTATTATGTGTTTTGCCTCCTCCAAGTCTTTATTCATTTTCTGGATTTCTTGCATGTCCTTTAGTCTAGCTTGTTCTAGACCCTTTTGTATTCCCCAACTAATATTTCTTTCATTTTCTTTTAATTTGTCTTGCAACTGAATTATTGTTTGGTCCTTCTGTTCAAGCATAGTTGTTAAATTGCCAACATAATACATATTTTCTGATGCTATAGCACCCATTGTACCTGCTAATTCTGTAGCAAATTCTCCATCTTTGAGTTTCTTTCCATCTATAATAACCCTATGCTTTTTAATCATCCCTTCTCCTCTTGGATGAATTTCCTGTTTCAAGACTGCTCTTCGCTTTTTACTAAAAAAATAATCTGATGGGGGGATTTCATCTCTTGAAATCGGCTCTAGATCACTGACATATAAAGCTCCTTCATGGGGGGTTCCAAAAGTTGACTGCAATGGAGTTAAAGAGGACTACCAAGCTCTGTTGATGTCGTTCCTCCTATCTTTTCTGGAATATTTTTCATGATTTCTGGAATTGTTTCCAGCTCTTTTCTCTTCTCTGTTCCTGATTCTTTTGTTTGAGAACCCTCTGTGTCTTGGGAAGGTATCTCAGTATTCTTCAACTTGCCTTTGGTATTTTCTTTATCTTGTGTATTAGTTTCAAACCCTGGAGGGGGCCCTTCCTGTTCTGGCGGTGGGGTCGAAACTTCACCCTGCAAACTCTTAGGTAAGCAACTTCGCCTATGGCTCTGAAAAGATGTGAATCCAGTCTGTGAGTCAGGTGGCAAGGCGTGGACTTTGTTCAGTACTTCTTCATAGGATTTAACATCTTTAAATATATCATCATAAATAGATACTTCATGTTCATATGCCTTTAGATTACAATGTATGAAATGCCTACTTATTATTTGGTAGGAGTCATATTTTCTGTGCTCAATATCTACTAATTTCACTTCTTCTAATGACTCAGCCTCTACCTTAGAATGGCCTAAATTTGATAAAGAAAATTTCCCAATATGAACATGGAAAGATGACCATGATTTCTTCTGAGCTGCTTTTAATTCTAATCCAACACCGCCCTTTACTATCTGATAAGCTACCTCCCTGCACACCAATCTGTTCGGTAGGAATTTAGGGAGTGCATGAGGGGGAATGGAATAGCCATAAACCCTAATGTAGGAAAAAATTTCCTCAATAAACCAGTCGGCAACTGCTTTAAGACTTTCTGTGATTGCATCAGAAATGCGAGGGGGTTTTCATCCAAAAAACATTCTGTGCATAGGAATAATAATAAAATGACAAACCTTGTAAAATGCGTCTTTAGCATTTTCTTCCCAAAGGGCCGAGTGATATTTATGAATGGGTTCTGGATAGGAAATGCTCCAACTCCAATTCATTAATGGAAAGGGAGTCACAAAACAGATTGCATCCATAATGTATGCAGCCATATAAAAAGTTGTTGGTTGTCCCTTTGATTTGGCTGCTTTGTAGTTTAAAATTTCTTGTATTAGGTTATATGACAAAATCTTATGCCAGTTAAAACCATTTCCTTCTGAATCTTCCTCTAAAAAGGGCACCCAGTCTGCATGAAAATGACAGGGATCTTTTCTCCCGAAAAGTCTACATAACATAATGGCTACATAAACCATGTATTCATTTAAGGAGGCTGTAGCATAAATCCCATGAGAATCAGCCCTAAAATTTTCTTCAGACCTCGCCCATCCTCTAATTATATCGGGATATGTCTGGTCTGCCTCAATACATTCTTTTCTCTGAAAATCTACTAAAAATTCAACATTAAAAGTATGTTTAGGATTTAGTGAGAGTTTATACATTACTTGAATGTGCTCTGGTCTGAATGAGCCGACGATAGCTCCTTGCTTGTTTAAAATACTCCTTGTTGGGATATCGACCTTATCCAGAGCCCAGCTGATCATATCAGTGTATGCCACAAGTCTCGAGCATGCAGCGATCTTATGAAGCTCTGACTCAGCTCTGTCTTGGAAATGATTTTTAGAATTATGATGAGCATTCTCCAACTCGTATTCCAGTAACTCGGAGATTTGAGTCCAAGATTTAATAGAATCTATAGCATGTGGAGTGGTATCAGAGATAATATCTCCTTCCTGTGCGTCTTCATTCTTCTTTGGTGCCTTTTTGGGTGCCATGACTTCTGCGTTTAATTGGAAACCTGTCACAGAAAATGGATGAATGAGCTCAGCTTAAAATGAAAACACAGACATTCGAATGTTTATTTTGAATACATTTAAAAAATGACGAAATTTGCACAACTGTCATGAATTTAAAGCTCTTAATGCGGAAGATATTTTACCAAGATACGCTTTTAATGTCCGTATTTAGGCACCTTCGGGTTTTGAAGAAAATGAGAAACCTACTTAATTGGTAAGCGAAACATGAATGAACACCTAAGAATGATTACCATTAATCTTGTTTTTGGAAAAAGGCTAATTAGTGTTAATCATAGTTTAAAGATGAAAACTTCATTTTTCGGGATTTCGGAAATTCTGATGTCAAGAGGTATGTCGTCGATGAAAAACAATTTCCGAAAATGCGAGATCACAAAATCACGATGTTTTAATTAAGTTTTAAACGCTTTTAGCACATTAATTAATTGCGATTAGACGTTTTCGGGATTTCGGAAAACGTGATGTTGAGAAGTATGTTATCAATAAAATCCGATCTCCGAAATTGCGAAATCACGATGGCTTACTTTTTAAACAGGACTTAACTTATCTTAATTAACTAACTAACCACGATTAAGGCCAAAATAACATTAGTTTAATTTGACGTGAATCGGGGATCGGGGTTTCATAATTCGGGATTTCGGGAAACATGATGTCAGGAGATGTGATCTCACTGAACCACGAATCCCGAAATTGTGACATAATTATTTTAACCCTTAATCTTTCTTAGAAGAAACTAAATTAATTCGTGTTTAAATTAAGATTCCAAGGTTTCAGGAAATCGGGGATCGGGGTTTCACGATTCGATTTGCATCAAAAATTTGTTTGTAGGAAACCCCGAATCCCGAAAATTCTTTTAAGTTTAATTTAAAAATCGTAAATTTAAATTTCAACACGTTTTAAATAATTTTCAAATAAAAAGCGTCGGAAGTCTTATATTTTTTGTAAACCTTTTTCTCGTTCATTATCCGAAATTTAAAAAAAATAAAAAAAAAAGAAAAATGTATCGTGTATTTAGAAATGATACGAAACTCTTGTTTTATGAAAAGCCGAACCTGAAAAAGAAAAAATCTAGGCCTTAAGGATAAAAATTTAAGATCTGCTTCAACAAGTACCAACCCATCAAGGTTTATCCATCCTACCCACTATGGATGAGCCAATACTTTGAAACCTTTAATCTCAAAACCCTTCTCCTATGATCAATCAAGTGATCTGGACATGAAATTCTGTTAAGAAATAAACGATATTAGAGTACCAATCTATATGCTCAATCTCATCAAGGACAACAGGGATCATATCAACACCATTCAAACCCAAATCCTTCTCGTTCCTTTTAGCTAACATCATCACCAATCCCTATCCTTTGACTATCTTTGTTGGTCTTATTTCTAGAGCATACTCCTAAATTTTAGAAACCCACTTTCCTCGAACTCCTAAGTAATCTTGTTGGGCCAAAATAATATTTACCCTTGAATGGGGAATGTAGGTTATGATTTTAGAGTACCCTACATACGTTCTGAAAATATTTAAAGATTGGACTAATGCATATGTTTTTTTTTCTCCATAATTGTATACTTTGACTCAGAATCCCTGAGATTCGTAATGAAAGCAATAGGTTGTTCCATGTTATTAATATTTTTTTGCAACAACTCTTCTCCAATTGTATTCTCAAAGGAAAAAGAAAATATCAGAAAATCCTTTGAATAATTTGGAATCACTAGGACTGGGGCAAACATAATGGCTTCTTTAATCTTCTTGAATGAATGTTTTCTTTCATCATCCCATCTAAAATCATAATCTTTCTTCAAAAGCTTCGATATGGATTTGACAATTTCTCTGAATTTTTGGATGAATCTCCTGATAAAATTTATTTTCCCAAAGAATGATTGAACGACCTTTCTATTTTCAGGAAGAGGATCCTTCTTGATTGCATCAACTCTAGCTAGATTAACATAGATACCATCCCTTGAAATAATATGCCACAAGAGTTTTCTCTGATCTACACCAAATATTGATTTCTTAGGATTCAAATATATTCCATATATCCCTCGCCTCTCAAAAATATGCTTTAAGTGATGCACATGGGATATTCTATCCTTTGAAAGTATCATCAAATCATCTTGGTATATTTCAATAATTTTTCCTATAATATCTCTAAATGGGAAATCCATATCCCTTTGAAAACTTGATCTTGCATTGAGAAATCCAAAGGGAATCCTAAGATACTTGAATGTTCCATGTGGTGTGGTAAAGGCAGTCTTGTGCCAATCTTTCTTAACAAGCACCTGGTTATATCTTGAGAAACTATCAAGCATAGAAAGCATTCTAACACCTGTAACTCTTTGCAATAATTGTTCCATATTCAAGAGAGGGTAATTGTCTTTGAGGGACAATTGATACGAATTATTGAAGTCCACACAACCGAATTTCACTATTCTTCTTCCTTACCACTACCAAGTTTTCAACCCAAGACGAATGCCTTGTGGGTGCTATGATCTTCACAGTCAACATCTTTTGTAGCTCCTTCTGAATGAGTGGGGCTAACTTTAAGTTAGTGTTTCTTGACTTTTTCCTAAAAGGTTTTTCTCCTTGCTTTAGGGGAATTGTATGTTGAATAATGTCACCTTTGTATGACTTAATATCATCATATGACCATGAAAAAATTTCCTTGTGTTCCCTAATCAATTTTTTTATACTTTTATTTTCATCAAGCAAAGTTCTCTTTCCAATCTTGACCATCTTGGATCTCTCGACTAACCCAATGTTTATTTCAAACACATCCTCAGGTTAGTGTTTTGTCAGTTTTTTCTTATACATGTCATGCCTATTGAAAATCCCTTCTAAGAGGGGCACTCAATGGAGAATCCTAATATCTAGAAAGTTTTCAAACTTCACTCCAATATCATCTTCTTCTTCTCCTTGCCAATTACTTTGATTTTTTTAGAACTTCTGCAAGTTGTTTAGAAACCTTAAGATTTAAGCATCATCATGGAACAATTTCCAGTGTTCAATGTTATCTGGGACAAAAGCTCTAAAATTTATTTCCATTTTGTGTTCCCTAGAAATTATCTCATCACATAGTTGAAGTGTTGATGTCGTTACTACTAGTGCATCATCCTTGACATTTTGTTCTCTTGGCACAAATTTAATAGAAAAAGCATCGAATAGCTTCATGGCATCCCATACTGCATTTATGTACCTCTTCAACCTTTCATTCTTGGCCACAAATTCCCTTCTTACTTGCAAGACAATGAGATCATAATCACCTATTACATGTAGGCATTTTATACCCATATCTTGAGCCAACTCCATACCTAAGCATAGAGCCTCATATTCTACAATGTTATTCGTGCAATCAAATTCAATCCCGTACAAAAAATATATGACATCTCCCTCAGGGGATGTGAAAACAATCCCAACTTCAGCACCCATTCTAGATTTATCTCCATCAAACTACATCTTCCAAACATCATTACTTTATTTACTTTGGACATTTTCCTCATCAAGGGATAGTGAGTTTACCAAGATTGCAAAATTACCAAACCCATCATTGTTACAGATTAACTTGTTCATAGGGTCATTAGGATCTTCAACATGGTATCACAATGTTAGTTCCCTATGAAGAGTCATGAAAGTTCCTTCACATGTGAGAATGGTAGCATAAGATAAATCCATCTGAATGCTACCTCCCAAATTGGCGGCCCATTTCCTTGATAAAATCATACCCCAAGCATCTAACACATATATAACCACAACATCCATCATCATTGAGAGGTCCAAATAAATTCCAAGATTGACTTTCAAATCCTTAACTAGACCACAAAATTTCATTTCTCACGAATCCATGGCACATACATTTATATATGGTTAGTAGTCTTCAAGCCTAATTGATTCATGACCTTCAATGATATGACATTTGTTGAGGCACCTGAATCTATCATGTAGTTATGTAGGAGAATATCATTTTCTATCGAAGTGATATAAAAATGTGAATGGTTTCCAGATTTCCTCCCTTGATGCATGGCTTGTAAACAAACTGGGGAATCCTCATTAGCTTCTTCAAAATTCAAAAAATTGTTTAACTTTTCATTTTGAGACATGATCTTGATTAATTCTAACAAAGAAACTGGGATAGTAACTTTTGACAACACATTCATTACATCAACATTTAGTTCCACATCCTTGTTCACCATGGTACTTTCTAATGAAAATTCTTGAATAGCACCAACCAAATGACCAGCTTGCTTGTTTACTGAATTTCCTTGAGCCAATAAATTTTCAAACCCCTAACTTTGTGAAGATCCAAGGAATTGATTTCTTCTCTCGTATTGAATGATCTTTTGTCTAAGATCATTCTTAGCATTCTCATCCATATAATTCAACATATTCATTCATTCCTTCCTAACAATATGTATCCTTTGTTCCTTAATCTACCTCAAACTGCTCAATTGTTACTGTATGAGAATTTTGTTTGAGATTACAACTGAAATCCCCATCCTCAACCAAATTTAAACTTTCAAAACTGCTTGGACCTTCACCTTCTCCTATATCTAAATTCTTTGGACAAGCTAATTCACTATGAGGCTCATCACATGACAAGCAAGAATGGATTTCCTGATCTGAAAATGAAAAAGGCTTGTGTCTCTTTAAAATTGCAAGTGTAAGTTGTATGTGCTTGAGTAATAGGATCAAGTTACAAACACATAAAACTTAATGAGTTTTTACTTATTCATGAGCAGCATAAACATACATAACAACCATCAAAGTAAACACATTAACACAACAAAATGATAAAGGAGTTCACCCCTCTCTTGGGCTACATCTCCTGGTCCAACTTCCAATGGATCATTTTCATTAATGCTCAAAGTGTCAAAATCAATGTTTTACAATGCTCAGAATACAAAATAGATGGCTTCAATGGTTCCAGAATGTCCAAAAACCCCTAGTTGGGCTCTTCCTACACCTGGTTTGGCCAAAAACTGAATAGGAATCACTTCTTGGAAGTTTCTCCCAATTCTTTTTTGTCTTTGCTCGCCAAAACACACTTGTGTGTGACTAACCTGGCTCACGGGCGTTTTATGTGCCAAAAAACCAGCATCAGGCCCGTTCTACAAATTGTGGCATTTTGTCGAACGATTAGGAGGCATAAGCACCTTTCTCGACGGAGGTGTCGGTCGCATGGCCCATGTGGTCCGGTGTCGACCTAAACTTGTGCGCTAGTGGACTAGTTCGTTGGTGTTTACCGTGCCATTGGTCATATGAGGAGTGGTATGTAACCGAGGGCTAAGTGTTGGAAGTTCCCCACGCCTTCCAGACATGTGGCAAAGTCATGTGGTATGGTCGTGTGGTCGTATGTGTAACCGAGGGGTGGGGCTACGCCCTAACCCTTTCTTCGCCTGACCAAACTTTAATTCAAAGTTAAATACAATGTTTAATACTATATGAATAAGTACTAAACATGGGTGGGCTGGTAGCCTGGCCCTTGCCAAGTCATTTCCACTACCTGAGGTCCCGGGTTCAACCCCCGTGGACTCCAACAAAGTTTTTAACCAACTAACCAATGATAGGGTGCCACGTGGTGGCCCTTGGCTGGGCCACATGGCACCTTCCCATTCGCCACGTAAATGACATGTGTCAGTTGTGGATTGGTCCACGTACAAGCCTTCCACATCACATGTTTAGTCACCATGCCATGCAATTGTCCATGCCACCCTGCCACATGTCAGTACAGTCACCCTTCCACGTGTTAGTACGGTCTGCACAGTCAGCAGTATGGATTGTACAGACTGTACAGTGAGCAAAAACTTTGCATGTTTGGCAAAGTGGACAGAACACAATATCTCTCTCATATGACGTATGTTTGAACCCGTTCAAGTTGTGTTGGGATCATGAGGATGAGGCCTACACACGAGTCTGTTTTCAAGCAATTCCGAGCACTTTGATTTTTGAGCATATTTTGATCCCCTGGATCATTTCCCCTTGAGTAACCATATTTGTAAAGGCTAATGGGTTTGGAATATTTTTCTCTTGTGAGCCTATATTTTTGTTCCGTCTAGGATTCCCTCTAGGCTAGAACTGATTATGTTGATACCTCTGTTGATAAGGATTTTGTTTCCCATTTTCTCTTTCTAGATTGATCATTCTATTGAGTATTGTTGTTTGCGATTAGATCAAATCAATGGAAAAATTATCAATTTTTTTATTCAATGATGTTATTGGATCTTGAGTTGGATCAACAATATTCATGTTTATTGGTTTAGTCTCCACCTTGGAGGTGGATGGCTTAGAAAAACCCAAAGAATCTGCCTTAGCAGAAATCATATTCTCTTCGATCTTGCTAACCCAATCTTGTGCAAATTCCATATCAGTTGGAAACATATCTCTTAACTTTAGATCAAAATTCCCATCATAGGCATTGGTATAATGTAGGAGGATTGCATCATCTTTAGGCCTAATATTTTCAAGGACAATATCAACCAATTTCTTGAATCGGTTATTAAACTCATTAACAATATCATTTCCTTTTTTTATTAATCCCGTACAGTTGAGAGAAAAGTATCCTTCCATCCTTCTCAACAACCCATCATTTCATGATGTCATGGAAATTTTCCAATTCTTTATATTGTTATTTGTAAGGCCTCTAAACCATACTTTAGCATCTTCTTCCAAAGAGAATGCAAATAGTTTCATCACTATGTCTTCATGGTCTTTTTTATCACAGGATTTGCACTTGTGCAAAGCCCTACACAAGATCCCAATCTTGTGTAACAATTGGAAGTATATACCACTATCACCTAAGCATATACTTCCCTTGTTTTAGTGAAGGAAATAAGTCCAACACAAGGGAGGCTTCCCTGGTGACCTCAAGGGCTCGAGTAACAAGATTATCCAAGCCTACAACTCCCTGTCTTGGTCACTTAGATGGTTAAGCTAGGTCTAGGAAAGGTGAAGGGAAAAAACATATTGAATGAAGTAATTGGGCAACCTGTACGAGACAATAATCTTCAATGCATAAAATCACCAATTACCAAGTTATATAGCATATCAATCACCTTTAGACACTAGATAGCAAGTAAAACTTATTGTTGTTGTAAAATTGCAGCAGTAAACTAGACTACATTATAAAATAGTATTTTATAACAGCAATAGGAAAAACAACCCTGAAAATTAGCAATTGACACTTAGAATTTAACATACAAGGGGAACAATATCCAATTACTAGACAATAATTTTGAGCGGTTTTAGCCACAATATTAAGTAATTATTAGCAATAAATTGCAGCCCTAATGCTTGTAGCATACACTTTATGACAACAATAATCTATCCAATGAAAATTCCAAACATTGAAGTATAATTAGCATGCCAATGATGTCATAAAGCTAATTTAAGTGAAGGTTTAAGAGTTATTGAGAGTATAGTATCACAAACAATAAGACTAGTGCCATCTGCTTCTTTGGGAAATGGAGTTAAACAACACTTTGAAAGATGAATTAGATATTCAAGAATAATGAGTATTTGAACCCTGAGGTGCAACCCCTCTTAGACATTAGGATCAAAATGTATAGGGAAACAATCCTTGGGATGCAACTCAATACTTTGAAAGCTGAATTAGATATTCAAGAATAATGAATATTTGAACCCTGAGGTGCAACCCCTCTTAAACATTAGGATCAAAATGTATAGGGAAACAATCCCTGGGATGCAACCCCTCTTGGATCCTAGGTGTCATTTTCTTTCTTTTAGAATGTCTAGTTCAAGGATAAAATGGACTAAATTAAAAACCCTAAGGTGAAACCCCTCTTGGACCTTAGTTCTTTGAATCTACCTAGTGGCTAGGTCTCTAAATGATTTCACACACTTGGAAATTAAAAGCATAGAAGGAATGAATCCCTCATGTTTCCTTCCTAGGGTTTCACTAGAACAAAGTAACATGCAACAAGATCGCAATCATCACATTATACCATGAACACAAATATCAATTTGAAGAAGATCACTTACCTATCCAAGTCACTATGCAAAGAGAAACACTAGTTTTTCAACATTCATCCATACAAAATGAAAAGCATCCAAAAATCCCTCCTCTAAAAGGTGTGCACTAGATCCCAAGAGACAAAAGAAGTAGATACAACTTTTTCTAGAGTTCTCCCTCATGTATGTGAGTTTCCATGATGAAAAAATGATTAAGTGCTAGCCAAGTATTTATATAAGGAATCCCTAACACATTTGTCTACAAAAAAAATTAAAATGGCAATGATTCATGATACAAGTGGGGTTGACCCCTCAAATAGCCTCTATAAATGAATAAACATGAAAATAAGCCACGATAAGGCCACATGTGTGGTGACATCAAGCCTCCCAAGGGTGAAGGAGGGCCTCCCAAGGCCATGTGTCATCATCCAAGTTGGAAGAGTTCCATGTCGCATCAAACCATCATGTGGTATCCAAGTGGCAAGCAAACCCCATCATCTCCATCAAACCCTAGCACATGACGTCGTCATTAAAGCCCAACATCCAAGGTGTAGAACACAGTGTCCAAGGTGGAGAGAGGATGCATCTCATCTTTGCATGGTGTCCAAGCCAAACCAAGTGCAACGTCCTCCATCAAGTGGTTGGGTAAGGTGTGGGTGCACTTTCCAAAGTATGGGATTCCTACCCATAAGTGTGTCATCATGACTATATCAATCAAATCCAAGCCCATTTTTCCATCGTCTAAGGTCTCGAAGATGTGAGAGCCTGTGTCTGAGTATGCCAAGCCATCAAATGACTCAACGCTCTGCATCACAGGTGCCATATCTTGCAATTAAGGCACAATGTCATGGGTTAAAGCATGGGATGCCCTTCAAACAACTATGTCAAGTGCATCCAAATCAAATCAAAGTCATGGAATCAAGTAAAACCAATGTTCACAAGGTATAATAGTCCTTACATCATCAAAGTAAGTTGTTACTTAACATATAATCCACATAAAAAATCCACATCAAGTATCCCCTTCAAACTTCATATTAGCTCAATACTTTATGTAAGTTGGCAAGTTTGAGTATGGGAGGACCATCATCAGACCCTATTAGGTGTGCCAACCAAAACAATAAAGAAAAGACACAAGTAGAGGGATACATCCTTGGGGAAGCATAAAAGAAAAGAACCCTTCAAGAGTAAGTGTGATAATGAAACGTGTTGGGCTTACTTCATGGCTTATGGAATCATTTGGTCCATTTCTTTGTTTTTGATAACCCTTATCTGAATGTTCATCCTTATGAAGAATGTGTTGTTGAGAATCTTTGTGAAGATCATTTGCTGACTGAAAAAACTCTTGTTGAAGACCACATTGTTGATGAGGAAGAAAAACAAGCAGTGGTAGATACATCTGATACTTTTTCAGATGTGTCTAATGGTCAAAATTCTAATAACAATCAGGCAATGTATTTACATTCTTTCTTTTAAGATGATCATGAAACAAATGTCTTTGAATTTTAAATTTCAGAATTTTTTTCAAATCATCCTACATACGATGAATATGATGATGATTTTGAAGTCCTGGATCCAGATGTCTATGATGTAGCAGAATTTGACCAGTAGTTACATGAAGAGAATGAGTCCATTGTCCATGAGGAACTGGATCTTGTGAATGACAGCTATGTATCAGAAGGTAGCGAGGAAGATGAAGATAAGCCTCTTGATTTTCATGATAATATTATTGTTTTGAATGTTGTTGTCCAAGAAACTTATGAGGAGATTCAAGATGATCCTGTTTCTTTTGATTGTGATAAAACAAATGATATTTAAAAGGATTATGGAGCAAAAATTTTAGAACAACAATTTTGTTCATGGCACAGGTTGGATTTATGTCGTGATTTTCATGACCCAGTGGCTATTTACATAGAGTCCATGTTTCCACAAGTTCAAAATGTGGCAACATCTGGGATGAAAGTGGAATGCAACAGTAAGTATAAATTTCATATTACATGTCTATTGATTTTTTTTTTTTTTTCCTGCATTTCTTCATTAAGCTACCAAAAAGAAGACCATTTTCTCAGTAAAATGATTACATGGTTGCATTGGAAATTCGCCTACACATGATGTCAAGAGGTTAGTAGAGTAGGATGGTTGAATAAGCTCGCATCCGAGCAGTTTGTTTTCAACTTGCTATAGATTAGCATGGATAATTGACTCCATAGCCCAATGGAAAAACATTGTTGCAGATCCAAATTTTTCTTTTCAAATTGATGGTTGGGTATCCATTTCTTTGGGCTTTGCAGAGTTGTTTGGGTATAGTGTGTGGTTTGCTTTTTAGTTTCTTTCAGTGGATATGCGCAGTGTCAATATGCAAGAGATTGTTTTCAATTGATCAGTTACAGGGACATGTTGCAGTGGTGAATCAAGGCACAATGGTCTGTGTGTTCTTGGATCCTCACAGGGAGGATTATGTCCCCAATTGGAGCCAGTGTTAACACCTAAATATACATGTCCAAATTACTCCTTTTTGCAAGAATGACGTCATTCTTGTAGCACCAAAAAACACCAATCCTACTAACGTCGGTTTTGTGGGCATGCTATCCTATACATTATTTTGTCAATTTTCTGGTACTCCCAAAACTTTGCTTCAGTGAACCCCTATTACTCATTAACCTTTTCTTAAAAGCCCCAAGGATTATACCAATTGAAGCGGTGCAACGATTAGCCCAATTGAAGTTTTATGGGCATAACAAGGAGTACTTTGAAGCGGTGCTTGAGGAGTTCCATTTCTTCGATAGTTTACGTTGTGTGCCTGCCCCGACCGGAACAACCTGCTAAGGCCATTGATAACTCAATATTGTCTGGACTCAATATTGTGTCTGGTTTTAGTTTCTTTCAATGGATATGAGCAGTGTCAATATGCAAGAGATTGTTTTCAATTGATTAGTTACAGGGACATGTTGCGGTGGTGAATCAAGGTACAATGGTCTGTGTGTTATTGGATCCTCACAGGGAGGATTATGTCCCCAATTGGAACCAGTGTTAACACCTAAATATACATGTCCAAATTACTCATTTTTGCAAGAATAACGTCATTCTTGTAGCACCAAAAAACACCATTCCTACTAACATCAGTTTTGTGGGCATGCTATCCTATACATTATTTTGTCAATTTTCTGGTACTCTCAAAACTTTGCTTCAGTGAGTACCCACTGCATATTCTTTCACAAATTTAACTTATAAGGTCCACCTCCTATATGCCTTTCCAAACCAAGTTTTAGAAAATTATTATTTTAAAATGATTTGGAAAATCATTATTTTATGATTTTCTTTTTAAGATTTATTTAGAAAAAATAAAATATTGGGCTTTGTGTTTAATGAACCCAATCTGCAATTACAAGTCCAAGCATCAAGGGTCGAGTCCTAGAATATGCACCAAGCATCAAGTAGTATGCCCACATGGAGCGCCAATCAAGAGAATTTAAAGCATAGAATGCTCAATATGTCGACGGGTTATATAAGGCAGACCAATTTTTTATTTCTGGCAATATGGGATATCCTCACTGCATACAAAACAAAGTATCGATGATGCCATTCTCTGTTCAAGCGTTGATAAAGAGATGGATCTTAGTATTGAATAATATGCAAGTGATTAAGACTGAGTCTAAGGGTCAAGAAGAGCGCCCAACTGTCTAATCAAGTGTTTAAGTGTTGCAAAGGGAGAGCCCACCAAAATCTGCATAACCAGCTGTCAAAACCATCGAGCATC
>ML777562.1:369679-391644 GCA_009831015.1 Picea engelmannii | reverse complement strand
TTGAAGTCCACACAACCGAATTTCACTATTCTTCTTCCTTACCACTACCAAGTTTTCAACCCAAGACGAATGCCTTGTGGGTGCTATGATCTTCACAGTCAACATCTTTTGTAGCTCCTTCTGAATGAGTGGGGCTAACTTTAAGTTAGTGTTTCTTGACTTTTTCCTAAAAGGTTTTTCTCCTTGCTTTAGGGGAATTGTATGTTGAATAATGTCACCTTTGTATGACTTAATATCATCATATGACCATGAAAAAATTTCCTTGTGTTCCCTAATCAATTTTTTTATACTTTTATTTTCATCAAGCAAAGTTCTCTTTCCAATCTTGACCATCTTGGATCTCTCGACTAACCCAATGTTTATTTCAAACACATCCTCAGGTTAGTGTTTTGTCAGTTTTTTCTTATACATGTCATGCCTATTGAAAATCCCTTCTAAGAGGGGCACTCAATGGAGAATCCTAATATCTAGAAAGTTTTCAAACTTCACTCCAATATCATCTTCTTCTTCTCCTTGCCAATTACTTTGATTTTTTTAGAACTTCTGCAAGTTGTTTAGAAACCTTAAGATTTAAGCATCATCATGGAACAATTTCCAGTGTTCAATGTTATCTGGGACAAAAGCTCTAAAATTTATTTCCATTTTGTGTTCCCTAGAAATTATCTCATCACATAGTTGAAGTGTTGATGTCGTTACTACTAGTGCATCATCCTTGACATTTTGTTCTCTTGGCACAAATTTAATAGAAAAAGCATCGAATAGCTTCATGGCATCCCATACTGCATTTATGTACCTCTTCAACCTTTCATTCTTGGCCACAAATTCCCTTCTTACTTGCAAGACAATGAGATCATAATCACCTATTACATGTAGGCATTTTATACCCATATCTTGAGCCAACTCCATACCTAAGCATAGAGCCTCATATTCTACAATGTTATTCGTGCAATCAAATTCAATCCCGTACAAAAAATATATGACATCTCCCTCAGGGGATGTGAAAACAATCCCAACTTCAGCACCCATTCTAGATTTATCTCCATCAAACTACATCTTCCAAACATCATTACTTTATTTACTTTGGACATTTTCCTCATCAAGGGATAGTGAGTTTACCAAGATTGCAAAATTACCAAACCCATCATTGTTACAGATTAACTTGTTCATAGGGTCATTAGGATCTTCAACATGGTATCACAATGTTAGTTCCCTATGAAGAGTCATGAAAGTTCCTTCACATGTGAGAATGGTAGCATAAGATAAATCCATCTGAATGCTACCTCCCAAATTGGCGGCCCATTTCCTTGATAAAATCATACCCCAAGCATCTAACACATATATAACCACAACATCCATCATCATTGAGAGGTCCAAATAAATTCCAAGATTGACTTTCAAATCCTTAACTAGACCACAAAATTTCATTTCTCACGAATCCATGGCACATACATTTATATATGGTTAGTAGTCTTCAAGCCTAATTGATTCATGACCTTCAATGATATGACATTTGTTGAGGCACCTGAATCTATCATGTAGTTATGTAGGAGAATATCATTTTCTATCGAAGTGATATAAAAATGTGAATGGTTTCCAGATTTCCTCCCTTGATGCATGGCTTGTAAACAAACTGGGGAATCCTCATTAGCTTCTTCAAAATTCAAAAAATTGTTTAACTTTTCATTTTGAGACATGATCTTGATTAATTCTAACAAAGAAACTGGGATAGTAACTTTTGACAACACATTCATTACATCAACATTTAGTTCCACATCCTTGTTCACCATGGTACTTTCTAATGAAAATTCTTGAATAGCACCAACCAAATGACCAGCTTGCTTGTTTACTGAATTTCCTTGAGCCAATAAATTTTCAAACCCCTAACTTTGTGAAGATCCAAGGAATTGATTTCTTCTCTCGTATTGAATGATCTTTTGTCTAAGATCATTCTTAGCATTCTCATCCATATAATTCAACATATTCATTCATTCCTTCCTAACAATATGTATCCTTTGTTCCTTAATCTACCTCAAACTGCTCAATTGTTACTGTATGAGAATTTTGTTTGAGATTACAACTGAAATCCCCATCCTCAACCAAATTTAAACTTTCAAAACTGCTTGGACCTTCACCTTCTCCTATATCTAAATTCTTTGGACAAGCTAATTCACTATGAGGCTCATCACATGACAAGCAAGAATGGATTTCCTGATCTGAAAATGAAAAAGGCTTGTGTCTCTTTAAAATTGCAAGTGTAAGTTGTATGTGCTTGAGTAATAGGATCAAGTTACAAACACATAAAACTTAATGAGTTTTTACTTATTCATGAGCAGCATAAACATACATAACAACCATCAAAGTAAACACATTAACACAACAAAATGATAAAGGAGTTCACCCCTCTCTTGGGCTACATCTCCTGGTCCAACTTCCAATGGATCATTTTCATTAATGCTCAAAGTGTCAAAATCAATGTTTTACAATGCTCAGAATACAAAATAGATGGCTTCAATGGTTCCAGAATGTCCAAAAACCCCTAGTTGGGCTCTTCCTACACCTGGTTTGGCCAAAAACTGAATAGGAATCACTTCTTGGAAGTTTCTCCCAATTCTTTTTTGTCTTTGCTCGCCAAAACACACTTGTGTGTGACTAACCTGGCTCACGGGCGTTTTATGTGCCAAAAAACCAGCATCAGGCCCGTTCTACAAATTGTGGCATTTTGTCGAACGATTAGGAGGCATAAGCACCTTTCTCGACGGAGGTGTCGGTCGCATGGCCCATGTGGTCCGGTGTCGACCTAAACTTGTGCGCTAGTGGACTAGTTCGTTGGTGTTTACCGTGCCATTGGTCATATGAGGAGTGGTATGTAACCGAGGGCTAAGTGTTGGAAGTTCCCCACGCCTTCCAGACATGTGGCAAAGTCATGTGGTATGGTCGTGTGGTCGTATGTGTAACCGAGGGGTGGGGCTACGCCCTAACCCTTTCTTCGCCTGACCAAACTTTAATTCAAAGTTAAATACAATGTTTAATACTATATGAATAAGTACTAAACATGGGTGGGCTGGTAGCCTGGCCCTTGCCAAGTCATTTCCACTACCTGAGGTCCCGGGTTCAACCCCCGTGGACTCCAACAAAGTTTTTAACCAACTAACCAATGATAGGGTGCCACGTGGTGGCCCTTGGCTGGGCCACATGGCACCTTCCCATTCGCCACGTAAATGACATGTGTCAGTTGTGGATTGGTCCACGTACAAGCCTTCCACATCACATGTTTAGTCACCATGCCATGCAATTGTCCATGCCACCCTGCCACATGTCAGTACAGTCACCCTTCCACGTGTTAGTACGGTCTGCACAGTCAGCAGTATGGATTGTACAGACTGTACAGTGAGCAAAAACTTTGCATGTTTGGCAAAGTGGACAGAACACAATATCTCTCTCATATGACGTATGTTTGAACCCGTTCAAGTTGTGTTGGGATCATGAGGATGAGGCCTACACACGAGTCTGTTTTCAAGCAATTCCGAGCACTTTGATTTTTGAGCATATTTTGATCCCCTGGATCATTTCCCCTTGAGTAACCATATTTGTAAAGGCTAATGGGTTTGGAATATTTTTCTCTTGTGAGCCTATATTTTTGTTCCGTCTAGGATTCCCTCTAGGCTAGAACTGATTATGTTGATACCTCTGTTGATAAGGATTTTGTTTCCCATTTTCTCTTTCTAGATTGATCATTCTATTGAGTATTGTTGTTTGCGATTAGATCAAATCAATGGAAAAATTATCAATTTTTTTATTCAATGATGTTATTGGATCTTGAGTTGGATCAACAATATTCATGTTTATTGGTTTAGTCTCCACCTTGGAGGTGGATGGCTTAGAAAAACCCAAAGAATCTGCCTTAGCAGAAATCATATTCTCTTCGATCTTGCTAACCCAATCTTGTGCAAATTCCATATCAGTTGGAAACATATCTCTTAACTTTAGATCAAAATTCCCATCATAGGCATTGGTATAATGTAGGAGGATTGCATCATCTTTAGGCCTAATATTTTCAAGGACAATATCAACCAATTTCTTGAATCGGTTATTAAACTCATTAACAATATCATTTCCTTTTTTTATTAATCCCGTACAGTTGAGAGAAAAGTATCCTTCCATCCTTCTCAACAACCCATCATTTCATGATGTCATGGAAATTTTCCAATTCTTTATATTGTTATTTGTAAGGCCTCTAAACCATACTTTAGCATCTTCTTCCAAAGAGAATGCAAATAGTTTCATCACTATGTCTTCATGGTCTTTTTTATCACAGGATTTGCACTTGTGCAAAGCCCTACACAAGATCCCAATCTTGTGTAACAATTGGAAGTATATACCACTATCACCTAAGCATATACTTCCCTTGTTTTAGTGAAGGAAATAAGTCCAACACAAGGGAGGCTTCCCTGGTGACCTCAAGGGCTCGAGTAACAAGATTATCCAAGCCTACAACTCCCTGTCTTGGTCACTTAGATGGTTAAGCTAGGTCTAGGAAAGGTGAAGGGAAAAAACATATTGAATGAAGTAATTGGGCAACCTGTACGAGACAATAATCTTCAATGCATAAAATCACCAATTACCAAGTTATATAGCATATCAATCACCTTTAGACACTAGATAGCAAGTAAAACTTATTGTTGTTGTAAAATTGCAGCAGTAAACTAGACTACATTATAAAATAGTATTTTATAACAGCAATAGGAAAAACAACCCTGAAAATTAGCAATTGACACTTAGAATTTAACATACAAGGGGAACAATATCCAATTACTAGACAATAATTTTGAGCGGTTTTAGCCACAATATTAAGTAATTATTAGCAATAAATTGCAGCCCTAATGCTTGTAGCATACACTTTATGACAACAATAATCTATCCAATGAAAATTCCAAACATTGAAGTATAATTAGCATGCCAATGATGTCATAAAGCTAATTTAAGTGAAGGTTTAAGAGTTATTGAGAGTATAGTATCACAAACAATAAGACTAGTGCCATCTGCTTCTTTGGGAAATGGAGTTAAACAACACTTTGAAAGATGAATTAGATATTCAAGAATAATGAGTATTTGAACCCTGAGGTGCAACCCCTCTTAGACATTAGGATCAAAATGTATAGGGAAACAATCCTTGGGATGCAACTCAATACTTTGAAAGCTGAATTAGATATTCAAGAATAATGAATATTTGAACCCTGAGGTGCAACCCCTCTTAAACATTAGGATCAAAATGTATAGGGAAACAATCCCTGGGATGCAACCCCTCTTGGATCCTAGGTGTCATTTTCTTTCTTTTAGAATGTCTAGTTCAAGGATAAAATGGACTAAATTAAAAACCCTAAGGTGAAACCCCTCTTGGACCTTAGTTCTTTGAATCTACCTAGTGGCTAGGTCTCTAAATGATTTCACACACTTGGAAATTAAAAGCATAGAAGGAATGAATCCCTCATGTTTCCTTCCTAGGGTTTCACTAGAACAAAGTAACATGCAACAAGATCGCAATCATCACATTATACCATGAACACAAATATCAATTTGAAGAAGATCACTTACCTATCCAAGTCACTATGCAAAGAGAAACACTAGTTTTTCAACATTCATCCATACAAAATGAAAAGCATCCAAAAATCCCTCCTCTAAAAGGTGTGCACTAGATCCCAAGAGACAAAAGAAGTAGATACAACTTTTTCTAGAGTTCTCCCTCATGTATGTGAGTTTCCATGATGAAAAAATGATTAAGTGCTAGCCAAGTATTTATATAAGGAATCCCTAACACATTTGTCTACAAAAAAAATTAAAATGGCAATGATTCATGATACAAGTGGGGTTGACCCCTCAAATAGCCTCTATAAATGAATAAACATGAAAATAAGCCACGATAAGGCCACATGTGTGGTGACATCAAGCCTCCCAAGGGTGAAGGAGGGCCTCCCAAGGCCATGTGTCATCATCCAAGTTGGAAGAGTTCCATGTCGCATCAAACCATCATGTGGTATCCAAGTGGCAAGCAAACCCCATCATCTCCATCAAACCCTAGCACATGACGTCGTCATTAAAGCCCAACATCCAAGGTGTAGAACACAGTGTCCAAGGTGGAGAGAGGATGCATCTCATCTTTGCATGGTGTCCAAGCCAAACCAAGTGCAACGTCCTCCATCAAGTGGTTGGGTAAGGTGTGGGTGCACTTTCCAAAGTATGGGATTCCTACCCATAAGTGTGTCATCATGACTATATCAATCAAATCCAAGCCCATTTTTCCATCGTCTAAGGTCTCGAAGATGTGAGAGCCTGTGTCTGAGTATGCCAAGCCATCAAATGACTCAACGCTCTGCATCACAGGTGCCATATCTTGCAATTAAGGCACAATGTCATGGGTTAAAGCATGGGATGCCCTTCAAACAACTATGTCAAGTGCATCCAAATCAAATCAAAGTCATGGAATCAAGTAAAACCAATGTTCACAAGGTATAATAGTCCTTACATCATCAAAGTAAGTTGTTACTTAACATATAATCCACATAAAAAATCCACATCAAGTATCCCCTTCAAACTTCATATTAGCTCAATACTTTATGTAAGTTGGCAAGTTTGAGTATGGGAGGACCATCATCAGACCCTATTAGGTGTGCCAACCAAAACAATAAAGAAAAGACACAAGTAGAGGGATACATCCTTGGGGAAGCATAAAAGAAAAGAACCCTTCAAGAGTAAGTGTGATAATGAAACGTGTTGGGCTTACTTCATGGCTTATGGAATCATTTGGTCCATTTCTTTGTTTTTGATAACCCTTATCTGAATGTTCATCCTTATGAAGAATGTGTTGTTGAGAATCTTTGTGAAGATCATTTGCTGACTGAAAAAACTCTTGTTGAAGACCACATTGTTGATGAGGAAGAAAAACAAGCAGTGGTAGATACATCTGATACTTTTTCAGATGTGTCTAATGGTCAAAATTCTAATAACAATCAGGCAATGTATTTACATTCTTTCTTTTAAGATGATCATGAAACAAATGTCTTTGAATTTTAAATTTCAGAATTTTTTTCAAATCATCCTACATACGATGAATATGATGATGATTTTGAAGTCCTGGATCCAGATGTCTATGATGTAGCAGAATTTGACCAGTAGTTACATGAAGAGAATGAGTCCATTGTCCATGAGGAACTGGATCTTGTGAATGACAGCTATGTATCAGAAGGTAGCGAGGAAGATGAAGATAAGCCTCTTGATTTTCATGATAATATTATTGTTTTGAATGTTGTTGTCCAAGAAACTTATGAGGAGATTCAAGATGATCCTGTTTCTTTTGATTGTGATAAAACAAATGATATTTAAAAGGATTATGGAGCAAAAATTTTAGAACAACAATTTTGTTCATGGCACAGGTTGGATTTATGTCGTGATTTTCATGACCCAGTGGCTATTTACATAGAGTCCATGTTTCCACAAGTTCAAAATGTGGCAACATCTGGGATGAAAGTGGAATGCAACAGTAAGTATAAATTTCATATTACATGTCTATTGATTTTTTTTTTTTTTTCCTGCATTTCTTCATTAAGCTACCAAAAAGAAGACCATTTTCTCAGTAAAATGATTACATGGTTGCATTGGAAATTCGCCTACACATGATGTCAAGAGGTTAGTAGAGTAGGATGGTTGAATAAGCTCGCATCCGAGCAGTTTGTTTTCAACTTGCTATAGATTAGCATGGATAATTGACTCCATAGCCCAATGGAAAAACATTGTTGCAGATCCAAATTTTTCTTTTCAAATTGATGGTTGGGTATCCATTTCTTTGGGCTTTGCAGAGTTGTTTGGGTATAGTGTGTGGTTTGCTTTTTAGTTTCTTTCAGTGGATATGCGCAGTGTCAATATGCAAGAGATTGTTTTCAATTGATCAGTTACAGGGACATGTTGCAGTGGTGAATCAAGGCACAATGGTCTGTGTGTTCTTGGATCCTCACAGGGAGGATTATGTCCCCAATTGGAGCCAGTGTTAACACCTAAATATACATGTCCAAATTACTCCTTTTTGCAAGAATGACGTCATTCTTGTAGCACCAAAAAACACCAATCCTACTAACGTCGGTTTTGTGGGCATGCTATCCTATACATTATTTTGTCAATTTTCTGGTACTCCCAAAACTTTGCTTCAGTGAACCCCTATTACTCATTAACCTTTTCTTAAAAGCCCCAAGGATTATACCAATTGAAGCGGTGCAACGATTAGCCCAATTGAAGTTTTATGGGCATAACAAGGAGTACTTTGAAGCGGTGCTTGAGGAGTTCCATTTCTTCGATAGTTTACGTTGTGTGCCTGCCCCGACCGGAACAACCTGCTAAGGCCATTGATAACTCAATATTGTCTGGACTCAATATTGTGTCTGGTTTTAGTTTCTTTCAATGGATATGAGCAGTGTCAATATGCAAGAGATTGTTTTCAATTGATTAGTTACAGGGACATGTTGCGGTGGTGAATCAAGGTACAATGGTCTGTGTGTTATTGGATCCTCACAGGGAGGATTATGTCCCCAATTGGAACCAGTGTTAACACCTAAATATACATGTCCAAATTACTCATTTTTGCAAGAATAACGTCATTCTTGTAGCACCAAAAAACACCATTCCTACTAACATCAGTTTTGTGGGCATGCTATCCTATACATTATTTTGTCAATTTTCTGGTACTCTCAAAACTTTGCTTCAGTGAGTACCCACTGCATATTCTTTCACAAATTTAACTTATAAGGTCCACCTCCTATATGCCTTTCCAAACCAAGTTTTAGAAAATTATTATTTTAAAATGATTTGGAAAATCATTATTTTATGATTTTCTTTTTAAGATTTATTTAGAAAAAATAAAATATTGGGCTTTGTGTTTAATGAACCCAATCTGCAATTACAAGTCCAAGCATCAAGGGTCGAGTCCTAGAATATGCACCAAGCATCAAGTAGTATGCCCACATGGAGCGCCAATCAAGAGAATTTAAAGCATAGAATGCTCAATATGTCGACGGGTTATATAAGGCAGACCAATTTTTTATTTCTGGCAATATGGGATATCCTCACTGCATACAAAACAAAGTATCGATGATGCCATTCTCTGTTCAAGCGTTGATAAAGAGATGGATCTTAGTATTGAATAATATGCAAGTGATTAAGACTGAGTCTAAGGGTCAAGAAGAGCGCCCAACTGTCTAATCAAGTGTTTAAGTGTTGCAAAGGGAGAGCCCACCAAAATCTGCATAACCAGCTGTCAAAACCATCGAGCATCCAGGAAATATTTAGTTCTAATACCACTGAGTATGCAAATGTGGAGGATTTGTGATTTTGGGGAAGTCATAGTTGTTATCATATGATGCAAAGGTTGAGACCCGCATGGCTTCTATTTTCGATGTAGGAGGTCGAATTAATATGGGCTGACGCATGTACTCCAATCATTGACAAGTCCGCAGGTTGGTGAGGATGCATGTACTCCAATCATTGACAAGTCCACAGGCTGGTGAGGATGGTTCCATGACTTGAATCTACAAAGCCAAAACGCCAATTGTCAGGCTGAGAAAGCAAAAGGAAGTACCTGTTATTGAAAGAGGAACATTGACAAATACAGCAGGGAAAATCTATAGTTCTCATGCACCAGAAAGACAGTTCAAAGTTGCCCAGCGCTGCATAAAGTCTTTGTTTTTAATGGGGAAGGGGTTGTTTTAATTCCGATGGATTCTAAAGCACCAAACTTTTCAAACTACTATCTTAGTGATTGTCTCCAAGGACTTTTCCTCTCAGTTAACAAAAATAATATTTTTTCTTTTCTAGCCAATGTTAATGTTGGGGATTTCCTTCTCTGGACTGCAAATCATATCAGCTGGCAAATTATTTTCCTAGACTTGCTAATTCATCCATGAGAGTATGGAGTCATGTAAAGTATGTGAATTTCATGTTTGGCTTCTGTCCTCACATCAATATTCGATTGAAGAGTGGATATCCAGAGTGCATAAAGAAGAATGCAACATTTACAAGAAATAATGTGAAGTCTCGAAAACTCTACAGCTACAAGGTATTCAAGAAATTCTCAAAGGAGCAAGTATCTTGTAAGATCAACCATTCCACCTTTTTCTTCCTACAATCACCAAGATTTCCTCTTGGGTTTGAATCCTTGAGCTTCAACTCTTTTGAAAGATGGATCGAAAATATCTTCTGGTCAAAGTAAACTATTAAAATGAGATCTAGAATTAATGTAAAATCGTTAGATCCTAATTTCAGTCTGGTACAGTTAGCAAAATTGTTATATGGCGAAACATATCCAGATTTGAAGGAGTTACCTGGCAGGTGACAGAGCATTTCTGGAAGATGTTGATAAGTGTCCAAGCAATGTAAAGTGTCAAACTTCTCAAAGAATTAGTCTCTCTTCCATATTTTTAGGCATCTTAGGCAATTAAAAGGACACAGTTGGCAGTCATCCCATTTTTTAAAAAGCATGAAATCAGCAGTTCCAGATTGGAGTATTAGGTGGCATTCAAAAGGTCAACACCTCGCAACAATTTAGCTTATCCTGGGCATCAAAATGAGCAGAATATCTTTTGACTCTCAAAGCTCCAATATTCGAGAGACCTTACAATCTGTTTCAGTTATTGTAGCATGGATTTTTTTCCATGTTTGTAATAATTTGTTAAAGACTTGTTCTTGGAGAATTTTGTGTATATTTTTAATTTGATAACGAGAAGGAATGGAGGGAGGCCTGAGAGGGTATTGAAGGATGAGAGAGGAGGGGTCATAGTCTTGACCAAGATGTAAATTCATTCCCTGTAATTTCTGCATTTTCATGCTCAGAGCATCGAGTTTATGAATAGTATACTTGTGTCCCATCATTTTCTTTCTTCTTATCTAATGAAAACAATTATGATTCCTGCAATGCATTAGTCACACAGTTGCAGATCTACTGACAGGGGAGATTCTACTGTTCATTCTCTGCAAATTGTATTTTTCTTTTCATATATTTTGATTTAGATTAAAATGATATTTTGGTTTGAATATCTTCTCCATGAATGTAGAAAGATGAGAAAATTGCATGGCCTTCACATTCATTAAGTGTTTACTTCTTCCATTTCATGTTATTTATTTAAATGTTTATTGTCCAATTGCTTGCCTTTGACCTATGAGATGCTACCTTTTAGTTGGATTTGAGCTAGATATTTTGCCTCTTCTCCTCTCTTCTCATC
Organism: Picea engelmannii; assembly: GCA_009831015.1. Taxonomy (NCBI): domain Eukaryota; kingdom Viridiplantae; phylum Streptophyta; class Pinopsida; order Pinales; family Pinaceae; genus Picea; species Picea engelmannii. The sequence goes on along the minus strand of ML777562.1, from coordinate 380,386 downwards.
CACTTGATCTGCCTTTCTACTAAACCAATTTTTCTTTTCAAGAAACCATTGCAATAACTAAGATGAGCTAGGCTTGGCTCTATAGAAGTCTAGGGACAACTTCTAGCACTAACATGTGGCAATACAGGACTATAATACAAATGATGGCCACCAAGGTGAAACAGGGAAACAAACATAACTTCTTGAGCTTATGATTCATTTTCCAACTTCAACCAATGATCCTCATTCACATGCCTAGTGTGTTAAGCACAACAATTCATATAACAAAAGGACTAATGTACCTCATGATAATGTTGGCTTACCATCTCCCAAAGACTGTGATGATTGGATGTGATGAACTTTGTTGGTCAAGAGTGAAAGAGGCATATGTAGGGGGGTTGTCGGGATGCCATGAGTGGACATGATCATCATCATCATCATCATCGGAGATCATTGTCTTCATTGTGGGCCATGAGACATGATCTCCTCTTTTTACCCCTAGGCATGGGGGGGTAACAGTCTTAATGCACACCAACTTCACCAACTACATCATAAAATTTACCTTAATGATCTTCAAGCATAATTACATTATTACTAACAAATTTTGGAAGCCACTTGTTAAATTTCTATGGCATGTCATGTGGGAATCCTTGGATTCTTGATATGTCTAGAGACACAAACATTCTTTACCCACGGGGAAGGAGGAGGAGGAGGAGGAGGAGGAGGAGCCATGATTCTTGGGTTTACTAACTACCCTGAACTTTCAACAAATAAAGTTCTTATGTATCTCCAAGGATTTTGATGTTCTTATTCAATGAAGCTTGAGAATCCCTCTTGATTCTGCTCCTATAAAATTTCTCCAAATCGACAAATCTTGGAAGAAGTTTGTGAGAGGAACTCCTTGTAGAGTATCTATGGTGTGACGTTCCTTCTTGTGGAGTCGTCATTTGAGTGTTTCAAATAAAGATTTAGGTTGACACTCATCAAATAGGTTGAAGCATTATCTTCTTAATTTCGAGAAATGGATTTGTCCTCGACAACGGCACCAAAATGTTACCACTTAATCTCTCACCTTACTAGGTGCAAAGTCTTCACTAAGTGAATTCCCAAATGGAACTTGGAATAGTTACCATTATCACCTTAGCACCCTCTTTCCTCACTTTAGGATGACTCAATATCACCACAAAGGGGGCTTCCCTATGTCTATTTAATCCACCCGTATATGACAATTAAATGTTGGGTTGTGGATCAATCAATAATCTGCTCTTGGATTTGTCTTTAAATGAGAAATGCATATTTATATAACAACCTACTAAATCTTATTTCAGATGAGGTGAATAATAGAATGTTGAATAATACAATGTTTAGACTTTATGGGCTATAAATTATCAAGGATAAGAGGTGTAATTTCTGGATTTGATTGGTTGTTTGGTAGAAAGGTTGATACACATATATACATATGCTTTTATTACTTATTTCTGAGATCAACAATGCAGATTTATATACCTTATTTCAGATCTGATTTTAGCTTTGACAAACAGTGAATTTCTAGCTGTAAGAAACCATGAATTTCCAAATTTAGAGAAAGATCTACAAACTGGTAAATGACTATTATATTTAGATATGTGTAAATCTATTTTAGGGGCATGCTTGAGAAGATTCAACATGCAGATTTATACTACCAAGTTTAAGTCTAGTTTATATATACAAAGTAGGATGTAACTAAACTCTTTGGGGCAGATCTGAAGTATGGTAGTCCGTTGTAATTTTCAGACATGTGGAGCAGAAACAAAACGGTTTTTTAGATATATTTTATGGTAGTTGTAAGGTAGTACTAGAGCTTAACAAAGCATAAGGTATATGGGTAAAAAATGACTAATGAGAGGACATCTTAAATGAGGAAATAATGGTGATAAAACTATAAATCATAAGTTTAATCCGACCCTTTCCTTGTTGTCCTATATCTTAGAAATTTAGCAAGTGAGAGATCACCAATGAAGACAACCTCTAAGACTATGGGTTTTGTATTTATCAAGGACAACAATTTACTCATGCAGGCAACCCAATGTAGAGAGAGATACATTCAAGTAAGATCCAATAACAAGTACAAATAAAGAGGAATTGCATTACCTAATTTAGTATCCCCTAATCACCCTACAAGACTATGGGTTTTGCATTTATTAAGGACGACAATTTACTCATGCATACAATCAAATGTAGAGAGATACATTCAAGTAAGATATCCAATGGCAAGCACAGATAAAGAGGAATTGCATTACCTAATTTAATATCCCTGGATCACCATCAAGATAACTTTTTAAACACAAGAGAAGATAAATGTATTAGAGAAGACTTCAATCAACACCCAAAAGTAATACGAGAGATAAAAACAATAATATCAAGATTAAATTTTCATCTCCCAGGATTAGGGTTTTGTTCTCCTAACCTATTTATAAGCTGTTTATAAGAGTGAGTACTCTGATTGTAATATTGTATGGTTCAATAATATTATTATGTTTGTACCCAGAGTTTTTTTGGTTTTCGTAACATAGTATCATAACAAGATGGTCAGACGCTGAAGCTTGAATAGAGGGTTCGATTTTTTTTGGTTGGAAATCGTAAGTCGATTTAGAAGCAGCCATCGGAAGTTGCAGTGCTAGTTTCTGCGATTGAGGTTAAGGCGTTGCCAGTGATATCAAATCTAAAGTGAAGTGAAGCTGCCATTTTGAAGAAAAGACTCATACCCTAGCCGCCATTCGAAAGCCATGGATGGGTTTGCTGCGTGTAATTAATGAAGAAGTCGCATTGTTGGTCTTATCATTTGTTGCCATTTATCATTGTTGATGAATTTTGTAGGAGCCACCGATTGGAGGAGGAAATGACCACATATTAAAAAAAGACTACGGCCACCATATATCCTAGATTTGCGCATACCAACAATGTCTGGTTTGAACTACTTCCGAACAAATAATCTGTGCTGCAAGGAAATATTCAGATCTCTGCGATCTCATCTGTAACTTCTTGTACTTTGTATTATTACGATCAACTACCGGGAACGGGCCCAGCAGCGATCCTACTCTAAGTATCTTACTGTCTCACTTGGAATAACTAGCATGCACGCTGGAAATAGACTAAAGAGAGCGCTCAGATCAACTTCTTTTAGCAGGTTTTTCTATTACTATTAGGTAGCAACCACATTTATTGAGGATGAAATCGAGGACCATCTTTTCTGCATTTATGATTGATTATTAACGGTAATAACCATGATATTTCTGGAGGTTGTGCGCCCTGTGGATGGCTGTTACAGGTTGTTATTGCATTTGTTTTTTTGGCAAACAACCAAGATAGTGAGATAAGGAGGGCTGAAGTGGGTTGTTTCCAACAGGGTTTCCAAAGCTATTCTGAACAGTTTGTTGCCTAAATATAGTAGTGCTATCTTTACCTTGAGTCGACTACCTTCACAAAGTTTGGACGAAACAATTGCAACATTGCTATTAGAAGAAAAGAGAACTGTTAAAGGTGATAGCCAACTCGAACTCTCATTCTATGCATGAAACAATTGCAATAGATTAACAAAAAACAAAGAGAAAATATAATACCATTGTTGCAAAAAGTTGGGTCATAGAGCTTGGAATTGTAGATAGTGAGCCAATGGTGTTCTTAAGGGAAAGGTTAAAAATAGACGACATATAGCAAGTGTAGCCATGATTGAAGATCCACCACACGCTGATAATGGTGAAGAATCTACTAATGAAAAGGGATTTATGCATTTTATGATGAAAAGGGATTTATGCATTTTAGGAAGATTGTGCTTTGAAGACAGGAAGTGATCACTTAATAACTCAAAATGGATTGTTTCCCAATTAGTTCAAAAGTTGTGGATCTAGGGAAAGTTCCTTCATTAGTTGGAGAGACATGCACGTGGAGTGGATTGTAGTCTACTAGTGAGGTTACGGGACATGCATGTGGAGTGTTGTCCACTAATTGAATTCGGGAGATTCGTGATTCTGGAGTTCGGGGAGGCAGCTACATTGTTATGAGGGTTATGAGGCAGCTTGATAGAGCCCAAACTGGTTCGAGAATTGTGTTCAAAGAAGAAGCTTTGAAAGAATGTTAAAATATAAGACTTACCCATGTAATAAAGTCACCTTAATGACTTTATGTTAAAATATTAGGGTTTTCATCTCCTAGGGTTAGGGTTTTGGTCTTTCAGGCTCTTTATAAGAGTGAGAATCCACATTGTAATATTGTATTGTTCAATAACAATATCTTTCAGTGTTTATGGAGATATTGTTTTCGGTATCGTAACCTTATCTTTGGTTTCTTTGATTTTCATAATATCAATCAACCGTTCAAAAACAATAAGAGAGATAGAAACAATAATACCAAGAATTCAATACTCATTCCTTCAACAACCCTTACAAGTCTAGAGCCTTTATTTTATAATGTTCTTGGCTCAAACCTCAAACAATAAAATAATAATATCTAAGAAAAACCCTAGATCTAATCTAGGAATGCATAAACAAAGAATAGTGTTCAACTAATTTGAGTAGACATGGTCAATAGTGTAAAAAATAGAGATGATAATAGTGTATAAAATAGAGATGATATTGCCACGTGTACACATCTCAATGCATATGACCTTACACAAGGTGTGCCCTCTGAAGCATGGTAATAAAGTGGACTAAGGCTCCAATGACCTCATCAACTCAAGCATGTGGACTATGTAAACAAGTCAAACAAGTAATATAATACTCCATCTCATGGTGCGCCCTCCTAGAATCCTCCCAAAGAAATGAATAAAATAACCCAAAAGGAGTGTGTATTCCTAGGTCATGGCCACATGTGTGAGCAATCAAGAGGTTAAGGAGGGTGCTTCTCAATCCAAGTGCATCTAACCTCCTCCATTATGGCATGTGGGATGTCAAATGTGATGATAAGGCAATCCATCAATAAAATAGTATAATTTTCCTAGTTCCAAGTCAAACAAGGCTCAACAAACTCCCAAAGGAGGGAACGACCCCATCTAAGTAATAAAATATATGTAAAATAATGTTTTGCCTCAACATATGTGTCAATCATGTGAGCACCCTAATAAAAACCTCCAACCACCATCAACCCAACTCAATGTGAACATGAAACCATGCTAAAAAACCAAAGCGCTCTAGAAAAGAGCCTACACGTGGTCTAACTGCAGTCAAATGAGTGGTAAAATCAGCATTAAAATGAGCACCAAGGATGACACTCATAATAAAATAGTAATCATATGTGTTAGGAACTCCATTCAAATATGATGCAAACCATGTTAATGTATGATCCTCATGTCGAGTAAAACCATGACACCGAATGCCATCATAATAACTTTGATGCTCAGAATCAATCGACCAATATGATCTTGATCTTGGTAGTATCTGGGGGTATAAACATATAGTTTGCACTAACCAGTTTCCTCTAGAAATCACACACCCACCGCTAAAAAAAGTGGTGAGTAATACCATACCATAAGGGTAATGCCATGGAAAATTTGTGCATCCACAAAATAACCCCAATCATATCTTAAAATTGAATCACTTGTTCCACCAAGATGTGTCTGCTAAGTGCAATTGGAAAATGTTGAAAGCCTCCCATGTACTATGAGGGATAACAACCCTGACAATGATGATGGAAATAAACACAGAGAATTTAACATCCTTGTGGAAGTATGAGTCAAATTTTAAGGGAGGGAAAGGGGGTGGAACCACAAAATTTACATGCTCTCATTGTAAATAACTTACACAAGTTTATATTTGTGTGAGAAAGCATCTTTGTGGGATTATGCCATGTGATGAAAATATAACTATAGGATTTAGAACCTATGATGAAGTGCTAGTGAAATATATAAACATATACAGGAAGGAAGCAGAGTCTGTACAAAAAAAATCTAAAAAATTAAGGGTTGAATCTGAAATCTCAGGCTTGCATAGAATGTTCGGTGGCCAATCCTTATCCTCCCATGCTAGTGGATTATTTCCCATGCAATCAACGCGTAGAAAAATATCGAATATTCTTGACCAAGGTTGTAAGGATGATGTGGAAACAAATAATTCCAAGGTTCTCTATACATGTGGCATACCATTCAATGTTCTTCCCTCACCCTTTTGGCATGAAAGGGTACAAGCCATCAATAGTACCCCTAAAGGATACAAGAGCCCCATTTATGACAAAGCCATAACCATGGGACTTGACAGGGAAAGAGACAAAATCATTAATGCTTTAGGGAAATTTATTAATGGTTGGGCCAAACATGGAGTATCCATTGTATCTGATGGTTGGACAAATGTTAAAGGCAAGGCATTGATAAATATTCTTGGTGTGTCTGCTAATAGTGTGGTCTTCCTTTTAGCCCGTGACTACTTATATTGTTAAAAGACTGATATAAATATTGCAGAACCCTTGATTAAAACCATTCAAGAGATTGGGCCATACAATGTCATTCAAGTCATCTATGATAATGTTGCTAATTGTAAGACAATAAGAGTAATAATTAAGGATATGCACCATAATATATTTTGTTTGAGTTGTTTGGTACACGCATTGAATCTCTTGATGCATGATATTATTAAGATGAAGGACCATGATTATAAATGGATTGGTGCATTGTACAAGAAAGGGAAGAGAATGATAATTTTTTTCACAATCATAGCCATTCCCACTACATTTTTTGCAATCACTTCAGTTAGAGATACATAAGATTCAAAAGACCATATTTGCTGGATATTACCTCACCTTCAAGTTCCTTTTGAAGGTAAGAGAGGCATTGGATGGTATGGTCTCAAGTGATTCATGGCAAGATTTGAAACACAAGGCTACATCCACATCTGATAGACATGAATTTCAATAGGTGGGGGATATTGCTCTTGATTGTCAGTGTTGGGAACATGTTAGGGATGTTATGTAGTTCACCAAGCCCATTTATAATATGATTTGGTTTGTAGATATAAATCAATCAATGATGGGGGAGGTGTATGAGTAGATAGACAACATGTTAGGACAAATCAAAGACATTATTGAGTTGAGAGATGCGATCTTGTATGATCATATTCATAAAAATGTAGTCAAAAGGTGGGATAATATGAATGTTCCACTCCATGCCTTAGCATATGTCCTTACACCCAAATATTATTCTCTATCTTGGTTGTCCCAATTAACACTTGGGGTTAGGAGAAAACCACATATAGATCCAAAGGTACACAATGGGTATATGCTTTTATTAGACGAGTTGGTCCTTGATGAAGAGGAGAGTGTTCAACTATGAAGTGAATTGAGCAAGTACATCAATGAACATGGAGTCTTTGCTAACCTACACATAACTAAAGATTGAGACAGGTTGAATCCTATCGAATGGTGGAACATGTATGGCTCCTCTACCACACATCTGCAGAAATTGGTGGTGAGGGTGCTTTCGTAGGTTTTTAACACTTCTTCTACATAGAGGTGTTGGAGCACCTACAACTTCATCCAAAAAGTGAAGAGAAACAATCTGAATGTAGACCAGGTAGAAAGTTTGGTTTATGTCTAGTACAACTTGAGGTTATTATGAGGTGGTGAATATTGATAGAACATGTGTGACTTGGGACACCAATCCAAAGGTAGCTAATTAGGAGGCAAAGCCATAATTTTAGAGCACTTGGAAGTTGAACTTTTGGGTGATCATCATGGTGATCATATTCATGCAACATATATGCCACCCCCAACCCCCAACATGTTTCTAGATGAATTTTTTTTTCTTGTATCTTCACAACCTCCAGCGTTGCATGGGGTCCATGTAGTTGTTGTTCATGTTCCATGACCACTTTTATCTACTCCTACTCTTGTTCATAGATCACGGGAAAACAAACTAGAATTTTCTTGTGGCAAGAGGAAAGCTTAGTAGATATTAGATTTATTTGTTTTTTTCTTCTTTAGAATTTAGTTTCTAGAACTTAGTACTTTGTCTTTATTATGGCCTATTTTGTAAACATTATATGACAATTTAAGTTTGAACTTTGAACTTTGAAACTCCCTTTCAACTATTGACTGCATCTTACAACTTTTTGGTAACGAATATGATGCTCTATTTCATTTCATGGTTGATGTTCTCTATTACAATTTGTAATTTTATTGATGACAAATGTTATATGTTGAAACTTGAAGGTTGATATTGTGGTTGATGATTGATTATTTGATGACAAAGTTATAATTTATAATTGTTAGATGGTTGATGTTATATGTCTACTAAATGGTTGATGCTTTAATGATCATCGTTAATCCAATAGTTAAATCTATGTTTTCATGTTTTTTGCAACATGTTAAATTCAGAATTGTTTTTTTAATATATGTGTGTGTGTGTGTGTGTGTTATATAAAAACACTCCTGGAATGCTCTACTCCCAATTTTTTTTTGAAAATTGCACTTCATGATCCCACTCCCCACTCTTGCTCCCTACTCCTAACAATGTATAGTTTCTCTCATGGGGCCCAGTGATAGGACCTATGGGGTCCTCTAGTTAGAGATTAAAAAACTCATTTCATGTTTTAGCGATGGCTAAGAGTTGAACAAAAAAATATTGGCATTAAATCGATTCACATCATTGTTTAATAGGTCCTATATTGTATATAAATTATTGCAATATCACATCAAAATAAGATACAACATTAATAGTGGTATCAAAAGGCTCTAAAGTTGAAATGACGACCAAATATGTTTATTTGTCAATCACTTTATCAGAAGTATTAATACAAGTACACAATGTTCGAAAGAAACTATGCATAATTATGTGTGCAGTGCCATCCAACTTGTGGCGAACATATTAACAATCATTCTTCCTTCTTGCAACAAGTTATCACACCATTCTCCTCAAAATTTGGGTCATTAAATGTAACTTTTGGGTCACCTCCCTCCATTCAATCATGGTACTTGTACATTGCCAATTAAATGGTGCAAGGCTCACTTGACTTGTGAGGAAACAAATTCTCTTTAGCAAAACCTACATTGAATACAAAGATATGTTTATGAATTTGATGTTCATGGAGGAAAACAAAAAAATTCACATCATTCACATGTAAGGATCAACAAAACCTACATTGATTACAAAGAGGTGTTTATGTAATTAGTTCATGGAGAAAAATAAAGAAGTTTATAGTAATCACATACAAGGATCAAGAATGGATCAATTTCAATGCTTGGATGAGAAATGCAATTACTCAATCCTCAAGCAAATAACATAGCAAGTTAGAATCATTTATGAGAAATAGTTTCTTGTGTAATTCATTGTAAAAGTATGTGTGTCAAACACTTAAGTTTTATGCATTACACTATGCAACAATGCTTCCTATACACACTCTATCTGTAATCCAAGTCTTCATAATGAGGGCCACGTCTAAAGTCAAAAGGGATAAGCCTTTGAAAAAAAATAAGAGGGGAACTTGGATGCAAGTCGCAGAGTTAGCGGATCACATAAACCAACCTAAGGAACAATTTCAAGGTGTAGATGTTGTCACTAGTTGGAAAAGAACCAAAAAAAATAGATCAAATAAAGAATGAACTAAAGCAGATATGGAAAACAAAATCAAGGATGCCAAGGAAAATGGATATTCCACAATATATGCTACAAAAAAATGGGGCATACCATCCAACACCTTGGTTGTGTGGATTGGAAATAACTGAAAGAAGAGGGGCTCCTACAATTCTCACTATGTAGGAGGAGGCGGAGGAGATACTTTTGTGTAGTAAGGACATGATTGATGTGGACCATGGGCTAGTGATGGTCTACCTCAAAAGTGATGATGGGTTGGGTTTAAGAAAAGGCACCTTGATCTTGTGTCATGAACAATAGGACCATAACAAAGCCATTAATTGTTGTTGGATTCTATGAAAACCTAACAAAGCTATATGAAACCAATTCACACAACCCTCCTCACATTTGGAGTTGCAATGAGACTAATCTCCAAGCTAGAAGGGCTTGTGGCATGAGAGTTTTGGACAAGAGGAGTTGTACGAGCGTGCCTCATTTTATTCCTAAAATTCAAGAGATATTTTTGGCCAAGAGGAGTAGGAGCATGCCTCATTTTATTCCTAAAAGTCAAGAGAGATTTTTGGCCAAGAGGGGTAGTAGGAGAGCACCTCATTTTGTTTTTAAAGTTGAGAGTGGATAACTATTGCTTGTTTTGTTAATGTTAATATATACTAGGTTTTCAAGGGGAAGAAGCAACTAAAAATTACAACTATGGACATGAACTAAGGGTTTTCATGGCATCACATCCATATGCATGGAAAAAAAAAATCTTCTTAAATTGGTTACATCAGTTCACTAGATCCATTTTTGATGTAGCATACATATCCTACAAAGAAGTGCCTCCTCATATTTGATAGACATGGTAACCATATAGCCTTAGCTACTATGTAAGAAGTCAAGTGACTGAGAATGATTTGTTAACTTTGTTAGATTACCCTACATACAAATTCCAACCACTAGATGTTAATGTTCTTTGCTTTCAAATATTACTTCAAAGAAAAGATCTACTTGGATGGTGTTGGTAGCCATTTTGCAATTTTATCTTTTCCTTACAAGCTGCCTACACAAGGGTTTTGAACCCTCAATACTCGTCGCAATTCTTTAAGACAAAACGACACTATCATCTTTGCTTTCGCATATATGCTTCTTGTTTTCATTTTCACGACTGCAAGCGTGAAAACCTTGAGTTGGAAGTC
>ML777562.1:336794-359716 GCA_009831015.1 Picea engelmannii | reverse complement strand
TATTGTTCATTGCAATGTAGACATTAATGTATATGAGGATGTTAGTTGTAAGAGAATATTGGAGACCAAGACCCAATTCTAGGGTAGAGCTTAGATGTTGGCAATTCATTGAGCCAATTCTTGAAATTGCCCATCAAACAAGTTAAGGAGAGCATAAGGGCTACATATGATAGTGCACTTAGATTAGATCAACAATGTCATATATGATGAATGGATGTAGCTTCTAATCTAGAGTCAAGAAAATAAAAAGGATTTGGAAGCACTTAAACAAAGGAAAGGAGTAGTTGAGGAGTGGAAGGCAACTTGCCTTGTTGCAAAGTAGTGGAAGGAGAAAGGAACTTGGTAACATGGAAGGGATTATTAGGGTAGATAGAAACAAATATTTATGGAGCGACAAGAGTGATAGCTAGAAAGAGAGAAATATAAGATTTAGAGAGAACACAAGGAAGGGCATAGGGAGTGGAGCAAGAAAAATGGGAGGCTAAATACACCCCTGAATCTATTACCTAAATAACATCAACTATTTAGAGAGCTTGCAAACTTTCAACACCCTGCACATGGGGTACTAGACTTGTGCTTCGATGGAATGTTGCACTACAAGCATTGCCTTGGCTCTAATTAATAAGATGGGTTGTCCATAATACATATCTAATTCCCTTGTGGATGCCAAGACATGAAGTAATCCATGATGTCAACTCTACCCCAATTGGAGTAAGGGGGTCTTATTGTCAAGGACTACATGTCACTTTACGTTAGATATGTGACTATATGTAACATTTAGTATTGATGTTAGGGGTTATATGGTTAAACCACCTTAACCACCTATAAGTATAATAAAAGTGTAAAGTAGGACATGTAATGCATGTGAGATATGTGTCATCGCAATGTTAATAATAAAATCAACCATATATATTCTCTCTCCACCAACGTATGGACCCTAATTTCCAACCTAGTATCAAAGCAGATATGTGTTCCATATACCCTTTGAAGATTAGGGCTTGACTACAGAAAGCACAAAATGTTATCTTTTATGGTTACTCTGAAATTTTTTTCCCCATGTTTGGGGGTGCTTCATGTGATGTGGGGTGCATGGTGTGTTGATTACCCTTGGTTGTACCTCAATGGACATACACATTAGAGATAGACTACTCATGGATTGTTATGCCTTGATGCTTATATGGAACACCTTCTTGGAGCATTGGATATCACTTGCATGGCTTAGTGATTATTGATGACCATTTTGATCAACAAGTTCTTAGCTGGGAAAGCATTGCGAGGCTCTCCATCAATTCACATTGCTTGTGCAAAATCTTGCGCACCCTCGTTGAGTAGTTGCTACTACACATTTCAAAGATGATGTTTGTGTATTGTTCTCCATTTAAAATATTTTGGAAATTATGATAAGCGTTGTTAATGGCTAACAATTATGGTTGTTGGATAGCTATGAATATTGGACAGGTAACAAGTTTATTACAAGATTTCGACAAGGTGGATATAGTAAAGTTGTTGTGGTACACAGAAAATCCTCATATCCATCTTCTCTTTCATATCTTGCATGATAGTGAAGGCATAGCCTTTATTTTTATGAGCACGTCCATCGGGTAACGTCCTGCAAAATATAATCTGAAGATGGCATGCATAAAAGCGTAGCCTTCGAAGATGGGCATCACATGGGTAACCCCATCAAACAAAAAACTCGTGGTTCGTTCACTGACACACAGAGAGAGCATTCATATTTGTTACAGGGGTGTCAAATTTTTTGTTTCTTACAACCACTTTATTTCTTTACTTGAAAATCGTCCTGCTATAGAGAGTTCACGCTCTTGTTCAAACTATTGCAAACAATACATGGGACAATACATAAAATTTCTATCAATGAATTGGAATCATGGTGAGGTATGTTTCATGGTGGATGTGTGCTCATCAAAGTCTATAACCAATGGGAGTTAGGTCTATAAAAATGAATCCACGGTTCCTGCAAACCGAAATCGGACATGTGGATAAAATATAACAAGATATTCAAACACATATATTTGTATAAAAAGAGGCGGTTCTACTCAGTTAGCTTCAGTTTGTTAAAGCTCTTAACAACCCTAACTGTTAACTTCTGTAACTGCCCGTCCAACTTTATAAAACAAACAGTTGACAACCTGCTAAAGGAGGAATTTTTTTTGGAGGAGGTATGTTGAGAACTTAGTGAGTTTTTATTTATTTTTGTTTATTTTCCATACTTCATACATTTTTTAATTAGAGATTTCATGAAGTTGTTGATATTTGATGAAGTTGTTGATAGGAGTGTCTTGCAAAGTAGCTGAAGGGACAAAACGAGGCCGAGTTTTGCTTGTGTCCATGAGATGAATGATTTGTTTATTAAATTGTTGTGTTTTTAAGTTTTTCAATATTAGTATGCAGATTTCCACCTTGTACTTCAATACCATTGCTCTCTTTAATGTTCAACTTAATATTTATTCATTTTCTTTTGTACTTAACTATTCTATTGTATGTATGAAACTAATTCTATTTAAAATGGTTAAAGACAGAGAACTCTAGTCTAAATCCCGACAGAGACTTAAAAGCATTAAATTTTTTACTCTGGAATTCATTTCTCATTATCTTTATTTCTTTTATTTAAATTTTCAAAGAAAACAAAACAATCATCTCAACCTTCTTTCTTTTGTTTAACTTTTTATTTTATCAAATGTTCAATGTTTAAAAAAAAATAAAAATATTTTATGTTCATTAGTTCTTTAGAACACTAATTAAATCTTTTTATTTTCTTTTCACTAGAGCACTCAACTTTAACATTTATATTTTTTAAGTTTAAATTAAATTTTGTTTCAACTAAAAAATTATAAAAAAAATAAAGATTTCAATCTGGGTATTAGAATTACTAACTAAACCAATTTTGTTTGTTTATTTTAAAATATGATATCATTTCACTTTGTTAAGTTCCTCTGAATATTGACTAATCTTTAGATTTCTTTATTTCATTTAATATCTCACTTTAATATTTGTGTTATTTTCACACTAATTCATATTTATGTTAAACAAGATTTCTTTATTTCATTTAATATCTCACTCTAACATTTGTATTATTTTCACACTAATTCATATGTATCTTATGTTTAACATTTTTTAGGGTTTTTTTTTAAAAACTTTTTAGTTTAGGTTGTTTAATTTTCTTTTAGTTTTGGAAGTGTACTTTAATTATTCACTTTAACTTTGTTTAATTTACATTTCATTTAGAAAAATAAATACAAAATGTTATAAGTTGCAAAATATGACCATGACTTTCTTCATGGAGTCTTGTATGTGACTTGGGGACACTTGAGTTGAGGATTGATCATGTATGTGTGGTGGACCTGGAGGTACACATGGCTTAGGAGGGGGAGTTGGAACAATGGAGGCCTTTGGAGGAGTATTATTGGACCTTCCTTGAGGAGCGTTTAGCCTTGGATCCTCACTTTTTGGATATGCATGCCTTGGATCTTGGCATGTGTTTTATAAAGTTGGAGCACTCCACGTGTGAGCCTACTTAGTGTGTAGATAGGTTGTTTGTTGTGGACTAGGTCCACTTGTTATTGTTTGTCTCCCTCACCTTTCATATAAACAAAGGGAGGAAATAATATTTATATTACATTTATCATTGTTCACTCATGTAATCACATGCTTGTGTTAGATATGTAAGAGCTAGAGTTAACTCCTCTCTTTGTACTCTTCTTGATTGTGTTTGGTCTCTTTGGCAAAGGAAAATTTTAGGGGCTAAATTTCATCCATGGGATAATTTTCCATGTTTTTTTCCAAAAACTAATTCTCCAAATTCCATTTTATTCACTCAAATTTTATTACATAAAATCATTTTACTCTAAAAATTACCTAAATTTTCTAGAAACTATATAAAATCCTTAGAAATTTTAATATTTTTACAAAAATACCATCAAACTTTTTATGGTTGGCATTTCAAGAATTAGTAAGATTCACCAAGTGTTGGCGTTGGAAGTCACTCCTGGATTGCAACAGGAGCAGAGCCCGACACCCGACACCCATAAGTTTATGTCACGAATAATTTAATGGGGTGATCGAATGGATAGAGACTTAAGAAGATATCGCTCTAACTCAGAAAACCGGTCTTGGTATGTAGAAAAACAAAGGAGGTCTTGATCTAACTTTCGTCAGTGAGTTGATTATAAAATGAGCAGATGGAAGACTTAGTGAGATGAGTGAGCAAGACTGCTTTGGGCATCAGGCCTTTCAACAGCTTGAGGAGGAAAAACTCAGAATACAAGATCCTCTTGCTTCAGATTTTCGGGGAACTGAAGGGTGACTTGACTGGATCTTCCAATTCCAAATCATTCAGCGTTGAGAAAATACAAGAACTGATTAGAAACAATACAACTACTACAGTGATCTAACATACATCATCCTATAACAGCGCAACTCGACTGGATCCTCCAATTTCGAGTTGTTTTAACATAGTGTACACAGAGAGATGGAAAGAGGCTGACATTCATAAGGAAAGAAGTCTCAAATGCCAATACATAACCAGAGCAACCAATGCTTCATCAAAACTTTACAATCGGGAGCCTAGCTCAACCATCGACCCTCAAAAATACAAAAAACTGAGTACATATACTTAGAAAAATTTGCCCAACAGAGGCGTGCTCGAACCTCCAAGGCTTGGCGTCCCTTCAGTCAAACCTGGACGGAAATCCTTCGTCAGACGCCACCTTAACTCAGCATGGCTCTTGCAGGGGGGACCTGTACACAAGGGTACCACGAGATGATTGCTCTAGGCCTCCCATACCTTCCATTTATGGCTCGAGCTGAGGTTTCATCTACCTGCTCGATTTTCATTTACTGCTTCCCTAGGGAGTGGCCAAGACGATATGCTCAGGAGAAGACCAAGAGCCTGCTCTCTATGGCTTGGAGGCTGGCCTCCCTTTCTTTCGCCACTGCCACCAATGTAACCCAGTGCCATGACCGTGGGCCTGCACCCAGAAGCACCTTCGACATCTCACATTTCATGGATGGGAGGAGGTTGCTCCTTGTGCTTCAAATTTATGAAAGGCGAAGTGGTGACATAGCCCAATCGCACGCCACATACCCCTCCTTGATTGGACGACCTGGATCATTTAGGCAAGACCGTGGGCCCAGGTCCTGGACGCCTTCGGCACTTCGCGTCTCACGGATGGGAGGAGGCTAGTCCTTGTTCTTCAAAGTTGTGATAGAGCCTAATTGCATGCCACGTACCCCTCCTTGATTGGACGGTCTGGATCATTTCGACGAGACTGTGGGCCCCAGTCCTGGACGCCTTCGACACTTTGCGTCTCGCGACTGGGAGGAGCCTGGTCCTCGTTCTTCAAAGTCCCAATGCGTGAAGAGACGATAGAGCCTAATCACATGCCATGTACCCCTCCTTGATCGGATAGCCTGGATCATTTCAGCGAGACTGTGGGCCCAGGTCCTGGACGCCTTCGACACTTCTCGTCTCGCAGCTGGGAGGAGGCTGGTCCTTGTTCTTCAAAGTCACGATGCACGAAGAGGCGATAGAGCCTAATCACGTGCCACGTACCCCTCCTTGATCAGACGACCTGGATCATTTCAGTGAGACTGTGGACCCGGGTCCTGGACGCCTTCGACACTTCGCGTCTCGCGGCTGGGAGGAAGTTGATCCTTGCTCTTCAAATTCACGATGTGCAAAGAGGCGATATAGCCTAATCGCGCACCACGTGTCCCTCCCATGCGCTAAAACTTGTGCAACTCCATGGCTCTGGCTTACCCGATGATCGATGATCTGCTCCATCGATCGATCCTCGCCGTTGAATCCCGGATCGCCCATCTGCTAACACTTAAGTCCGAAATGGACTTCTTCTGTGTGTTGCGCTTGGCGCTCATGCCTACGACCTTTGAATAAAATGCATTTGATGGGTTCTTTAAGCCCCATTTCTTCGCATTTACGCCACAGGCTCGAATTCTGGAGAGAAAATGCCCCTTTGCAAGAATTTGTGCTAACATTAGGCTCCATGGGGGATAGAGTCGTCCCTGCGATGCTCTAAGAACTCATTTGTAGCTTCAATGCCTTGCTATTGGGCTATGGAGTCATTTACTAAGCCAAAAAATAAAAATAAACAAAGAACCAAAAGGACAATATTTACAAACAAAGGAGCCGTCTAAGGCTCAAACAAAACATTTCTTCAGAAAATGCCCATTTACTAAGTTGTTGAAAACCTCTTCACCTTCCAAATCCTGCAACTTGTACTTGTTATTTGAGAAAACCTCAGAGATTTTGAAGGGCCCGATCCATAGGGCGTCAAACTTGTTGTGTTTTCCCTTATCCTGTCTGGGTGCATCCCACTTAAGCACCAAATCCCCGATTTCAAACTCCTTCTTCCTGACTTTCCTATCAAAGGCCTATTTGACCATTTGCTGATGGCTATGAGCTGCATCCATCACCTGTTCCTTGATCTGTTGTACTTCCACCATCTGATGAATCCTTCTGACCATATGATCCGACTCTCCTTCATAATCTTGAAAGAACTTCACTACAGGTAAGGCGAGCTGAGTGGGAAAAATCGCCTCTGTTCCGTAGACCAGCTGAAAAGGCAAGGTGCCCAGGGAATTCTTCGTTGTTACTCGATCGGCCCATAAGGTGAATTTGAGCTTTGAATCCTGATCCCTCTTATTGTCTTCCAATAATCTTTTAATGAGCTTGATTAGGATTTTATTAGAAGATTCTGCCAGTCCATTTCCTTGAGGATAATAGGGGGTGGAGTGAATTAGCGAGATCTGGAACTACTCATAGAACTTAATCAGAGGCTCAGATTTGAACGAAGCAGCATTATCAGTGACAATCCTGCTAGGATAGCCAAATCTGGCTATGATATTCTCTAGGAAGCTGATAATTACTTTGTGTGATGCACTTATGGTGGGGGCAGCTTCTATCCACTTGGTGAAATAGTCTGTTGCAGTTAGGATCCATCTGTGTTGGCCACTTGAGGGAGGATGGATTTCCCCGATGAAGTCTAGCCCCCACTGCTGAAAAGGTGTTGAAGCCACTACAAGCTTCAGTGGCAGTGGTCTAAGTTGTTGCTTTCCTGAGAACTTTTGGCATTTGATGCAGGCTCTGATTTCTCTGCAGACATCAGCGAATAAAGTGGGCTAGTAATACCCATCCCTGAGGATCTTGTGAGTTGTGGTCTTTCAGAAATGATGCCCCCCACAAAGGCCTCTATGGAAATCAAACATAACTTTCTGGGCTTCTTGTGGATTCAGGCACCTTAAAAATACCCCTAGAGGGTCTTTCCAGTACAAGGCTCGATCAATGAGGCAATATTTGACCGCCTTGAGCTTTAAATCTCTCACCTTACTCTTTCCCATTCCATCAGGAGGCTTCAACTCTTGCAGAAAATACAAGATATCTCTATACCAGGTGCATCCGACTAGCGATAAGTCACCCTGAGAACCTTTGTTGGACGACTTAGCTTGTTGATTTTCTAAACAAGCATTGATGAAGCTGATCCCCAAGGATTTGCAATTGGATTCAGCCAACAGCTTGGCTAAACCCTGCCCCTTTATCAACTTGGTGGGCTTAATCTCCAGATCAAACTCCAGGATTTTGGCAATCCATTTACCTCTTCTCCCATATATGTCAGGCTGTATAAGGATGTCCTTCACAGAGGCTGAAGGAACGCATGCAGTCATTTTTGAGTGCAAGACATAGACTCAAAGCTTTGAGAACTTTCACCAAGGCATAGGCCTGCTTCTCCATGATATCGTACCTGATTTCTGCATCTCTTAATGCTTTACTGAAGAAGGCAATGGGTTTCTCTCTCCCTTCCTCATTTTTTTGCAATAAGATCGTTGCTACTGTATCAAAAGAAGCGAAAGAAAAAACTAGGAAGTCTTTGGAATAGTCAAGACTGATCAACACAGGTGCCTCAGTCAATGCCCTTTTTATTTGGATAAAATATTTCCTGGGCTCAGCAGTCCATTTGACTTCTTTTCCTTTCCTGAGCATGGCTGTGATGTGTTTCACCATCTCAGTGAAATTTGAGATGAACCTCCTCAAAAAGTTAATCTTTCCTAAAAAATCCTGAACTTCCTTCCTAGACCGGGGAAGTGACAGGGTTTGAATTGCCTCTACCCTGCTGGGATCAATCCTTACTCCTTCTGTTGATACTATATGACCTAACAATTTCCCCTCCTTCATGGCAAACAAGGATTTTTTGGGGTTTAAGGATATGCCAAACCTACGACACTTCAAGAACACTTTTCTTAGGTGACAACAATGCTCTTTGTCAGACCTGGAGAAGACTGTGATGTCATCCAGATAGATCACCACAAACTGTTTTTTTCCCCTAATGAAGGCTATATCCATGGCTCGCTGAAATGTTGCTCCTGCATTCATCAATCCAAAGGGCATTTTGGCATACATGAATGTGCCCCAAGGAGTGGTGAAGGCCGTTTTTTCTTTGTCCTCAGGCATGAATGATATCTGGTTATAACCAGAAAAACCATCGATCATTAATATCCTAGATGTACCAGTTACCCTATGCAATATGTGTTCCATGTTGGGCAGGGGGTAATTGTCCTTTCTTGAGCTTCTGTTCAGATTCCTGAAGTCGACGCAAAGCCTGATCTCACCACTTTTCTTCCTTATTGGGACCAAATTGGCCACCCATTCAGAATATCTCAAGGGGACAATGATTTGGGCATCTAACAACTTCTTCACTTCTTTTTCCATGACAGGAAGCAACGTGGGATTTATCTGTCTTAGCTTCTGCCTAAATGGCTTGGCCTCTTCCTTCAGTGGGATCTTTTGTTCAATGACGAATGTGTCATATGTCTTGAGGTCTTCATAGGTCCATGCAAACACATCAGCAAATTATCTTAATAACTCGGTATATTCGGTCCTTTGTCCTCTGGTTAAACTACTCGACAACTTGACAAACTTAGGCTCCTCTTGTGTGCCAATGTTTCACTCAGCTGTGTCAGCATCTTCATCTGAAACCCTACCCTTTACTGTCACATCATTCCCATCGAACAATCTTTCTAAAGGGACTAGTCCCCTCAGAATGTGATTTATAGGCATCTGAATAATCTGGTGATTAGCAATTTCATTTAAAAACACCTCAGGGTAATGGTCACCTTCAAGGTCAGGATCCTGATCAATGTGCAACACAGAAAATTCATCAATAGATTGGAGAAATTTTTCGATTTCAAGATCATCATCGAATACCTTCCAATGCTTGACATTGTCTGGTACAAAGGGCCTATATTTTATCTTAACATCATATTTGACCATAGACAGCAGAGGGATCTTGAACCGGCTAGCTAAAACAACTAAAGAATCGGCCACATCATTATCCTCCCTTGGGACAAAAGAAATGTTGAAATCCGAGAAGAAATTATCAATCAGGTCCCATACCTCATTCCTGTAACTTCTGAGCCGAGGATGCTTGGCCTGATAGACATTCCTGACTTGTTGGATTACCAATTCCGCATCTCCAAACACTGCCATCTCCCTTATTCCCATTTCTTTTGTGGCTCTCATACCCAGAACAAGAGCTTCATACTCTGCCACATTGTTGGTGGTTTCAAATTCCATCTTGTATGACAGGGATATGGTCTCTTGAGAAGGTGACATGAAAACCACTCCAACGCCAACGCCTTCGCTAGAAGAAGCTCCATCGAAAACCATTTTCCAAATGGAGGTGTTTGGAGGAAGTGTCCCATGATCAAATAAGGGTTGCTTTCTGATTTGGAAAGGGGCTTCAGGAGCATCGGTGATCTGCAATAAACTAGACCCCAAATCAGTGTCTAGTGCAAAGATGGGATGATTGGTGGGGTTTGCTTCATCACTGACAATATAGGCTAGCTGGGCTTCTCTGTACAACCTCCTCTGTTCCCCTCCAAAGACTGGAATAGTAGCATATGTGAGATCCATTTGTAATGTTCCTCCAAGATTTTTAATCCAAGATCTTGACAACAACATGCCAAACTTGGGAGGAACGTCGGCCACTACAATGTCCATGACCACACTCTTCATTGGAAGCTGAAACAGAGAGATCGCCAAGTATTTGACGACTCCAAGACATTGCACCCTCCTTGAATCAAAAGAGTACAAATCATGATAATCCTTTGTCACTTCCAGTCCCAATTCTTCCATGACTATTTTGGGCATAAGGTTATGGGAAGCCCCTGAATCCATGAGGCAGTTATGTAGCACTTTATCATGTATGTTCAGGGATGTGTAGAAAGGAGGGGATGAATCATCTTTGTCTTCTACCATGGGACCTAGGATGACTGCTGGCTTTTCATCTTAGAGATTTATTAAGTCCGTGGAAGGTTGGGGGGCTCAGATTGTAGCATCTTGGAGAGGGACCTCTTGAAATCTTCATTTTTCACTAGTTTGGATAGGGGTACAAGAATTCTATTCTTCTGAATCTCATGCTCAAAACTAAAGGAGGAGAGAGACTTAGGAGCTTCCCTTACCTCAGAGACAGGTTCCTTGGCTGCTGGCGAAGCATTCTGAGTTTTCTTTTCTTTAGTAGTGGTTGTTGCAGCTTTAGTAGGCCCTTCCGCTATGAGGGGTTGTTCCTGACTATCAAAATTCCCTTCTTTCTTTTTTGACCTGAGATTGTATCTGTTAGGAGTGTTGTTGGCCTTTCCCCCTTTACTCAACTCGTTGATTTGAGTGTTGATAAGGGATTCTTCATATGCAGATTGAGTCAAATGAGGAAACGAGGAAGTTTCCTCGATGCAGTGGATCTCAGGGTCGAGTTACTCCACCTCCTCCCCTTCTTCATGAGCAACTAGGCTATTTTGGAGAGGGTTCTGAATCCTCTGATAATCCCTATCTCAGGTTCTTTGTTCCTTTGGAAAAGTCTGTGGAATATTGTTACCAGGCCTCTTGAAATCTCTGTTATTAGTATTCTGGGGGTTTCTGTATGTGGGCCTCCCCTCTAACTCCTACTTCTCCATCCTAGCCAAAAGGGATTTCAGTACTTTAGCTACCTCATCCATCTAAAGGGGAAGGGGAGAGGAATGGGATGGGGAGGCCTCTGTTCTTCTCTTGGATACGTCTCTGTCGGCCTTATTCCTGAGTCGGTCAACAACCAACATGTTAGACTCTACTTCCACGACTGCATCCTGCATGTGAGCCAGAGTGGTGGCTCTCCTTTCCCTCAGCAGGAGGCAGAAATCAAGATCAAAAGCATTGGCATAAGTGATATTTGCAGAGGGTTCGAAGGGATTTATCTTAGTGGGGATCTTATTGTACATTTTATTAAATATTTTGGAGAAGTCAGAGACAAACTCTCCTTCCTTTCTCTTCAAAGACCCAAACTCAGTCATGTAGTACATGAAGTCCTTTTTGTCTCCCCATTGTCTCAAAAAGGCACTATCCAAAGCCTCAATCCCATCAATGGATCTAGGAGGCAGGGCCCTAAACCATTTTCTAGCCTTGCCTTAAAGACTATGGACGAAAATCCTCATCCATACATCTACACGCATGATAACATGATCGTCTATAAAACTGTAGAAGCCTTCTAGGTGTTCTTTTGCAGTTATGTCCCCCTCGCTTGTAAACTTAGGCAGTTGCTTGAGGTAACCATCTGTTGGGAGGGCATTGGGAGGCTGAGGTAACACAAGGGGAGCATACCTAGCGGCTATAATAGCCTCCATTCTAGTCATAGGGGGATTTTCTCCTGCCATAGGGATATTAGGTGGAGGAGAACTCGGAGGGGAAGGGGCTCGAAAAGGGGATACTAGGAATGAGCTTCCAGGAAACAATGGGGGATTTAGGGAGAAGGCTAACGGGCTTGAGTCAACAGATGCTTCTCTCTGTGCAGAAGTGACAACAGTAACAAGAGGAGGAGTGGAAAAACTAGGAGTGGGGAAGTCTGCTGTGGTCCTGGGTCCATGCCAAGGTACAACTTCAGGGGAAAGGGGAGTGACAAGGATTTCTCCCTCCAATCCCAGACCAGGAGGGGAAAAATCAGTAGGAACACTCCCGAAATTCAGGAAACAGGAAACTTAAGAAAAAGGTCTGCTAGGAAGATGAGGAGAAGAAAATGGAGTTTCTACAGAAGGAGATGGAGGATTACCGGGTTCGGCAGTGGAAGTTTCTCCTTCAGAGGCCTTTCCTTTTCTGAAAATCACCTCCGGATCAGCTACAGGTGTAGCTAGAGGCAGTTGTGGATGGGACCGCGTGTGTTTGCCTCTGGAAGTCACAACTAAAACAATAGGCTCGCTCCAGTGGAGTCATCACAATGGAGTCACCAAGTGCACAGTAGAAATCTTCAAAGGCTCTGATGCCTAATGCACCTTCAGAATTAGAGGCTCAATGTCGTTCAATCTCGGGGAAAATTTTCAACTTCGTCCTCGGCAATGGCACTAGAAATGTTGGCATTGGAAGTCACTCCTGGATTGCAGCAGGAGCAGAGCCCAACGCCCATCAATTTATGTCACGAATAATTTAATGGGGTGATCAAATGGATAGAGATTTAAGAAGATATCGCTCTAACTCAGAAAACTGGTCTTGGTATGTAGAAAAACAAAGGAGGTCTTGATCTAACTTCCGTCAGTGAGTTGATTATAAAATGAGCAGATGGAAGACTTAGTTAGATGAGTGAGCAAGATTTCTTTGGGCATCAGGCCTTTCAGCAGCTTGAGGAGGAAAAACTCAGAATACAAGATCCTCTTGGTTCAGAGTTTCAGGGAAATGAAGGGTGACTTGATTGGATCTTCCAATTCCAAATCATTCAGCGTTGAGAAAATACAAGAATTGATTAGAAACAATATAACTATTACAGTGATCCAACATACATCATCCTATAACAACGCAACTCGACTGGATCCTCCAATTTCGAGCTGTTCTAACAAAGTGTATGTCACATACCCACTACCTAAATTGGATTTTTCTGGTCTTCTGCTGGACCAGAACCCCTAATTATCCATGGAGGCCCAGCGTAAGCTGGCTCTTTCTCTCTCCTTCTCTGTTCCCATGTGATTGCAGGTCATGTTCACAGTTCAATTTGAATGCAGTGCCTATTTTTATTTCACACCTCGACACTACAGTAATGTCTAAACGTTCGACTCTGTAATCGCTGAACGCCGACAGGGCTAGCGATTGACCAATGGGGACGAATCCCTACACGGTTAGCAAATGGATAATAGGAACAAATCCCAACAGGAACATAGAACAACCAATGAGGAATGGCCCCATTGTGTTGTTAAGTGGAATACAGGTGGCAGGGAGGGAAACACGACACGGTAGTCGACATGACAGGAGGGGCCCCACTTCACATGCCACACTATTC
The DNA here is from genome assembly GCA_009831015.1 of Picea engelmannii. Classification (NCBI taxonomy): domain Eukaryota; kingdom Viridiplantae; phylum Streptophyta; class Pinopsida; order Pinales; family Pinaceae; genus Picea; species Picea engelmannii. Next base: position 346,394 of record ML777562.1, on the reverse strand, counting down.
CGGACCCCCCCCCCCCAATTAAAGACATNCCCCCCCCCCCAATTAAAGGAAGAATGGCAAGGGGGCTCTGGAATGCATCCTCAGTCGTAGATCTAAGCGGGTGGACTCTGGCCATCCAGATCTGTTCGCTACTTACCCTAATGCGCGCTCACGCCCCAGCGTAAAACTGGCATCTCTTCCTCACATCGGACGATCATCCCAGACCCAGGATCCTGACCATTCGTCAGAGCCTGACCACCTGCTAACATCTCGAGGTTTATAAGTCTGGACTTTGGGGTTTGAGAGCACGTGGTAACATGTCCCTTTGGTATCCCGAATGCCAAAATGCCGAAGTGTTGAACGAACCTCAATCAGAGATTAGCCCCTTGGGTTAAGCATTGGTCTATATGACCTCTTCCCATATGACCACAACCTCTTCCGTCGGGATTTATCAAGGCGAGAGCCTGACCTATTGTCAACAGGACTCCCGAATCCACGATTCTCAATTTCCCGAAACGGGTAATCTCTCGACACGTCACCTCCTTAAATCAGACAGCCCACAATTGCTCCGGGGTTTCCACCTTGGAGAGTCTCGATCCCTTGTCACCAGGAATCCTGATTTCGCGATCCCCGATTTCCCGTAATTGGAGATATTACGACATGTGGCCTCCGTTAATCAGACGACTCAGATCTACTCCGGGGTTTCCATAATGGAAAGTCTCGAACTCTTGTCAACAGGAATCCCGATCCCGCGATTCCCGATTTCCTGAAATAGGGGATTTTACGACACGTGGCCTCTGTTAATCAGACGGTTCAGATCTACTCTGGGGTTTCCATAATGGAAAGTCCTGAACTCTTGTCAACAGGAATCCCGATCCTGCGATTCCCGATCCGCGGGGGTTTTTAACCCTTGGGTAACACCGGATAGATCCAACAGCTGTCGGGTTTTTCCATCCGAGATCTGACGACCCAGATCAGTTCTTACCCATGCATTCTTCCATGACTCCTTAGACGTGGAAAAGATCCATGGTCTAGATAATCTCATGGACCTTGGAGATCGACGATACCAAAATCCTTGCTGCCCACGAAGACACAGAAAACAAAGGGGTAAGGAATTTTAACGCCTTGCTTTCTTCTACTAATCTAACGGTCGTGGGTGACCGTGGATTCCCTTACGAAATCTCGTCCGTTGATTAATACCTATAAGGTTAAGGTACTTAACCTTCCATCTCCTTCCTCCGATCTAACGGTCGTGAGTGACCACAGATCTCCCAACGGGATCTCATCCGTCGATTTGTTACTTCATCCTTATGTTGTCATCTCGGTTTTCAAGAGGATCGTTCCTCCTTATGAAGGGTCACTAAGGCCTTACGCCTTCTCAACCGCCTTCCTGGTTCTTGAAGGGTTTTTCAAGGAAGGTATTTCTATGGGGAGATTTACTCAGGGTACTACTTGAGGTATGCAAGGATGTCGTCCTCCCGAGAACCAGACGTGAAGTCTGAATTTGATCAGTACGCACAAAAATAACGAATTCATGAAGACATAAATCATACATAGTCTTTCCATATGAATATACAACTACTAGTACTGATTAAAACACCATACAGTCATTCTTATAATGAAATCATTCACAATTTCACAACTTATGAGCATAATTATCAGAATAAGAACATATATATCTATATATATATATATAGATATATCAAGATGCCAGATGCAAAACACTTATCAGAGATAACACCAGGGTCAAGCAACTGCTGAGAGGGGTGCTCGTTTCCACCCAACCATAGGCTTAGCGACTCCCAGCGGATTTACCACTAGCCACCCCCGAGATGAGACCACAATGTTGTGAGTCTGCATCTCCGTTTGCCAGTGACCAGGAGTGAAGGTTGCAATCCTTCCTCTCTTCTATCACTCACTCTGTGTAATGCCAAAGTTCTCCCCTCGCGTCTCCCCCCCAATCGCTTCTACCCTACGCCTTATCCTCTTGCGAGGTTGCGTGTGGCGCGATTATCCTCACGCTGATCAGGCCTAACGGCTCTACGGATGGGAGGTTCACCTCCCATCCCTCATTAAACCATCTACCTACCAGCTGGCGAGACATTTAATTCAGGGCCAGCGAGCCGCTTTTGGTTCTCCGGGCCAGTGGAGTCCAAATACGGTATTAATTCTTGGTGGAAGTTATCGCCACCTTTCCAGGTGCCTTCCACCGCCATCATGGTCTCTTTTTCTGCACATCCCCTCTCAGTAGTCCTGCAATAAAATTCATAATGTCATTCACATTTATTGACCTTTTACTCAAGGTCCATTTACATGACATATTCACATTTATGAGTTTGCCATAGTTCTAGGCCAGTCCAGTTATTTTTACAAACTGGGGGAAACAGGGTGTTACAATTCCCTCCCCCTTAAAAAGGAACATCGTCCTCGATGTTCTTATCTACTAACATGAATTGCATGTACCGAAGTAAACAAAATCGGATATTCTTATCTCATGGCATCCTCCATTTCCCATGTAGCCTCATCTGGGCCAAAATGTTTCCACTGCACCTTGACCTATGCAATGGTTCTGTTCCAGAGCGGGGTTTCCTTTCTATCCAGTATGCATTGGGGTTCTGGTAGAAATTCTCCCTCTGGTTCCACCTGGATCATAGACCAGTCAATTATATGATTAGCATCAAGTACATATTTCTTCAATAATGAAACATGGAAAACATTATGTGCTTTTACTGTGGGAGGAAGTGCTAGCCGATAGGCTACAGGTCCCACTCTATCTAGAACCTCAAAGGGTCCAGAATACCGGGGTGCCAGCTTGGTACAAGCTCCCATTCTCAGGGAACTCCTTCTGGGATTAATTCTGAGATATACATGGTCTCCCATTTTGAACTCTCTTGGATTTCTCTTTTGATCAGCATAACTTTTCTGTCGGTTCTGAGCGACCTTCAGATTTTGTTTTATCTGAGTCACTTGCTGTTCCATTTCTTTCAACATGTCGGGTCCAAAAGAAATCCTATTTATAGGATTACTCCAACTGGCTGGAGTATTACACTGTCTACCATAGAGGACCTCGAAGGGACTCATCTTTAAGGATGCTTGGTAGCCGTTGTTGTAGGCAAATTCTACCAATGGCAGGTAGTCTTCCCATTTCCTGGGTTGATGCATTACATGCATCCTTAACATATCCTCTAATATCTGATTCAATCTTTCTGTCTGTCCATTGGTTTGAGGGTGGTAGGCAGTGATGAACAACAATTTGGTCTCCAATCCCGCCATCAGTGATTTCCAAAAATTGGAAGTGAATTTTGTGTCTCTGTCAGACACTATCTCTTTTGGCATACCGTGTAGTATGAACACCTCTTTCATGAATATTTGGGCGATATCTATCGCCTTGCAGGTTGATTTGATGGGGATGAAATGAGAAGACTTGCTCAATTTATCCACTACCACCATAATGGCATCATTTTGTTTGGTTGAAGTTGGTAATCCAGTGATAAAATCCATGGAGATGGTTTCCCATTTCCATTCTGGGATGGGTAAAGGGTGTAATAGTCATGTTGGGTGTCGATGTTCTACTTTAACCTATTGGGACTCTATGCATTGGGCCAAATATTTGGCTATGTCCTTCTTCAATCCAAGCCAATAAAATTGTTTCTGGGTGGCAGTGATGATTTTCTGGTATCCTGGGTGACTAGTGTAGGGTCTTTTATGTAGTTCATCCATGATGAACCTCTTCAAGTCGTCACGATTTGGAATGTACATTCTATCTCTGTAGGTGAGAATACCTCCTTCGATCACCTGGTAGCCTTCATATTTTACTCCAGTGGGTTCTTGTTGTAGGTACAGGGTCACAGTTTGAATGAAGGGATCTGTTTCTTGTGCATTTCTGACTCTGTCCTTGACATCTGTCTTGCAGGTACTCACCGCTGCCAGGTGAATCGTTCTCATGCTCCTGCTAAGGGCATCGGCCACCCTATTTTATTTCCCTTTGATGTGTTTGATTTCAAAATCAAACTCACTAAGGAGGGCCATCCATCTAGCTTGTCTAGCATTGAGATTTGGTTGATCAAACAAATACCGCAATCCACAGTGATCCGTCATAAGTACAAATTTCCTTCCCAGGAGGTAATGCCTCCACATTTTCAAGGCATGCACTATGGCAGCCAGTTCTAGATCATGAGTCACATAGTTGACCTCATGTTCATTCAATTTTCAGGATTCATAACAGATCACCTTTCCTTCCTGCATAAGGACTCCTCCGAGCCCTTCCTTACAGGCATCCGTGCACACAAGGAAGTCAGCTTCTAGGTCAGCGATTTTCAACACAGGGGCATGGGTTAGTAGATGTTTCAAGGTTTGAAATCTTTCTTCACATTGTTGTGTCCACGGGAATTTTGTCCCCTTCTTCTGGAGGGCAGTGATTGGACAACCAATCTTGGAGAAATCTTTTATAAATCTCCTATAGTATCTCGCCAATCCCATAAAGGATCTGATGTCTGAAACATCATTTGGGGTAGGCCATTCCATGATAGACCTGATCTTGTCAGGATCTACTGCTACCCCTTCCTCGGACAGAACATGTCCCAAGTAGTGTATTTTCTTCTGAAAGAAGTCACATTTGCTAAATTTAGCATAGAGATGATGCTCTCTTAGCACTTGTAGCACAAGTCTAAGATGTTCTTCATGTTCTTCTCTATTCTTAGAGTAGATCAATATGTCATCAATAAAAACTAGTACAAATTTATCTAAAAATTTACTGAGTACATTGTTCATTAAACACATGAAAGTGGCAGGGGCATTGGTTAACCCAAATGGCACTACCACAAGCTCATAATGACCATGTCGTGTCCAGAAGGCGGTTTTATGGATGTCTTCACCCTTGATTCGGACTTGATGGTATCCCAACCTCAAGTCAATCTTTGAGAAAATAGATGCGCCTCCCAACTGATCGAATAGATCATCGATCCTGGGAAAGGGGTACTTTTTCTTTATGGTTACTTTATTAAGTTGTCTGTAATCTATACACAGTCTAAGGGTGCCATCGTTCGTTTTCACAAACATGACTGGTGCTCCCCATGGGGACACGCTGGGTCGAATATAACCCTTCTCCATCATTTCTTTCAATTGTAATTTGAGTTCCACTAACTCAGGTGTGCTCATCCGGTAGGGTGTCCTAGACACCAACACCGCTCCTGGTGCGAGCTCTATTGAGAAGTCAATGTCTCTTCTCGGAGGTAGACCCGATACTTCCTCCGGAAACACATCTCCGTATTCTCTCAGGATAGGGTGATCATCGGGGCTTGGTTTAGCACCTTCGATTGTTTTTAACACTTGTATTGCATATAGGGGACATCCCTTTTGGAAATACTTTCTCATTTGCAGGGATGATATTTGCCTCACCGAGACCGGTTTTTGGATCCCTTGAAGGGTTATCCTTTTTCCTTCTTTTCTCACACATTCTAAGGTTTTATGGTAACAGTCCAGTTTGGCTTTATGGGCGGCCATCCAGTCCATACCAATCAACAGATCTTATGATCCCAGGGGTAATACATTAAGGGTTGCTTGGGTGGGGAATTCACCCAACCTTAGTTGGCAGGCTGGTATGACCTCTACTACCTTTCTTTTGGTGTCAGTGGCTAACTATACCAACCATGGCTTAGTTTGATTTCGTGGCTGTAGCTTACATTTATCAATAGATTTAGGGGCTATATAACTCAAACTTGAACCAGGGTCAATCAAAACAGACACCAGATGGTTGAAAATCATACCTTCTATTTCCACCACTGAAGCTTGGTGGTCAGCTTGGTTATTATCCAAGGCTGCATAAATTTGCAGCACACTACTTCCCACATTATTGACTGTGGTATCTTCTTGCATGTTATAAAATTTCCGACTGTTCTGTTGTCGGTGTGGACAGTCTCTCACGAGATGCTCTTCTCCACAACCCTAGCATTTCAGAGGTTCTTTCTTTGGGTTATTAGTCTTCACTGGTATAGGTCCGGAAATTTTATTTCTGTCCACCAAGGGGAAGTTCTGCTGGAGTACACTCCGGGCTGGATAGTTCATACTGGGGTTCTTATTGTAGTTTTTAAATCCTGAGGATTTGATCCCCTTTTTCTAAAATTTCGAACCACTCTTCTGTCTCCACTCTCCACGAGACTCTTCCCGACATCCATATTGTTCATGACAATATGTTGCCTTTCGTATAGTGTCTTCTAAGGTCTTTGGCTCGTCAAATTCAATTCAGTTCCGAGATTCCTTGGGTAGCCCACTGATGAAGCATTGTGCCTTCGCCTTCTCTGCTTTGATGTAGGGTACATATCTCAATAAGTCAAGGAATTTGTTGACATATTCCTCTATAGTAAGTTGCCCCAAATTGAGTTCATAAAACTCTTTAGCCTTCTCGTCGAAATATCTTTCCGACAAATACTTATTCCAGAAGTACTTCTCAAACCATTTCCAAGATAGGTCCTCCTCGCGGACCCCTTTCATATTCTTAAGTTCTTCCCACTAGATGGAAGCCTTTTCGTTTAGATTGAAAGTGGCCACTCGGGTCTTTAAATTTTCTGAGAAATCATGGACTCTGAAATATTTCTTCAGTCCAGGTAGCCAAGCCTCAGCTTCCTCTCCCTTCTTTATCTCACCGTCGAAGGAGGGAGGTTTGGCCTTTCTGAATTCCTCAAATTTATGACCCTTGGAAGTCTTTTGCTTCTTCTGTTCTCTTCGAGAATAGGAATTGGTCATGCTGCTGGAAGAGCCTTCTGAATCACCAGCTTCCTTCTCAGTGGAATCGTCTGGCACTGGTCCTTCACCTCTGGGGTGGACCTTTCTTGAGGTGCTTCTCTCAGTATGGCCACTGACACGATCATGTCTCTGCATCTTGGGTTCATGCTGCATTTGTCGTTGTAGGTCAAATAATCTCTGCAGTAATACTGTATTAATTTCAGTTTGCTTTTCTTGCTCTTTCATCATCCTTTCATTGTGGGCCTTGCAACTTTGCAATTCAACCATGAGACTCCTCACAGTCTCGGCTAGGTCTGGAGGGGTTCCTATTGCTCTTCTTTCGTCAGACTCTTCGTCTCTAATGTGGGATCCTTCTCCCATATCTTGGTGAGTCACCATCCTCTGCATCTGTCGATTCCCACGGCTGATCGTTCGCTTGAGTGAAAGGACAAACGCTGGCTATTAGTCAAGAGTTAAATACATTTTCATAATTTGCGCATAATTTATATCTATTTCACATGCATACACAGTCAGGTTCTCGTTTCCAAGTTTTTAATCCTGGACAAGAGAGTTAAGTTACGGGGTTACTCCTCGTAGGAGTGCTTCGAACGGAGCTTATGCGCAACTCATACACGAGCCCAATCAGGCCGAGTGTTGTAACCATGCTTTGATACCACTTTGTCACATACCCACTACCTAAATCGGATTTTTTTGGTCTTCTGCCGGACCAAAACCCATAATTATCCATGGAGGCCCAGTGTAAGGTGTCTCTTTCTCTCTCCTTCTCCGTTCCCATGTGATCGTGGGTCATGTTCACGGTTCAATTTGAATGCAGTGCCTATTTGTATTTTTCACCTCGGCGCTACAGTAATGTCTAAACTCTCGACTCTATAACCGCCGAACCCCGACAGGGCTAGCGATCGGCCAATGGGGACGAATCCCTACAGGGTTAGCAAATGGCTAATAGGAACAAATCCAAACAGGGTCATAGAACTGCCAATGAGGAACGTCCCCGTTGTGCGGTTAAGTGGAATACAGGTGGTAGGGAGGGAAATGAGACACGGTAGTCGACATGATAGGAGGGGCCCCACTTCACACGCCACACTATTCCGGACCCCCCCCTCCCCATTAAAGATAGAATGGCAAGGGGGGTCTGGAATCCACTTGAGCGCCATTGATCATGATGAGTTAATCTCGACCGTTCGAGAGTTGCGTGTCCAATTACTGACCCCCCCCCCCATTAAAGGCAGAATGGCAAGGGGGCTCTGGAATGCATCCTCAGCCGTAGATCTGAGCGGGTGGAATCTGGCCATCCAGATCTGTTCGCTACTTACCCTAATGTATGCTCGCACCCCAGTGTAAAATTGGCATCTCTTCCTCACATCAGACGGTCATCCCAGACCCAGGATCCTCCGAGAGGATCCTGACCATTCGTCAGAGCCTGGCCACCTGCTAACATCTCGAGGTTTATAATTCTAGACTTCGGGGTTTGCGAGCATGGGGTAACATGTCCCTTTGGTATCCCGAATGCTGAAACGTCGAAGTGTTGAATGAACCTCAATCGGAGATTAGCCCCTTGGGTTAAGAATTGGTCAATATGACCTCTTCCCATATGACCACAACCTCTTCCGTCGGGATTTATCAAGGTGAGAGCCTGACCTATTGTTAATAGGACTCCCGAATCCTTGATTCCTGATTTCCCAAAATGGGTAATCTCTCGACACGTCACCTCCTTAAATCGGACGACCCACAACTGCTCCGGGGTTTCCACCTTGGAGAGTCTCGATCCCTTGTCACCAGGAATCCCGATTTCGTGATCCCCGATTTCCCGTAATGGGAGATCTTATGACATGTGGTCTCCGTTAATCGGACGACTCATATCTACTCCGGGGTTTCCATAATGGAAAGTCCCGAACTCTTGTCAACAGGAATCCCGATCCCGCGATTCCCGATTTCCCGAAATGGGGGATCTTACGACACGTGGCCTCCATTAATCGGACGGCTCAGATCTACTTCGGGGTTTCCATAATGGAAAGTCCCAAACTCTTGTCAACAAGAATCCTGATCCCATGATTCCCAATCCACGGGGGTTTTTAACCCTCGGGTAACACCGAATAGATCCAACAGCTGTCGAGTTTTTCCAGCCGAGATCCGATGACTAAGATCGGTTCTTACCCATGCATTCTTCCATGACTCCTTGGACATGGAAAAGATCCACGGTCCAGATAATCTCATGGACCTTGGATATCGACGATCCCAAAATCCTCGCTGCCCACGAAGACACAGAAAACAAAGGGGTAAGGAATTTTAACGCCCTACTTTCTTCTACTAATCTAACGGCCGTGGGTGACCGTGGATTCCTTGACGAAATCTCATTCGTCGATTAATACCTATAAGGTTAAGGTACTTAACCTTCTAGCTCCTTCCTTCGATCTGACGGTCGTGAGTGACCACAGATCTCCTGACGGGATCTCATCCGTCGATTCGTTACTTCATCCTTATGTTGTCATCTCGGTTTTCAAGAGGATCGTTCCTCCTTATGCAGGGTCACTAAGGCCTTACGCCTTCTCAACCGCCTTCCCGGTTCTTGAAGGGTTTTTCAAGGAAGGTATTTCTATGGGGAGATTTACTCAGGGTACTACCTGAGGTATGTAAGGATGTCGTCCTTCCGAGAACCAGACGTGAAGTCTGAATTTGATCAGTATGCACACAAATAACGAATTCATGAAGACATAAATCATACGTAGTCTTTCCATATGAATATACAACTACTAGTACTGATCAAAACACCATACAATCATTCTTATAATGAAATCATTTACAGTTTCACAACTTATGAGCATAATTATCAGAATAAGCACACACACACACACACACACACACACACACACACACACACAC
>ML777562.1:316445-336689 GCA_009831015.1 Picea engelmannii | reverse complement strand
ATATATCAAGATGCCAGATGAAAAACACTTATTAGAGATAACACCAAGGTCAAGCAACTGCTAAGAGGGGTGCTCATTTCCACCCAACCATAGGCTTAGCGACTCCCAGCGGATTTACCACTAGCCACCCCCGAGTTGAGACCACGATGCTGTGAGACTATGTCTCTGTTTTCCAGTGACCAGGAGCAAAGGTTTCACTCCTTCCTCTCTACTATCACTCACTCTGCGTAATGCCAGAGTTCTCCCCTCGCGTCTCCCCCCCAATCGCTTATACCCCACGCCTTATCCTCTTGCGAGGTTGCGTGTGACGCGATTATCCTTGCGCTAATCAGGCCTCATGGCTCTACGGATGGGAGGTTCACCTCCCATCCCTCATTAAACCATCTACCTACCAGTCGACGAGACATTTAATTCAGGGCCAGTGAGCCGCTTTTGGTTCTCCAGGCCAGTGGAGTCCAAATACGGTATTAATTCTCGGTGGAAGTTAACACCACCTTTCCAGGTGCCTTCCACCGCCATCATGGTCTCTTTTTCTGCACATCCCCTCTCAGCAGTCTTGCAATAAAATTCATAATGTCATTCACATTTATTGACCTTTTACCGAAGGTCCATTTACATCACATATTCACATTTATGAGTTTGCCATAGTTCTTGGCCAGTCCAGTTATTTTTACAAACCGGGGGAAACAGGGTGTTACAGTGTACACAGAGAGATGGAAAGAGGCTAACATTCATAAGGTAAGAAGTCTCAAATGCCAATACATAACCAGAGCAACCAGTGCTTCATCAAAACTTTACAATCGGGAGCCTAGCTCAACCATCGACCCTCAAAAATAAAAAAAACTGAGTACATATACTCAATTTTTTTTCCCAACAGAGGCGTGCTTGGACCTCCAAGGCATGGCGTCCCTTCAATCAAACTTGGACGGAAATCCTTCGTCATATGCCACCTTAACTCAGCATGGCTCTTGCAGGGGGGACCTGCACACAAGGGTACGACGGGCTGATTGCTCCAGGCCTCCCATACCTTCCATTTATGGCTCGAGCTGAGGTTTCATCTACTTGCTCGATTTTCATTTACTACTTCCCCAGGGAGTGGTTGAGACGATATGCTCAGGAGAAGACCACGAGCCTGCTCTCTACGGCTCGGAGTTTGGCCTCCCTTTCTTTCGGCACTACCACCAATGTAACCCAGTGCCATGACCGTGGGCCTACACCTAGAAGCGCCTTCAACATCTCGTGTTTCGTGGATGGGAGGAGGCTGCTCCTTGTGCTTCAAAGTTACGAAAGGCGAGGTGGCGACATAGCCCAATCACACGCCACGTACCCCTCCTTGATCAGACGACATGTATCATTTCGACGAGACTGTGCACCCATGTCTTGGACGCCTTCAACACTTCACGTCTCGCAGCTGGGAGGAGGCTGGTCCTTGTTCTTCAAAGTCACGATAGGAAAAGTAGCGATAGAGCCTAATCGCATGCCACGTATCCCTCCTTGATTGGACGACCTGGATCGTTTCGATGAGACTGTGGGCTCGGGTCCTGGATGCCTTCGACACTTCATGTCTCGCGGCTGGGAGGAGGCTAGTCCTTGTTCTTCAAAGTCGCGATGCATGAAGAGGTGATAGAGCCTAATCGCTTGCCACATACCCCTCCTTGATCGGACGGCCTGGATCATTTCGGCGAGACTGTGGGCCCGGGTCCTGGATGCCTTCGGCACTTCGCATCTCGCGGATGGGAGGAGGCTGGTCCTCGTTCTTCAAAGTTGCGATGCACGAAGAGGCGATAGAGCCTAATCATGTGCCATGTACCCCTCCTTGATCGGACGACCTGGATCATTTCGGCGAGACTATGGGCCCAGGTCGTGGATGCCTTTGACAATTCACGTCTCGCGGATGGGAGGAAGCTGATCCTTCCTCTTCAAAGTCGCGATGTGCGAAGAGGCGGTAGAGCCTAATCATGCACCACGTGTCCCTCCCATGCGCTAAAAATCGTGCAACTCCGTGGCTCTGGCTTACCCGATGATCGATGATCTGCGCCATCGATCGATCCTCGCTGTTGAATCCCAGATCGCCCATCTGTTAACACTTAAGTCCGAAATGGACTTCTTCCGTGTGCTGCGCTTGGCGCTCATGCCTGCGGACTTTGAATAAAATGCATTTGATGGGTTCTTTAAGCCCCATTTCTTCGCATTTATGCCACGGGCTCGAATCCTGGAGAGAAAACGCCCCCTTGCAATAATTTGCACTAACACCAAGGACTCTACACTTTAAGAAAAGTATGGATCCTTAAAACTTTCCATGCTTTTGGTTTGAGCACCAAGGTTCTTGAGGGATTTCGAGTGAAGACTAAGAATAGGGTTTTTCCCTAAGGATATAAGGGAAGCTAGGGTTTGGGATAAACCCTAGAGGGGAAAAGGAAGCAGTTGATTTTGTAGTTCCAGTGAGAAAAGAAATGACTAGGGTTTTGTAGAAATTGGAAACCCTGGTGCTACTTGGAGTGTTTGATGTGGAGAAGGTAGAGGGAGATTATCTTGTACACTTATATGATGAAAGTGAAGGTGTTGATGAGGACTCGTCGATGTGTTATACTTTCTTGTTGTGTATATTTGGTGTTGTGACCATCTTTGGTTGGGAGTGATTCCTAGTTAGGAGGAGTTGGTGGATAGGTTTTTCTTATGGTTTCCCTAGTTAGGGTTGGAGAGCTTGATTCGTACCAGCGTTGTGATAATTTATAGTATATGTGTGTGTGTGTGAAGTGTTCTAGTTGTCCAAATATTGTGTACTTGCATACTTTAATTTCAACTTATGTTACCTTCATTATTGAGTTGCTTCTAGTGCTTACTATGCATGTTGATTTGACGTAACATAAATAGAATTTATTAAGTGATTTATTAGACATATAGAAGCTAAAGGGAGATATTTTCTATTCTAATTATTTGTTATAAAAAGTCATTTTCAGATCTGTAATTTGCTTGGGAAGTGTGTTATAATTGATAAACTTTGTGGCATTGAAATTGGTATTTATTTTCTTGGGTTGCCTTGTGAATTGGGTTGAAGGGAATGAAGTATTTTCTACTGTAAATTGATATTTTAGATTCAAATCTAAGGTTGAAAGTTAATAGGAAATAGATTTGGGAAACCTCAAGGTTGTAGTGAAAATTTTGAATTTGCAATAAAATGAATTTTCTGGAAAATTCTACATGGTATTAGAGCATTTCTGAAATTTATACAAGGGATTAGAGTTGTTTTGACTGAGATTGTTCTCTTGGTGAAGAGGGAGTTGGATATTTTAGTTGTTCAGAACCTGCGAGAGGTACTTGACTTACTATAGGTCGATTAGGTGTAAAACCATAGGGTGCTTGGGAGGAGTTCTTGAACCAAAGTAGGGTAGTTCTACTTTATTTGTTGTTGATCTTGCTTTGAGTTGTGCTTCAAATTTGTAGGATGACTACTCTTCGTCTTAGAGAGTGTGATAGGTTAAATAATGTCATACCTTGGAAGTATATGTGCAAATTATTTTGGAGAAGGTTTATATTTGGAAGCATGTTGATAAAGATATCACTACACCTACGAATCTGATATTGTTGGCCACCCATGTTAAAAAGGAGGCCATGAAAAAGATAATAATTATTGATCTGGTGAAGGATCACTTGATCATCCATATTGTAGAAAAGATTATTAGAAGGGAGATGCGTGAAGCTTTGGTTGGTTTATATTAGAGTTCCTATGTCTCTAGACATATGCTCTGAGAAACAAATTTTCAATGATTTGCATGAGGAGCATAGATACAATGGTGAGCTACCTGGCTAGAGTCATTGGGTTGTGAGATCAGCTGGTTTCCATAAGGAAAAAAGTGGAGGATAAGGAGTTGGTGTTGATTTCCTTAAATGTACTTGCTCCACCTTGGAAACCTTTTGTCCAAGGTATTTGTGCTCGTGAGAATTTACCCAATTTTGAGAATATTTGGGATAACCTTGTGTAGGAAGAGATTAGGTTGGAGTCTTGTTCATTTCAGCAAAGGGAAGTATAATACCTAGCCCTCATTGGGACGATGAGAAAGGGAAGCAAGAAAGGATAAAATAATGGTGAGAAGGAAGATTCAAGCCAAGGTAAGAAGGATTTGAGTAAGGTAAAATGTTTTAAGTGTGACCAGTGGGGACATTATGCTAGATAATGTTCAAAGAAGATGAAGGGGAAGGCAAAGTTGTAGAGACGGGTTGTATGGAGTATATATATTATAGCAGTAGTGGATGATTTATCATTCCAACATGAGATCAACTTCTCCATGGTCTCTTGTTTATGATCTAACATTGTTTTAAGTGTTGGATGGTATGTGGACAATGGGGCATCAAGACATATGAATTATGACCGAAAACTCTTTAGTAGGTTTCAAGAGTAAGAGTGAGGTATGAGAGTGGAGTTGGGTGATGATGCTACATATCATGTGAAAGGAATGGATTCCATTTCCTTTCGGATGCCATCATGTGATGATGTTGATTTGAATGATGTTTTTTTTGTTCTTGGTTTGAAGAAAAATCTATTTTATTTTTGTGTATGGTAGATCATCAATGTAGAGTTGAATTTGAAGAACAATAGTGCACTACCAGTGATTGTAGTTCAAAAATTTCGAGGACTTTGTCTAGAGGTGTGTGCAAGATGGTGGTCTTTACAAGTTACTAGTTTATTCTATGGCACATATACATACCAACGAGAAATTGGATGAGTGTTTTAGTTTTGAGGCATATATAGAGCATGTGTGGAAGGGTTCCATGGAGATAGGTTTCATACCTATTGTGGAATCAATGATCGATTCCAAGATTGCAATGATGGAGGTATTAGAGAGTACTAGAAAAAGGTTATTGGATTATCTTAGATAGAGGGAGTTAATATTGATGAGACTCTTGCTTCAATTACCAAAGAATTCTTTTAGAAAGAGGAAGTTGACTTTATTGAGGGTCTTGCTTTAGTTGTTGGAGGTTTTGATGTGCTTGAATGATATACCCATGCTTACATTTTGTTGGAGGTCATATGTGGGTGGTTGCTTGCACTAGGAGCTTGGCGTTTTAGGGTTGATGAGTTAAATTGTATAGATTTTTATTCTTGTGATTTCAATAGATCTGATCCACTTCTCCCTATCTTGTATGTATATGTGAACATCTTTGCAGGATGTCTCGAACAACCCATGATGTGATGTCTGAAGATTTTGACTCATGAATTTGATATGGAGGATGTTGGGATTTGGTAAGATGATAATGATCCAAGGTTATGTTCCTTCAAATTCATAGGTGTTCAAACCCTTAACAAAGGGAAGGTTTGAGATGCTATGATAGTATCTTATTTTGTTGGATTCAATGAGACTTCTAGAGATTATAAGTTATGCATTCTAGCATAGAAGAAGATCGCGGTGAGATAAAATGTTGGTGGGTTTTTGTCACAAGGGCAAGCAAAAACTCTTGCTTGACGGTTGTGAATCAAGCAATAGACAAAATGGAAATTAAAATAGAATTGAAAAACCCAACAATGCTCATGCAAGTAAAACCCTAGTTCATGTGAAGTACAATAACCAACTTTGAAAAATAAAATACATTCATCATGAGTAAGGATATAAAATAATTAACATTATATTAATCCAATGGAGAAGGAAAAGTACATATAATACCTGGTAGAGTGGCTTGATGAAGACAAGTGGGATCCAAATCCCCTCCTCGGGATGGGTCTTTTGCTTCCTTGGCGTGCTCCAAATCCAACCTTGGGTATAAGAGAAGGTAAGAAATTAGAATAATGAGGCAAGAGAATAGGGATCTCAAGACTCTAGTGGTATTCTAGTGGCATAACCTTACTCGGATGGAATGATCTCAATGGGTGACCTCAATAGATTTGTTTATGGGTGTATGGTGGAGAACCCTCTTGACATAGTCTTACATATGATGGATAAAGATGATTCAATCAATGTATACTAATAGTAATTAGGGGTTGATAAGGTCCACACATAACTAATACACCGTTAGAAGGCACATACACATTAATTTGTCCAAAAAATAATTAAGAAATTGTATTTTTTGAAGCAACACACTTTTTGGGTTTTGCTTTGCACTTAGTGCATGCACTTTTTGGCCAATTATTTGAGTTGTCTACTTTTGATTGAAATCAAGAGTTGACTTGGTTGATTATAGAAATATTGAGTTCATATGGTGATGGAATGGAACTAAGGATGAGGGTTATGCATGCAAGGTAATATATTGAGATAAAACTACTCAAAAGGGCACATGTGAGAAATTTTAGGGTGATAACAGATTTCCCCTCGGAGTATGAGGTTAGAAGTGAACCATAATACCAAAATACATTACAATTTCTTTACCCAAGAAAAGGAAAGTGTCGAGGAGGCAGTAGAGTCTCCAAAGAAGAAGGAATTCCCGTGGAAGGGTTTTTGATGCTTGAATTCGTCAAGACCGAAATGACAACCTCATGAGGATATGAATCCCCCTGCATTTTTAGAGAGGTGGTACTCCTCTTTGGCTAAAAGATATAACTTGAATATCTTGGATTAGGAGAATGATTAGGAATCAAACCCTAGGTCTTTGTTGCTTGAATTTATGAAATGATATGGTCTTCAATGACCTGATATAATCTTTATGTACAACAAGAAGTCTCTTTACAATAAGAAAATATTGAATGAGGGCTTCAACATCAGAATTTTTTCATGATCATCATCACATACACAATCTTCTTAATCATATATAAATGTATCCATGTCTTATTCACAATAAATAGGAGAGAATAATTTATCATCTCAAAGAATTTTAAAAGAGTACTACTATGAATATCAAAAGAGAATTTGATAGGTCAATCTCATATACCTCATACTTAAGACTCAAAGTTACAAGATACAGTTGAAATCAACCTCGAAGCAATTCTTTGTGCAGTTTATTCATAAAAAATGGTCTTCATTACAAAAGCTTTGGCAGACATGTATATGGCTATAAATACTCCATGATCATACAAGAAAAATATTTTGGAAGAATACAAGAAGAACACTCAAGAACTCAGCCTTGTGTCAAATTCAGAGACTCAAGCATAAAGCTATGAGAAATGATGTAGAAGAATAGAAAAAGTGGAGAAGATGGAGATTTCTTTTCTTTGATTAGAAGCTTGGTTTTGTATTCATGGTTGTACATTATTCTTGCTCTAATATTTTTCCCTGCCCCTCTGATAATTCTGATTATTGGAACCCTTGATGAAGCCCTTCTTCTCTTTAAAGATAGATTTTCTAACTACTTGAGTAGTTAGGGTTTTTCCTTTCTTGAATTTCCTGTATAATTATTTTCTTGAAGTATTATCTTTAATTAAAGCCTCATTAAGTCCTTATTAATTAACTTACATTATTAATATATGCATATTCAAAACGGTTCCATTTTTCCTTTTTAATAAAAGTTTTTAAATAAACTTTTTTTTCAAAACTTAATTAATTGCCCTTTCAAATAGGAGGACTATGTTTCAACTTTCTGGAAGTAATAATCAAATTTTCATCCATTTAAATCACTTTATATGTGATATTCATCGTCTTATATTTTCAACGATATAAATTTTTCCCAAATCCGTCGCCCGGATCTCAAGATATGAGCTCATGAAGTTTAGTTGTCACGTAGACCCATTAAAAATGAAGCTGACTAATATTTTAATTTATGGGACAAATGTAGCAACTTTCAACCCTTGAAACATGTACCATCATCTTCTATGTCTAAATACCTTTCCAACAATATAACGTTTGTGCAATTTCGATACTCGGAGCTCAAGTTATGGCTTCTGGAATATCATGACTCAACCACTGTCGATCAAATTTCTTCGGCAAATGTGGGCCCTTGGATCAAATTTCGTCCTTCCTAAAGAGATTTCAAATTTGCTTCATAAATTTTATCCCACATGCATGGACTCTTACAAATATGTAGTGTATATATGAAAAAGTATGATATATGCTTCATGGAGAATTGAAAGAACTGTGGAAACTTAACAGATCGACCTCCCCTTCAAAAATAAATTAAATAATAATATTTTAGTCAACCAATCAGCGTCCAATCTTCCCAATCAACACTGATGAGTCACCCATCTATTTCCACGTTTCACAAAATAATTGGCTGCCACATGTCACCTTTCCATAGGTTGCCACATGTCTCCAATAAGATCATGACATATGTCACTATGTGTATGTTGCCACGTGCCACAATAGTTAGCTGCCATTTCAACCTAATTGTAGGTTGCCACTTGTCATGTTTTCATATGTATCCATGTATCATTACATGAGTGGATGGCATGTGAAAAACTCTTATTGGTTGGTGGTTTAATATGTGAAACTTTGGGTAATATTTTAAGTATGGGAGGGATTCATGAGAGGGGAGAGGGAAAGGGTAGTTTGTAGGTAGCGAAAGTGGGGAAGGGAAAATGTTTTCATAGGTATCCATGTGTCATTACATGAGTGGATGACATGTGAAAAACTATTATTGGTTGGTGGTTTAATATGTGAAACTTTGGGTAATATTTTAAGTATGGTAGGGATTCGTGAGAGGGGAGAGGGAAAGGGTAGTTTGTAGGTAGTGAAAGCAGGGAAGGGAAAATGTAGGTAGTGAAATTTCAGACTCGCGAGGGTGAGGGAGGTGAGGAGGAGGGGTGAGGTGAGTCCGAGAGTCTGAAAGGAATTAGAAAATAATACTAATTATAGAGTGGTGAGGGGGTGATGTGAGGGATAAGGAGTGGGAATCTGCCCGAGAATGGAAGACAGTTTAAGTTATGAAAGGAGGAGAAAAATAAGACTAAGTATGGAGAAATAAGGAGAAGGTGGAAGATGAGAAAAATTCTAAGTGTTGAGAAAGGGGAAGAAATAAGATGGGGGTTTTAATCCTGTAGTATTTTGAATAAAACAAGGGTCTTGGGGCCCGAAAAATTTGGATATGTTTTCGAGGAATTAGCTTTATTCCAGATGGAAGAGGCACCATTTTCTGCTTAAACTTTAAACCTATATATCTTGAGCATACGAATTTGGATTTCTGATCCAAAAAATGTGTGGCAAAGATGAGACTGAGGGCTACACAATGAACTTATAATAGTTCAAAAATTTTCATCTTCTGATATCAAATTTTTTTATTATTATTCGAGGAGAAAGAACCTATAGGTGACTGAATTTTGGCCAACAATGGCGAAGGAAACCACCCGCCAACAAAAAACCAAAGGGGTCAGGCGTATACAAGATCTCAATAAGGATGAGGTGGGCATATCCATACTCCTCAAGATATATCCTAATAATGATACAATGATGACCATGGAAAAGAATGGACCAAGCCAATGAGACAAAATGGTGTCACAAAAGAATACATCATGGGATCATGGTGAAGTGGCCCCAGATCATAGTACAACAACATCAACAATTCTACATACAATCCTGGGAATAAGAGGCTAAGTCCAAACATAGAATCATAGTGAAGACTGCATCTCATTTGAATACATAGGAATTGATGGCCATTGGGGGGTGGGGGGGTGGAAGAAACAACCATAGGAGCCCTACTAAATAGAAAGGGGCCCCAATATATGAAGTAAGTTGTCAAAAGGGAAACTCAACCGGTGGTCCTATAAACTTTTAGATAGAGCCAATCAAATCCAAGGAATTGCAACTAAGGCTAGATTGTTGAAAACTAAGGCTAGATCATATGAATCTCACACATGATATGTGGGAGATACTTCACACACACCTAAGATTTATTTTTCCTAAGGTTTTGACTATGTTTATTAGTCATTATTCAGTCTCCTATATTTTAGGGAGAATATTCCTCTAGGAGAATATTCTCTTCAGTTCACACTTCAATTTGATGAGTTTAGTGGAGTCTAGATGCCACATTGGGATTATCACCATGCAAAATTGGGATCATAACCAGCTAATGCGCATTGCCCTTGGGATCATCACCAGAATAGCGCATTACTCATGATTCCCTAATCTCCTCCTCACTTCACTTTGTTTCAGTCAGTTAACTAAAGACTGAGAGACTAATTAACTCAAACTAGGTGGCAGTTCACTCATGTAACTGCCTGAGAGACTAGACTAGGTGGAAGTTTACTCCCATAGCTTCTAGTGTGTGTCCAGATCACTCTAGACCACCACTATGGCACATTGGCTTCTCCTCCAGTGTGCAAGAGTTGAGTTATACATAGTATATCATGTGTAAATTATTATTCATTCATTTGGTTAATGAAAATTCTTCCATTCTTTCTCTCATGCTTGTCTTTTCTCATATTTTCTCTACAAATTGTGTATGTCATTTTCTAGCTAGATATATTCTGTGCAGGTTCAACACATTTACATGGTATCAGAGCCAACAGACTTCTAGGGAAAATACACACCAAATTATTTTTGTAGGTACTGAAGATTGAAGACAGCGGAAAAATGGAATTTCCAAAAGAATTCATTCTTACACCATACAATTTCTTTGCATGGAAGGAGAATATGATAATGCATCTTCGAGGTAGAGGATTATATTGTTTAACCATGAACATAGAGACAAAACCAACATCATCCATAGAAAAATCCAAGTATCTAAATTGAATGGATGAAGCGTTTGGAACAATTTGCAGTCTCATTTCTCACGAACTCCCCTTTCACATATCCTCATGTAAAACCCCCAATGAAGCCTGGACCACCATAGAAGGGATTTTTGGCAGACAGGACGAGATGAGGGGACCCATGCTCAAGGTGGAATTGATCACATTGGATCCAAAAACCTTTGACAATCTCCAATATTTCTTTACCAAATATAAGGATTTTTTGTTGCAACTCAAGGCTTGCGGGGTTGATAAATCTAAGGAGGAGAAACAAATGGTTCTCACTATTCTCTCCAAACTTGGTCCTAAATACTTAGTGTTTGTATCCACATTTCATTCAGTTAGATTCACCTCTGGATCTACCTAGCCGATGCACTCTCTTGAGGACTTTATCGAGTCTCTGACACAAGAGCAGAACAAGCTCGTCAATATGGGAAAAATCAAAGGCCCAAAGGTGCATGCACTTACTATGCAAGATGAAAGCAATAATCAATATCAAGAATATAAAGACAAATACAAAAGGAAATCACATGCAAATCCAAAGAAGGAAGGGTACTCAAAACCCTTCAACGACGCCTCCAGATCCAAAGGTGGAAAGGGAAGAAAAGGGGATAAATGCACCTACTTCCATAAAGGATTCCATACAGAATTTGCATGTATGCATAAATAGATAGATCAAATGGCCTAAATAGTTCAATACAACAACCATGGATATCTCATCCCTGAGGGTGACAAGAAGAAGAAGCCAGAAGATCAAAATCTCAGGAAAGGAAATTCTAGCCATGCTTTGATTTCCACCAACTCCTCTCTCAATGCTTGGATTGTAGATTCAGGTGCATCACACCACATGGCAGCCACAAAAGAAGTATATTCATCATTGGATGCATGAAAAGGTCCTCTTATTCTGATGGGGGACAACTCTACAGTCGAGGACACCAGAAAAGGAAGAATTGAACTCACAAAAGGCAGCTTTGAGAATGTGCTTCACATTCCCAAACTTTTCGTCAATCTTCTCTCCGTTTATCAGATGACTAACTCCAACACCAGAAAGAGAGTCATATTCACACCTGATGTAGTGGATATCTATGACATGCAAACCAATTCCAAGGTTGTTACCGGTGAGGTAAATCATCAGTCTAGACTCTACACATTTTCTGAATTTATTGAACCATATCATGCATTACTGCTTACCCATGCTGATGAAAGCAGTAGGATATGTCATGAAAGGTTCAAGAATTTAAATTTTAGATATATGCAACAACTTAGAAAGCAGGGAATGGTTGTTGGTCTACCCGACATCCACTTCTCCAAAGGAATTTGTGAGGGATGTGTTCTTGGAAAACACCCTCAAGATAAATTCGACAAAGCAAAGACTCAGAAGGCTTCCTCTCCTTTAGATATGATCCATAGTGACCTCATGGGCCCTTTTCCACATCCATAAATTAGTAAAGAAAGGTACATGCTCATTTTTGTTGATGATTTATCACGCTTCACATGGATTTTCTTTCTCAAGAAAAAATTAGAGGTCTTTCAACACCTCAAAGATTTCAAAGCCATTGTTGAGACACAGTCAGGAAAGAAAATCAAAGTCCTCTGAACAGATAACGGGGGAAAGTATGTCAACCATGAGATACACAATCTTTGTCTCGAGGAAGGGATTCAATTGTAGCACACATTTCCATATACTTCGTAGTAAAACAGATTTGTTAAGCGGAAAAATAGATCTCTAAAATAGATGGCATCTTGCATGCTACATGAAAAGTCACTTCTACAATGATTATGGGTTGAAGAAATTAATTGTGCAACCTACATCCAAAATAGATCTCCCAATAGATCTTTCAAGGATAATACCCCTTACGAGGCTTGGATTTCCCTCAAACCGAAAGTGACCCACTTCTATATTTTCGGTTCACGTGCATGGTCCAGGATTCCCTCTAAGAAGACGAAGGCACTTGATCCACAGATAAAAGAGTGTATCTTTGTTGGATACCTTGACGATGTGAAGGGATATAGACTCATTGATATTTCCTCAGACCGGATCATCATTGAGCATAGTGTCCAATTCAAGGAAAGTGTCTCACATGTACCTTAGCAGTCGCATGCAGTCGCTTTTGTTCTTCCACCTATCAAATATGATGAGCATGCACATGTCGACTCTTCTTAAGATGAGAATTATGATTTAGAGGATTTAGATGATCTAGATATAAATTTAGTACAGTCAGATGCAGATTCAGTGCATCCAGATGCACATGCAAAGCTAGAGCAGAGGCCTAAGTGGGCCAAGACTACTCTTCAGGATGCAGGGGATCTTGTTGGAGATCTAGCTGATACTAGGAGGACTCAATCTGATTTCAAGGAGCCTCCTCTTGAACTCACTTCCACTGAACTGATGCGACCCAAACATCTTTTCTTGGTTCAGTCTTCAGATTCACGGTCTTATGGCGAGGCTGCTGGAAATCCCTTTTGGGAATCCACCATGTAAGAGCAGTACAACTCCATCCTTGAGAACCAGACATGGGATCTGGTTCCCCTTACTTCAAGAGGGAAACTTTTCAGGTGCATATGGGTCTACAGGACCAAGAGCACAGTGGATGGACAGGTTAGCAGATACAAAGCCAAGCTAGTTTCCAAAGGATTTCAGCAGGTGCATGGCATTGACTATGATGAGACCTTCGCTCTAGTAGCGAAGATGGATTCCATACATTTGGAACTTTCCATTACGGAAGCCAAGGGATGGGAAGTCCATCATATGGACATGAAGAATGCATTTATTCTCAGTTATCTCTATGAGGAGATCTATATGGATCATCCCCAGGGATTTATGCAGGATTCATATTTGTCTGTCGACTGAAGAAGACTCTTTATGGCCTCAAGCAGGCTCCAAGGGCATGGTATGCCAAGATGTACTCCCACATGTTGTCACGGAACTTTGTACGTTGTAATTCAGACCTGAATGTTTACATGCTCAGGATGACTGATTCACTTCTACTCCTAGTTTTGTATGTTGATGATTTGTTGATCATTAGTTTCTTGACTTCAACGATTGTTGCAATCAAGAGGATTTTGCATGACAGGTTATTTATGATGAAAAATGGGTCTGCTACATTTCTTCCTTGGACTTGAGATCAGTTAGGATGCATCGGGCATCAAACTGTCTCAGGCTAAGTATGCACGAGATCTCCTTGAGATATTTCACACGACATAGTGTAATTCTACCCTGACTCCTTTCCTATTAGGAGTCAAACTTGAGGATGGAAATGACACTTCACTGGTCGACAACACACTGTACATACAGCTAGTGGGGAGCTTGTTATATCTCACACACTCTAGACCAAACCTCTCTTATGCATTTGGAGCAGTCTCTAGGTTCATGCAAGAGCCGCATGAGCTACATTGGAAGGCTGCAAAGTGTATCCTTCGATACGTACAAGGCACCATCACCTTTTGGATTTACTATTCAGTAGACTCTACATTGGACCTCATCGGGTTCACTGATTATGAATGGGATGGAGATAACATTGATCTCAAGTCCACATCTGGTTACTCACTCAGTCTTGGTTCCGGGCCTATATTTTGGTCGAGCAAGAAGCAATCTATTATTTCTCTATCTTCATCTGAGGTAGAGTACATAGGGGTAATTAACATAACCACTCAGGCTATGTGGCTACAAAATTTTTTCACTGAGCTGAGAATTCAGTTTCATCGATCGATTGTCATCTGATGTGACAACCAAAGCACTCTGAATTTCTACAGAGATCTAGTTCAGAGGCAGCGGACGAAGCACATTGAGATCCACATGCACTACATCCAGGACTTATTACATGAGGGGATCATCGACCTGCAGTTTTGTCCTTCAACAAAATAGATTGCAGACATCTTCACCAAGACCTTCACTGAGCAGAAGTTCCATTCTTTGCACAGTCATCTTGGAGTGAAGGACACAGTTTCCTAACAATTGTCAGTTCTTCTTTTTACATACATTGTAGTTTTAGGGGGGGTTTCCCATGAGGTTTTCCCTCTTTCCTTGTTTATTTCAGTGTATCTTTTGTATTTGGGTACCTAACATGGCCTCATTGTTGGGACCCATTCTTTATTTTCACCATAGTTGATCCAGGTGGATATTGGTGGCCACCCACCTTTTCCAAATGGCTCAAAACAGTTTTCTGGCCATTTTGACAATTTACTATTTTTAGCAGGTTTTAACTTCCGGGGCCATTTTGAGGGTCCAAATGAAGGTTTTTCGAGATATAGGTTCTCAATGATAGCCGAAGGCATTATTGAGCCCCCAAAATGAATCTCCTCGACAATACCTTTCCAACGAGCTATCACACACCTAAAACATAGATCGTATGCAAAAGTTACGACCCCGGGAAGTTGATGTACTCACTTACCCAAACGGGGCCCACATGACTTTTGGCGCTTCATCTCCTAGGGTTAGGTTTTTGGATGTCTAGGACTTTTGGCATTCCCATTTATTGTAAAAGGGACTTCAGAGCCTCATTGTAATCATCTTCTTGTGAATGCGAGTAGCCGTCACATTTTTACAGTCTCTGTACATTTCTCTGATTAATAGAAATCATGTATTACTGTATATCTGTGTTTATGGTTGCATATCTGATACATTTATGTTATATTATTGAATATCTGCAATATCTCTGTGCATTTCTTTATTATATCTCCGCTCTCATTTCGTGCTGAAAATAATCTGGATCAGTGGTATCAGAACAGGCTGCTCTTGATCGTTTTTTTCAGTGCATGTCCCCGACGAGGTCCGAGTATAGAAAGTTGGGTCTCGAGCTTGTATATCTTGAAGACAATCTCTCTCGCACACCCAAGAAACCCTCAATGGCGGAAGAAAAGAAAAATGATGGAGCAGATGATCCTATCAGTCTGTTGCTTGAGCAAGCTCTCACGCGACAAAGGGACGAAATGATGGAGAATTTTTCCCACATCCTTCAACGACTACCGATAGCATCAGGCGCATCTTCATCAAGTGGCCACTTTGGAGGCACCTCACCTTTCAAGGTACAAGTTAATTTTGATATTCCCGTATTTGAAGGTCAAATAGATGCAGATGCCCTAGATAAATGGTTAAATCTGCTAGAAGGTTATTTCTTTGGTCATAATTTTTCAGACAAGGAAAATATCACCTTCGCACTCCTTAAGGCTCTCCCTCATGTCAAACATTGGTGGGAAACTTACTGGGAGAAAAGTTCCACAGAGGAGTCTGGAATATATGGGGTCGATCCCACTTGGGGTTTTTTTATGGATGCAGAAAAGGAGTAGTATTACCCTGTTGGCAACTATGAAGACCAGTACATGAGATGGACCACACTGCAGCAAGAGAGGGGCCAAGCAGTTCCAGAGTTCACCAATACCTTCCATACCTTGCGCACCAAGCTGGGTATCAAGGACTCCGAGCGACATTTGGTTCTAAAATACCGTGGGGCTCTACACAGATACATCCAGACTGAAATAGATTTTATGGACATCTCATCACTCGGTGCTGCTTATCGATATGTTGTTAAAATTGAGCAGAAATTTAAGCACCAGAACAAACGGGAATTTGGGTCTGCAAATCCGCAACAACCAAAGCATGACAAAGACAACCCTAACAAACAGTCTCCCGAAAACCAGTCCAAGACAAAGGAAAAGAAGGGTCACGGGAAGACAAAGAAGGACACCGAAAAATGGTGCGAGTTCCACAAAAGCCCTTGGCACAACACCGATGAATTTCGCTCAAAACAGTCATTGGTGGTGGAGATCAAAGACAATGAGCCAATCCTTGATTCAGAATCTGATTCTGAAAATAATGGTAAAAGACAGATCATCGACGCAGACCCCACTGCTATTGTCACGACCGCAGCAATTCAACCAAAAGAACCAACAGATCCTCAAGAGGGGGGGCACCTTTTTCATTCACAAATGTGGGTGAAGGGGACCCTGCTGCATTTTATTGTTGATAGCGGAAGCCAAAAGAACCTCATCTCAATAGAGGTCGTCAAACAATTGGGATTGTTGACAACACCACACCCGCATCCATACAACATTGGTTGGCTTCGGCAAGGACGAGATCTCCATGTCAACGAACAATGTCGATTGTCATACGGCATCCAACCCTTCAAAGATGAGGTATTATGTGATGTTGCCCCACTGGATATCTGTGATGTTCTCTTGGGCCAACCATATATATGGAGACGCCATGCTATTTATGAGTCTCGACCCCGTAGTCTCATTGTTACTTTGGGGGGTCATCTCTACAGAATACCAGAGGTAGTTCCTACTATAGTTCCATCTAAAAAGTGTCGCAAGGTAGTATCTCATACTACAAAATTCATCTTCTTCACAATCTGTTCAAAAGGAGAACAGAAGGACACTGCAACCATTACAGCCTCGCCCCAAGCACCTTCTATCCTACAGAAGCAGGTCGACAAGGCTGCAGCAAAATGCAGAGATTCCTTCTGCACAACATCCTCTCATGTAGCCCGACTTGTTGAACAACCTCAACCTCAATGGGTTCATGATAGACTTCCACAAACTGAACAGTGTGGCGTCTCCAACAAGACAAGCAGCTCACCAAGATGCAGATTCAACAAATGCTTTTCCCTCTCCCCCGGGAACTCAACGCAATGGAGACCATTGCTTCCTAAGGAGGGAGGATTGATCCAGGTGGATATTGGTGGCCATCCACCTTTTCCAAATGGCTCAAAACAGTTTTCTGGCCATTTTGGCAATTTACTATTTTTAGCAGGTTTTAACTTCCGGGGCCATTTTGAGGGTCCAAATGAAGGTTTTTCGAGATAAAGGTTATCAATGATAGCCAAAGGCATTATTGAGTACCCAAAATGAATCTCCTCGACAATACCTTTCCAACGAGCTATCACACACCTAAAACAGAGATCGTATGCAAAAGTTACGACCCCGGGAAGTTGATGTACTCACTTACCCAAACGGGGCCCACATGACTTTTGGTGCTTCATCTCCTAGGGTTAGGTTTTTGGATGTCTAGGAATTTTGGCATTCCCGTTTATTGTAAAAGGGCCTTCAGAGCCTCATTGTAATCATCTTCTTGCGAATGCGAGTAGACGTCACATCTCTTCTTAGAGATAAACTACCACCATTCTAGCGAGTCTTTCACTCTGTATTTTTACAGTCTCTGTACATTTCTTTGATTAATAGAAATCGTGTATTACTGTAAATCTATGTTTATGGTTGCATATCTGATACATTTCTGTTATATTATTGAATATCTGCAACATCTCTGTGCATTTCTTTATTATATCTCCGCTCTCATTTCGTGCCGAAAATAATCCGGATCAGTGGTATTAGAGCAGGCTGCTCTTGATCGTTTTTTTCAGTGCATGTCCCCGATGAGGTCCGAGTATAGCAAGTTGGGTCTCGAGCTTGTATATCTTGAAGACAATCGCTCTCGCACACCCAAGAAACCCTCAATGATAGAAGAAAAGAAAAACGATGGAGCAGATGATCCTATCAGTCTGTTGCTTGAGCAAGCTCTCACGTGACAAAGGGACGAAATGATAGAGAATTTTTCCCACATCCTTCAACGACTACCGATAGCATCAAGCGCATCTTCATCAAGTGGCCATTTTGGAGGCACCTCACCTTTCAATGTACAGGTTAATTTTGATATTCCCGTATTTGAAGGTCAAATAGATGCAGATGCCCTAGATAAATGGTTAAATCTGCTAGAAAGTTATTTCTCTGTTCATAATTTTTCAGACAAGGAAAAGATCACCTTCGCACTCCTTAAGGATCTCCCTCATGTCAAACATTGGTGGGAAACTTACTGGGAGCAAAGTTCCACAGAGGAGTCTAGAATATATGGGGCCGATCCCACTTGGGATTTTTTTATGGATGCGGTAAAGGAATAGTATTACCCTGTTGGAAACTATGAAGACCAGTACATGAGATGGACCACACTGCAGCAAGAGAGGGGCCAAGCAGTTTCGGAGTTCACCAATACCTTCCATACCTTGCGCACCAAGCTGGGTATCAAAGACTTCGAGCGAAATTTAGTTCTAAAATACCGTGGGGCTCTACACAGATACATCCAGACTGAAATGGATTTTCTGGACATCTCATCACTCAGTACTGTTTATTGATATGCTGTTAAAATTGAGCAGAAATTTAATCACCAGAACAAACGGGAATTTGGGTCTGCAAATTTGCAACAACCAAAGCATGACAAAGACAACCCTAACAAACAGTCTCCTGAAAACCAGTCCAAGACACAGGAAAAGAAGGGTCACGGGAAGACAAAGAAGGACACTGGAAAATGGTGCGAGTTCCAAAAAATCCCTTGGCACAACACCGATGAATTTCGCTCAAAACAGTCATTGGTGGCCGAGATCAAAGACAAGGAGCCAAACCTTGATTTAGAATCTGATTCTGAAAATAATGGTAAAAGACAGATCATCGACGCAGACCCCACTGCTATTGTCGTGATCGCAGCAATTCAACCAGAAGAACCAACAGATCCTGAAGAGGGGGGGCGCCTTTTTCATTCATAGATGTGGGTGAAGGGGACCCCGCTGCATTTTATTGTCGATAGCGGAAGCCAGAAGAACCTCATCTCAACAGAGGTCATCAAACAGTTGGGATTGTCGACAACACCACACCCGCAACCATACAACATTGGTTGGCTTCGGCAAGGACGAGATCTCCATGTCAACGAACAATGTCGATTGTCATACAGCATCCAACCCTTCAAGGATGAGTTATTATTTGATGTTTCCCCACTAGATGTCTGTGATGTTCTCTTGGGCCAACCATATGTGTGGAGACGCCATGCTATTTATGAGTCTCGACCCCGCAGTGTCATTGTTACTTTGGGGGGTCATCTCTACAGAATACCAGAGGTAGTTCCTACTACAGTTCTATCTAAAAAGTGCTGCAAGGTAGTATCTCTTACTACAAAATCCAGCTTCTTCACAATCTGTTCAAAAGGAGAACAGAAGGACACTGCAACCACTACAGCCTGGCCCCAAGCACCTTCTATCCTACAGAAACAGGTCGACAAGGCTGCAACAAAATGCGGAGATTCCTTATGCAAAACATCCTCTCATGTAGCCCAACTTGTTGAACAGCCTCAACCTCAACGGGTTCATGATAGACTTCCACAAACTGAACAATGTGGCATCTCTAGCAAGACAAGCAGCTCACCAAGATGCAGATTCAACAAATGCTTTTCCCTCTCCCCCGCGAACTCAACGAAATGGAGACCATTGCTTCCTAAGGAGGGAGGATTGATCCAGGTGGATATCGGTGGAGACCCACCTTTTCCAAATGGCTCAAAACAGTTTTATGGCCATTTTGGCAATTTACTATTTTTAGCAGGTTTTAACTTCTGGGGCCATTTTGAGGGTCCAAATGAAGGTTTTTCGAGATCAAGGTTCTCAATGATATTCAAAGGCATGATTGAGTCCACAAAATGAATCTCCTCGACAATACCTTTCCAACGAGCTATCACACACCTAAAACAGAGATCATATGCAAAAGTTACGACCCCGGGAAGTTGATGTACTCACTTACCCAAACGGGGCCCACATGACTTTTGGTGCTTCATCTCCTAGGGTTAGGTTTTTGGATGTCTAGGAATTTTTGCATTCCCGTTTATTGTAAAAGGGCCTTTAGAGCCTCAT
>ML777562.1:259338-306142 GCA_009831015.1 Picea engelmannii | reverse complement strand
TTTCTCAATCATGAGTTTTCCTTTATCAACTATGAAATAATTGTTATTTCATAATTATGAAATTGTGATGAAATAATTATGAGTTTTTTGCTCAATTATGTAATTTTAGCCTCATAACATCTCATTGCAACCTTGCAAAGCCTACGGTGGTAAATACAAGTATAACAATGGTGAGCTCCTCATCCTTGTTCTTTATGTTGATGACCTACTTATCACTAAGAGTAATCACCATCAGATCAACCATGTGAATTCTAGTATTATGTGCTAGTTTGAGATGTCCAACTTAGGCCTCCTTCATTATTTATTTGGTCTTCAAGTCCAACAATCCAACAAGAGTATCTTTGTTTCTCAGCCTAAGTATGCTCTAAACCTTCTTCATTGATTTGACATGGAAGACTACAAGTCTATCCCTACTCCTTATGAGTTGTGTCTCAAACTTTCCACTAAATATTCAACTCCTAAGGTTGATCCTATGATCCAGATGGATATCGGTGGCCACCCACCTTTTCCAACTGGCTCAAAATAGTTTTCTGACAATTTTGGTAATTTAGTATTTTTAGCAGTTTTTAACTTTCGGGGCCATTTTGAGGCCCTAAACGAAATTTTTGAGAAAATGGGGAGAAATATGGAATTTCCTTCCATATTTCCTCCAAAATGAATCTCCTCGACTATACCTTTCCAACGTGCTATCATGCGCCTAAAATGGAGATCGTATGCAAAAGTTACGACCCCAGGAAGTTGATGTACTAACTTACCCAAACGAGGCCCACATGACTTTTCGCGCTTCATCTCCTAAGGTTAGGTTTTTGGATGTCTAGGGTTTTTGGCATTATGATTTATTGTAAAAATGCCTTTAGAGCCTCATTGTAATCATCTTCTTTCGAATGCGAGTAGCTGTCACATCTCTTCTCAAAGATAAGCTACCACCATTAGCGAGTCTTTCACTCTGTATTTTTACAGTATCTGCACATTTCTTTCATTAATAGAAATCATGTATTATTGTATCTCTATGTTTATGGTTGCATATATGATACATTTATGTTATATTAATGGATATCCACGATATCTTTGTGCATTTCTTTATTATATCTCCACTCTCATTTTGTGCTGAAAATAATCTGGATCAGTGGTATCAGAGCATGCTACTCTTGATCGTTTTTTTTAGTGCATGTCCCCGACGAGGTCCGAGTATAGCAATTTGGGTCTCGAGCTTGTCTCTCTTGAAGACAATCACTCTCACACGCCCAAGAAACCCTCCATGGTGGAAGAAAAGAAAAACGACGGAGCAGACAATTCTATCAATCTATTGCTTGAGCAAGCTCTCACGCGACAGAGGGACGAAATGATGGAGAATTTTTCCCACATCCTTCAATGCTTGTCGATAGCAACATGTGCATCTTCATCAAACAACCACTTTGGAAGCACCTCTCCTTTCAAGGTACACGTTAATTTTGAAATTCCCGTATTTGAAGGTCAGATAGATGTGGATGCCCTAAACAAATGGTTAAATCTGTTAGAAGGTTATTTCTTTGTTCATAATTTTTTCGACAGGGAAAAGATCACCTTCTCACTCCTTAAATATCTCCCCCATGTCAAACATTGGTGGGAAACTTACTGGGAGAAAAGTTCCATAAAGGAGTCTGGAATATATGGGGTCGAGCCCACTTGGGATTTTTTTGTGGATGTGGTAAAGGAACAGTATTACCCTATTGGAAACTATGAGGACCAGTGCATGAGATGGAACACACTGTGGCAAGAGAGGGGACAAGAAGTTCCAGAGTTCACCAATACCTCCCATACCTTTCACACCAATCTGGGTATCAAAGACTCCGAATGACATTTGGTTCTGAAATATCGTGGGGCTCTACACAGATACATCCAAACTGAAATGGATTTTCTGGATATCTCATCACTCGGTGTTGCTTATAGATATGTTGTTAAAATCGAGAAGAAATTTAAGCGCCAGAACAAACGGGAGTTCGGGTCTGCAAACCCATAACAACCAAAGTATGACAAAGACGGCCCTAACAAAACAGTCTCTCAAAAACTAGTCCAAGCCACAGGAAAAGAAGGGTCACGGGAAGACAAAGAAGGACACCAAAAAATGGTGTGATTTCCACAAAAGCCCCTGGCACAACACCGATGAATGTCGCTCAAAACAGTCATTGGTGGCCAAGATCAAAGACAAGGAGTCGAACCCTGATTCATAATCTGATTCTGAAAATACTAGTAAATGATAGATCATTGACGCAGACCCCACTGCTATTGTCACAACAATTCAACCAGAAGAACCAATAGATCCTGAAGAGGGGGAGTGCATTTTTCATTCACATATGTGGGTGAAGGGGACCCCACTACATTTTATTATTGATAGCGGAAGCCAGAAGAACCTCATCTCAACAGATGTCGTCAAATAGTTTGTATTGTCGACAACACCACACCCGTAGCCATACAACATCGGGTGGCTTCGCCAAGGACAAGATCTTCGTGTCATCCAACAGTGTCAATTGTCATACGACATCCAACCCTTCAAGGATGAGGCATTATGTGATGTTTCCCCACTAGATGTTTGTGATGTTCTCTTGGGCCAGCCATATATGTGGAGACGCCATGTTGTTTATGATTCCTGACCCCGCAGTGTCATTGTTTCTCTAAGGGGTCATCTCTACATAATACCAGAGGTAGTTTCGACTATTGTTCCACCTAAACAATGTCGCAAGGTAGTATCTCATACTGCAAAATTCAGCTTCTTCACAATCTGCTCAAAAGGGGAACAAAAGGACACTGCAACCACTACAGTCTTGTCCCAATCACCTTCTATCCAGCAGAAGCATGTCGACAAGGTTGTAACAAAGTGCATAGATTCCTTCTACACACCATCCTCTCGTGTAGCTCGACTTGTTGAACAACCTCAACCTCAACAGGTTCATGACAAACTTCCACAAACTGAGCAGCGCGACGTCTCCAGCAAGGCAAGCAGCTCACCAAGATTCATATTCAACAAACATTTTTTCCTCTCCCCCGGGCACTTAATGCAATGGATACCATTTCTTCCTAAGGAGGGAGGATTGATCCAGATGGGTATCGGTTGCCACCAACCTTTTCCAATTGCTCAAAATAGTTTTCTGACAATTTTGGTAATTTACTATTTTTAGCAATTTTTAACTTTTGGGACCATTGTGAGGCCCTAAATGACGTTTTTGGGAAAAAGGGGAGAAATATGGAAGTTCCTTCCATATTTCATCCAAAATGAATCTCCTTGATGATACCTTTCCAATGGGCCATCATGCGCCTAAAACGGATATTGTATGCAAAAGTTACGACCCCGAGAAGTTGATGTACTAACTTACCCAAACAAGGCCCACATGATTTTTGACACTTCATCTCCTAGGGTTAGGTTTTTGGTTGTCTAGGGTTTTTGGAATTTTGGTTTATTGTAAAAAGGCCTTCAGAGCCTCATTGTAATCATCTTCTTATGAATGCGAGTAGTCGTCACATCTCTTCTCAGAGATAAGTTGCCACCATTCTAGCGAGTCTTTCACTTTGTGTTTTTACAGTCTCTGTACATTTCTTTCATTAATAGAAATCATGTATTACTGTATCTCTGTGTTTATGGTTGCATCTCTGATACATTTATGTTATATTATTGGATATCCACGATATCTCTTTACATTTATTTATTATATCTCCGCTCTCATTTCATGCCAAAAATAATCTGGATCATCATAATTCGTATAGACAGTTGGTAGGAAGTATTTTGTACATGACCCATACTCAACTAGACTTATCCTTTTCTATTGGTTTAGTCTCCTACTTCATGCAGGATCCTCATGAGAGTTATTGGAAGGCAACAAAATGTATCCTTCATTACATAAAGGGTACTTATGAGTTTGGCATCAAGTATACTTCAGGAGGCTCCTCTTCTTCAATGGGAATCACAACTCAAATTGAGTAGGTGATGTTGATGATTGGAAGTCTACTTCTAGTTACACTTTCAACCTTGGAATGGGCCCTATCACTTGTTACAAAAAAAAGAATCATGCAATCACTCTTTCTTCTATAGAAACAGAGTATCAAGGCACTGTTAATGTCAGTTCAGAATATTCTTGGATTCAAACCATTGCTCACAAAATTTGATCTTTCTCAAGATTAGCCTACAAATTTTCAATGCAATAGTTAGAGCTCCATCCACATTGAATGTAATCCAATTGAGTACCATCATACCAAACACATTGAGGTCCATATGCACTACATATGGAAACTCCTTCATGATTAAGTTCTTGACTTGGAAATTTATCATTCACGAGATTAGGTTCCAGATATTTTCACCAAGCCACTCATTGAATCCAATTTATTTCATATTCAATCCTTGTTAGGAGTGAAGCAAAGCAAGTTGTATTTATGGTAGATAGCATATACACCCTCCTTCCTCCTCTCGACTCCAAGTCAATCCTACGGGGTGATGTTGATGCACACTTATGTGTAGATTATTTAATTAATTTTGCACATGCAAATAAATTAATTATGCATAATAAATCAACTGTAATTATCCTTTGCATAGATAAATCCCAAGTTTAAGTAATCTTAACTTGGACATTCCTTGATTTATTGGCTTAGTGAACTAGAAATCAAGATAAATAATAACACTAACTTGGGAAATAAGGCCACTAGCAAATATAATTTCATAAATTATTATTACTGAAAAATAATATTAACTCGATAAATAAGGTGAGTACAAACCAAAATACCTTGTATTTGTTTGTACCAAAAGAAAAATCCATCATAAGGAGTGTTGAAGGAAAATCTCCTTGTGGACAAGTAGATCTCCTCTTGAGAGCTAGACTCTTAACTCTTAAGACAGAAGATGCTTATCATGGTCACTGGCTTCCTTTTAGATCTAGATAAACTAATGTGTGAGGAGGAGGGAGAAAAGAAGTACCTTTTACCGGTGTTTGTCCCTGCATGGTTCGAGTTGAGCTCCAATCTTTCGCTCCTCGATAAGCCCTGTAGACAAACAAAAGTACAACCAATTCCTACTCTACTGAGATTAGTTTGAAACAGATCTATCTATTAGAGACAAGTTCATGTGAGATTAAGCACAAACTAGAAACAAATAGGTCAAGCATATTATATTGATGAGAACAACAACAAAGGAAACTTACAATTGTAGATGTGAGTGCAGCAGCTTCATCAATTCCTCCTTGTCTAACCCTTGCTCAAAAGACCCACGATCAGAATGAAAATAACTTCACTGATTATTCTCCTCCACTTCACTGTGTGTTTCCTATGAGATCATATATTTCATGCCTCCCAATCCTTCCCCCTTTCACCATGAGAGGGCCTTCTTATATAGGTTTAGAGAGGCCCAACCACTTGAGATATCTTTGGGGTAAGTTGAGGATTTTGCTCCTTCAGTTAGGGATCTTCCCTAAGATCATGGCTCTACCAAGGATTCGAATCCAACTGCCTTCAGAGATTGAAGAGATCTTTTCCTCATTCTTCTCAACAAACCAATTTTTTCCTAGAATAGGTAGCGCTCCCCCAAAAGGGGCATCAGAGCGCTATAACGCTCCCTAACAATGCGTAGGGGGGCACCAACACTCCTAACAGTAGCAACGCTCCTAAAAAAGGGTAGACAGAGCCTTATAACACTCCCTAAGAGTGTATAGGGGAGCGCCAGCACTCCTAATAGAGGTATAGGGGAGCGTTCTCCTTTGAAACTCAATTTTTAGTGGTTCTTTCAAATGGAAAGAGGTTCATAACCTTGTTAACCCATTCCTCTTCTTCCAAATCAAATGTTTGAGGTGTTTCAAGTGTCCTTACGAGGTCGTTATAAGCACAACATAGGAATTATGGCAGTATGATTTTTCTGACATTTGCGACACTTGTGACCAAAATGTGACACTTGCGACACTTGTAATGACAACACTTGCAACACTATCAAAGTGAGTAATTTTGATGTGTAACAGATTTCCCCCCAAAGTATAAAGTTAGAAGACGAGAACTGATAACTGAAATGATTTGCAGACTTTCAAGCAAGGGTATAGACGCAGAGAACCTGACAGAAGCTACACAAAAACATCCAACAAATATTATGACATGTTTCAAACCCAAGGCAGGCATACACATGCTTGGGTGATAAAGACTTGCAAGATATGGCTGCCATAAAATACACTGCGGATCCATAATTGTATTGATAAAAGGTATAGCCATAAATGATACAGTGTGGATCTATACTCCTATGACCTGAACTGATTGTAGCCATGAAGAATACACAGTGGATCTACGAGATGACAAGACATAGCCACGGCCAATACAAAGTGGATCTATGTAACAATATATGTGTCATTGTTCAAAAGAAACTCCTTCGCAACCTGAGCAAAGTACATATCAGAGTGATCACTCAACCCAGGGTATTCTTACCGATCCCGATGTAGTACGAATCTAACCATGTGAATATATGTCCTGATGTCGAACATGGAAGAAACCACTTGATTACCGGTTAATGATGTAAACTGTTAACAAGCGCGAGGGAGATCACCATTGATGTCAATGATTCCCAAGGTACTCTAGTACATTCCAACGAATTTGAATGGATGAGTTGAAGTCGAACATCCGTGGAATCATCCGATCAGAGGTCAATGATGTAAACCCACTGTCGAATGTGAGGAGGCCTTCCATTGAGGCATGTAGGTCCCAAAGTACTAATTGGTTTCTAAGTCTAGTCCCTGGATAATGTGTTGAAGTCGATAGGAATAGACTCGTCGAAGGAGGGCCTTGATGTATCCCCCATCAACGACACGAAA
This sequence comes from Picea engelmannii, assembly GCA_009831015.1. Classification (NCBI taxonomy): domain Eukaryota; kingdom Viridiplantae; phylum Streptophyta; class Pinopsida; order Pinales; family Pinaceae; genus Picea; species Picea engelmannii. The sequence goes on along the minus strand of ML777562.1, from coordinate 299,336 downwards.
TGAACACAGAGATGTAATTGGTAGATCAAATGAACATGGACTGACACGGGTATTGAGACAATATATTTGTGATGGTTGACTCTCAAGGCAGATACTTCCCTTGAACACTGAAAGCACAACATCAGAAACATGACAAGGACCAAAACACGATGATGCAATGGATACTGTGACTTTCGTTGGGTGACCCAAAGGAGTAAGAAAAACTCAGAGGATTGGTTCAGTTCATAGGTTCAGCGGATTAAGATGTGTGCAAAGACAAAGTGTCGTGTTCAAGGGAGACTCTAAGAGTTACTCGGTAATGTTCTCAAAAATTGCTTGGCTTGCTTCCTTCAATTTTTCCCCCATCCAGATAGATGAGTACCTCTTTTTGATTTAATGAGATCGAGGAGGGTAACACATGCTCGATATGACTCACCTTCAGTAAGTCCCTCTTCATTTTTAACGAACTAGAAGAAGTAAGAGTTCGGTCTCGTATGGGCCTGTCGATGTTTGTTAAACGAGTCCAAAGACATAAAACTCGAAGATTTTTCATGATTATAGAGTCTGGAAAAACACTTGAAAGAGAACTCTCTCGGTTCCTTTTTTGTAAAGTAGTCTGACGAGACCGAAAAAGAGATAAACTACCGCTCAACAGACATTTTCTTCAAATACTTTAATGAGCGTGAAGAGAACAAGGTCGATCGACAATATTTTCATATTTAGAGAGTTTGAAAAGAACTTAAAGGTGACTCCAATGTTGTCCTTTTTTGTAATGTTAGTCTTGCGAGGCCAAAAACGAGATAAATTATCACTCAAAAGACGCCCTTTCAAACCTTTTAACGAGTGGGAAAGGAAGCAAGATCACTCGGCAATCTTTTCATGTTTAGAGAGTCTGAAAAGAGCTTAAAGAAGACTCTAGGGGGTTCCTTTTTTGTGTATCCATACAGGTCCAAAAAAGAGATAAAAGTCTACCTGGATGCATTCTCATGTATTTACGAGCACAAGAAAGAACAAATACTAAGCTTGATATTCCCCCAGCTTGAAATCTAGTGGCTTAACTCCAGAAAGATCATCAAAGGCTGGAGACATGCCCTCCAAGCTTCAATTCATACATAGGCTCTGAGGTCGTCACCAATTTCTCTAGTAGATGAGAAAAAGGAGAAGGGTGGATGAAAAGAAGGTTCAAGAGAGGTGACTGTTTCATTTTTTAACGATCTTGACATAGGAAAAGAACTATGCTCAGGGCCTCTATTTCATTTTTTAACGAGCTTGCCATAGAGAAGAGAAACTATGCTCGTGATTTCGTCTGGATCATGGCTTCCAAGAGGATAATGCTCTGGAAGGGTACCATGTCAAGGGACAAAACTCGGTCATGGCCTCCAAGAGATATTTGTTGGATGGAAGATAATTACTTGAGAAGGAACACATGTCGAGGGTCGCGATAGGGGTAAGGAGATCAGGCTCCAATAAACCTACCGAAGAAATCACCATGTCCACTACCGGATCCAAATCATCGGAAGTTGAAATCATGGGAGACGATAGAAAATCGACATCAAGAGGGGAGATAGACTGTATATCTACCCGAATTTCTTCACGAGGGGGAAGAAAAGAGGATCGATGACGGTTACTATCCCAAGATAACTTGTCAATGCAAAGCATTTCTGAAATAGATTCATCAGAAGGAAAAGTTGGGGAAATGTAGTCGATCGCAGATGATAAGGAAATCAACCGTGATTGAATCGAGGAACTGTCGGGTGCCAATAGATGTTGGTCATCCGACGAGGGAGAAGCGGATTGGATAGAAATGTATAATGGTTCGGCTAGACTAAGTGGCACGGTGTCACCTAGTGCATCGAATTCCAATGGACAAGGTACAATCCAAGGGTCAGATGATTCCAAATATTGATAAGCCGCGGTTGAAATCATATCGACGGTGGCAATATGATGTGTAGTCGGTGTAAGTGGTGTAGGGAAGGTACCCATGAGGCTATAATATTTTAGTAATCCAACACCAACGCTTTCATACGTGATCTTGTGGTCTCCTAAGAAAGGAATATTGTTGGTAGCAGGAACACGAGCATCGATCGTGCAGAAATCCAACTGATCAACGGTGACAATTTTGCCCTGATGAGGAAATTGTACACATTGAAAGACCGATGAGGCAACGAAAATCATAGCATAAAACCAAATTCTTCCAAGTAACAAGTTGTAATCGAGGGGAGCATCGACCACCTCGACATCAACAGTAACAATTTTGCCACCAAATTGGATGGGCAGGGACTGTAAAATCCCATGGGGATGAAAACCTCGCCCATTGAAGGCGCGTAACATCATTGGGGATTTGTTAAGTGCAGGTGATTTAAAACCTTTCCAACACGCTAAAGACATGACACAAGTTGAGGCTCCCTCATCCAAAATAGTTCGGTGGATTTGTTGATTATGAACAAAAACATCAACTTGAAAAGCAAGTTGGTGAGAGAGTCGAGACGCATAATTGTCCAGGTTAAACATGATATGGTTGGATGACTTAGGATCAACAGCGCCAAGAGCGGCTAAGAGCATTCTACGTTGAATGGGGCAGTGTTGTAGAACTTCTAACACAGACATAACACATGGTGCTTGAGCCAAATCTTCAACAATGTTGTAGTTCTGGGTGGCACGTGAACTAGGATTAAAGGTAGCTTTGTGGATAGTGCTCTTAGGAGGGCGTAAGATGGAGTTGAACGTGGGTTTCTCAATCTGAAGTGGTCCAGACGGAGGATTAACCGATGGAAGACTAACGGAGGATGATGATGGATCTGGTAAAGTACCGGTGTCGTTAATGTATTTTCCTTTATCAAGGTTACCTGGTGTGTCATATGTCTTAGAGTGAGTGGTCAAATTGATCCCATTAAACATATAAATATGTGCACTCGATGAGGCCTCATCATTAGGATGGCTAGAACTACCCCTAGGAGAGGGGGTTTCAGCAACCATGGATTGCTGCTATGGAAAAGGTTGAGTAAGCACAGGGGGTTGTGACTTTCCTTGGAAAATTTTGGCCACTTCATTGCTAAGTGGAAAATCTTGAGTGTAGTGATCGTCACCACAAATGATACACAGGAATTTAAGTTTTCGTTGTGGTTTCTTTTTGGTAGCAGGTGTTTGGGCTTGATTTTTTGGTTGTTCATTATTATTTTTTGATTTATTCTTTGTCTTCTTCTTACCTCCAGATTGTTGTGAAGGGGAAGATTGAACTGCATTCACCTCAGAGATCTAAGTTTGAGGGGAGGTAGAGGAGAGTGTGGTTGATTGGGAAAAAGATCGATTTTTGATGGAATCGATAACACCATCCACATGAGATGAGGATGGCGGCTTAGATGGATCGGTATTAGCTCAAGCAACATTCGGGAGAAAATCATACAAAGTACCAGATTGGGAATAAACCAAATATAAATACTAAGCCCGAGCGATGGCTTGTTCCTCTGTGGCCACACCACCCATAGAGACATCGAGAGAGATCGGGGGTAACAGTGATTTAGTAAACCATTCCACCAATAGTATGTTAGGAATGACTGCTTTGATCATCCTTCGCCGTCGCCTCCACTCATGAATATGGTCAGAGATATGCATGGAGTTAGTTTGACAAAGGGAGGTTAAGAGTTCAATACCCGTCTCGTAGCGAATAGGCAGTTGAAAGTGCGTGAGGAAAGATATGGCAAGGAAATTGAAATCATGGAAAGAAGCACATGGTAGTTCAATATACCACTTTGATGCCAAACCGGTAAGCGCTCGTTGGAAAAGATACAAACGTACAGAATCATCCATGAGGGAATTTGATGAACACCACAAATGGAAAGTCATCACATGGTTGTTTGGATCTTTGCTAGGGTTTCCGTCAAATTTCGAAATATCAGAAGGAAGTTTAGCTGGAATGACTGGCCAAACCGGTGAATGAAAAATAGGATCGTTAGTTAACGGAGACAAGTTTGGGAGATCCAGAGTCGCAAGGAAAGGTAGTTGTTGGTTAATTTGTGGATGATATTGGTGCAGCATAGGAACACCAATAGGACCATAAACTGGGTTAGGTGGATAGTTGTAACCGGTAGGTCCTCCTATATACGGTTGTTGCTAGCCAGGATAAACAGGATTCGATGATGGATGAGAAACATTGGCATAACCCGGTGGGTTCTGAGCATTATAGGCTGGGTGATTTGCTTGCCCATGAGGAGGATAAACATTTTTCCCTTGAGAATGGTAAGTAGTAGGTCTCAGAGGCAGATACACATTAGACACATGAGGAGGATAAGATTGTGTTCCCGGAGAACTCCAGGTGGTGTTTGGGATGCTGCCCGGATAAGATTGTCCATAAGATGTTCCGGAAGGAATAGGATTGGATACTCCTCCTAGTGGGTTATTATACGAGTGCCCCCCAACATGGGGTTGAGTAAAATTGCCTCCTGAAGATACTCCCTAGGATTGTGAAGGGTTTCCAGCAAACGAAGGTTGTCCCCCTGCCAACGGTGGATTTACGACTGGGGTATGACTGGTGAATGGAGGTTGCCCTCCAGGAGGAGCATGAAAAGAGGGTTGTCCCCCAGAAGGGGTAGGCCCGCCATGGAAAGGTAGTCCTCCAGGAGGAAAAGGTTTGTTGGATGATGGTTTCCCTCTAGCTAGTTTTGTTTGGCCAGTAGGGGTCTGTGTTCTCGGGTGAGCAGATGTCCCAGCAGGATCGTGTGGAACATGTGGGGATGTAGAGTAAAATCTCGTAGAAACAGGGGTAGAGATTTAAGTGCTTGGAGATGAGTAGAGGTGATGAGTCCAGCATTAGGATGGACTTGTTCTGGTGTAACAGTAGGGTTAAAAACTTGATCGACTGGGTGATTCATGGGTTGACCAGATGGTCCTGTTTCACTAGGAGGGTCATGAGGATGAAAGGGTTGTCGAAAGGATTCAAAATGTTCATAGAGATCACGTCCCAATGAAGTCCTCCATATAGAATGAGCATGTGTGGGATTGGTATCTACTATGGTGCTAGGACGAACATGAGTCCTATACTCATCACCAAAGATTGGTTCTGTGGATCCCATATATGTTTCGGTAAAAATCCTCTCCGGTAATCGTGGCACCTCTTCGTCTATGATGTTCCCAAGGGATTCTATACGAAATAAAAGTGGTTCGAGAGGAGTTACTGACACAGATGTAGTGGGATTTTCAACCATGACCAAAACGCCTTCTGAGTTATGTAACGGAGGAGCAATAACACTTTCAGCGTTGGATTGATTTTCTACCTTTCTACGGTAGTTGTCTTCTGGAGGGTTAGGAGGTAAGGGTTGATAACCTTCTAGAGGTAGCCCTTGCATCCTACGTGATCGACAAAGACCTTTATCGTCTACAGGCTCAATTGTGGAGAATAACAGAACACACTGAAAATCTAGGGCCAACTAACAAAAAGAAACAAAGTATGCTAATAAAATTTAGGAATCAACCAAGCAAACAAAAATTCTCTCGATGATCGTACTAGTTGGTGATGAAATCCAACGTCACGTGATCAAGTCAAGAAGGGGCTAGGAAATGGTGGAACAGTTACAATGGTGACCTGCTTAACAGAATTTCACCTTGGTGCAAGCTTCCATGCAGTAATTGTGGATTTACCCTCCAAGGAGCCCGAGTGAGTTTGACCAATGTCTGTTTCAGGTACAGTGAGACTTCCCTTCACCGTCACCTTATGTAAGTACCTAAATATTATGGCAACTAAAGACACCAATTCGCAGTGAGTCACTGGGTGGGTACAGTCGACAGTCCGATCCAAAACGTATGGGTAGGATAATAAGTCTGAAATAAACCCGAGAGGCTCCCACACATAATCGTGGGTATACCTTCAAGTGACCCCCAATATACGATCTGAACACTAAAAACAGTTGAACCACGGAGGGATAATCTTCATAATTTTCCCGAATGCGACCTCGTGCGTAACCCCTGTGTGAGAGGGGGATCCCAAAAAACCAATACGACAATTGGATTTGAATCTCCCTAGCTCAGGATGCTAATGTTTGTATTGAAAACTTTGGAGAGTTGTACTCACAGCCTAATCCAAAGTGCTAACCCTAGTCTACTATTGGTGGAAGATCCTAAAAATAAAATGTTCTAGATAGTTTTTAATTAGCGTTCGTTTTACAACTGTTCTTTACTCAAAGGGTGCATGAAAGTGAAACTGATGGAATGATGACTCAATTCCCAAAAAGATGCATAAAATATGATAAGCAATCATTTCTTTTCAATGAATGCCTATTTAAGGGAAAGAGAAAGAGTCATTTTCACTATCAAACACTAATATGGAATGTCCTCAATCAATTTGTTCTCGATCGAATGCAATGCAATGCTGAAACATTTCAGAAATGCCTTCTAATATGCAAACCAATCACTAATATGTATCTTTGTCATTTGTATGCAAATGACGATTAATTCAATGCAAAAAAATTCTCCTGCCAGCAACCCTTTTAGATCAAGGAGATTCAGACAGGCATAAGTAAGTTTCGCACAAACAACACACCCTCTTGCGATGATTGAAACAAGAAGCAAAGAGAAAACAAAAGATAACAAAGAAAAATCAAACAATTCACACAAAAGAGAGATGTTTAAGAACGATGACCTCAAAGAACCAAATAAAATGATTCACAGATTTATGATGCCCTTCACCAGAGTTCTCGCTCAGTTGGATAGGAGAGAAGAAAGCAGTGGATTGATTCCAAGTTCTCAACCGCAGAAAAAATCAAAATAAAGAAGAAGGCCTCAAAATATGAACAACAAAGTGCTTATTCCTCATAAGGAAGGATGTCAAAGTTCAATAGGAAGAAGCATTGAATCACAAAGAAGTTCAGTAAGTGAAAAACAGAGACTAGATCTCAGAAAAAGCAATTCTGGAAAGGATTTTTTGCAAAGAGAGGTTGGGGCTCTGGTGTAAGGGGCACCAGAGCATTATAATGCTTTGTCTAAGGCTTTCAGGAAGTGTTGGCACCCTACTAACAAGGTAGGGGAGCGCTACTGTCCTAAAAGCCAGAAAAATGTCCAAAAAACACTAAAACTCAGTGGAATTTTGGCATTCAGAGTATGTGTGATGGAATAAGGATTCAATCAGCATAAGAAATCAAACATATAAGGTGAATAAGGTCTAAAAACAACAAATGGAAAGACAAGGTCTATGAGGAAAACCAAAACTAAAAAGGTTCTGATTCGTCCCCAGTGGAGTCGCCAATTTCTGTTGAAGGAAAATCTCCCTGTAGATAGGTAGATCTCCTCTTGAGAGCTAGACTCTTAACTCTTAAGACAGAAGATGATTATCATGGTCACTGACTTCCTTTTAGATCTAGATAAACTAATGTGTGAGGAGGAAGGAGAAAAGAAGTACCTTTTACCGGTGTTTGTCCCTGCACAGTCTGAGTTGAGCTCCAATCTTTCGCTCCTCGATAAGCCCTGTAGATAAACAAAAGTAAAACCACTTTCTACTCTACTAAGATTAGTTTGAAACAGATCTATCTATTAGAGACAAGTTCATGTGAGATTAAGCACAAACTAGAAAGAAACAGGCCAAGCATATTATATTGATGAGAACAACAACGAAGGAAACTTACAACGGTAGATGCGAGTGCAGCAGCTTCATCAAGTCCTCCTTGTCTAACCCTTGATCAAACGACCCATGATCAGAATGACAATAACTTCACTAATTATTCTCCTCCACTTCACTGTGTGTTTCCTATGAGATCATAGGTTTCATGCCTCCCAATCCTTCCCCCTTTCACGACGAGAGGGCTTGATTATATAGGTTTAGAGAGGCCCAACCACTTGAGATATATTTGGGGTAAGTTGAGGATTTTCCTCCTTCAGTTAGGGATATTACCTAAGATCATGGCTTGACCAAGGATTCAAATCCAACTGCCTTCAGAGATTGAAGAGATTTTTTCCTCATTCTTCTCAAAAAACCAATTTTCGTCCAGAATAGGTAGTGCTCCCCCAAAAGGGGCATCAGAGCGTTATAACGCTCCCTAACAATGCATAGGGGGGCTCCAACACTCCTAACAGTAGCAACGCTCCTAAAAAAGGGTAGATAGAGCGTTATAATGCTCCCTAAGAGTGTATAGGGGAGCGCCAGCACTCCTAACGTAGGTATAGGGGAGCGTTCTCCTATGAAACTCAATTTTTAATGGTTCTTTCAAATGGCAAGAGGTTCATAACCTTGTTAACCCATTCCTCTTCTTCCAAATCAAATGTTTGAGGTGTTTCAAGTGTCCTTATGAGGTCGTTATAAGCATGACATAGGAATTATGGCAGTATGATTTTTCTAACATTTGCGACACTTGCGACCAAAATGCGACACTTGTAATGACGACACTTGCAACACTATCGAAGTGAGTAATTTTGATGTGTAACAAGGAGATTGTCATGTTTATGCTTAACAACTTTCTCCACTTTCCATATCATCATTATCCTTAGCATGAATGGCTTGTGATTTAGTAGAAACACATCCACCTTGTTCCTTCCACCCAATACTGGATAGTGAGGGAGTCATCCTCATCAATTTAATACATTGGGTCATCACATGTTTTTCTTTGGTTTAAGAGGTCTCTTTTTTACAGGAATTCATCCCTCCCCATTATGATAAAAATCTCATGGGTTCATTGTGCAGTGAACATATAATAATACTTATTGTGCATTTAGGTTGGAGAAACATCAACAAAAAAAAGAGATCCTACCTAGTGTCTTATACTTTTCAATATGTGCATATGTTGAAGCCATCGTTGGTGTGAAACTATAAGATTGGTGCAACCATGGAAAGGAAAAATATTTTTGTCTACATGTTGAGACTGGATGTAAACAATGGGCACCAAGTGTGGTCTATCATGAACTATTTTGACAACGTGTTGCATTTGATGTCCTCTCTTCACCCTCTCTCAATTTAGACACTTAATAGTTTTCAATGGATCATTAACAATGCCTTTGTAATCTTATAGGTCTTAAGAACATCATTGCCTAGAGGATTAACAAAATGATCTAGATCTAGGGGTTTAAATAACACCTGCATATTTCCAGGTGCACTTGCATTTACAATTAATGGGATAATAATACAAGAAATTACCTTTCCATATTACTAGCAACATTCACATTTCAAATTAACAGTTTGGCATGACAACCTTAAATAATGTTGACAAGTAATGTTGGAGAATCAAATAATAAAGTAGATTCGAGAACTAGGTATTCCAAGAAAGGATGGTGTCTAAAGACATTGTTACAACACTTAAGCACAAGTGAGCATAGCTCAACATGCATAGAAGCATAAGAAACCAAAATATTTACATGCACATTGCACATGTTCCATCATGTTAGACCGATCCCTAAGGTGATCTTATATAGCACCAAGATGTAACCAACTCCCTTAAAGTGAGGAAGATGATGTCCACTTAAATCGGTGAGGGTGAATAACAAACTCCTTGAATTCTACTTTGTTTTTCACACCAATTTATTTCTTTAGTGTAACTGTGTAACCTACCCACCCCTTAGGTCCTCTTAAAGGGGTGGGGTATTAATTTTTTTTTTGTTCTTATCCATATTGAAACCCCTTTTCAAGGGTGCCATTGTCTTTTGTTGGTCAAGAGATTTCCAAGAATAACATGATTTGCCTCAATCCCGAACTTTGGATCAAAATTTATGGCCCTTTAACAATTTTACTAAGCATAACAAGCCCGTACACTGCCATGTGGCAGGTGACATGGCATCACATGAAGTAGCTACGTGCCATCATTCGTGGCAAGTATGTGACGTGGTAGATTTACATGCAACTGGACTAGGGTGCATAACCTTCCACCCTTGTAATCTTATTAAGTTAATTAATCATGACATTATAATCCCACGCCTTAGGATTTAATTTATTTAGTCCACATTATTGTTAATTAATCCTCATTAATCTAATACCCCACGTATTAACATTTTGGTTTAATCAATTTTACCAGCTCGGTAACTACCGAGAGTTTACTTTCCCCTTTTTCTTTGGGATCCCAACATCTCGATAGGGTTTATTGCTTATATTTTAATTAACCAGACCCCTAGGTGTATTACTTGCACATCCATTCATTTTTACAATTCCCAAGCTCTGATATTTTGGTGGGGATATTAATAATTATATTATAAAGCACTGAAGTTTATTATTATTATTTTATATTATAAAGCACTGGCCCCGAGCATATAACTTTGCACACACACCATCCCTTTTCTATTTTCCGATGCACGATACCCTAATGGAGTTTAAAATTATTATATATGGGTTTTATTAAGTTTAGTTTACATTATATTTTCACTGGCCCCTGGGCATACAAATTATCATACACACCATCCCTTTGTTATTTCCTAGTGCACGATACTCCGAGGATTTACTTTTAGGAAAACACCAAGTAAATCCAAGTAATAATTCTATTCTTACCATGTATTAATAAGACATAGATTAAATACAAAACACATAATTCTTGATTTCTTTTTATTTCACACATTCCTCATGTTAAATACTTTATCCTTTCAACTATATATCCTAGGCTTATGAGACCAGAATTATGGTCCATCTTCATTCCAAGACTCCCCCTTGTCAAGCTTATCATGTTGGTTGGAAGTTAAGGGATTTTACCAATACTTCCACAAATTATTTAGAAATCAACTAAGCCTTCCAAGAATGTCTCGAGGCTTGACCATTAACCAAGGGTAGGTCATCTCCCAACATTGATCTACAACTTCAATATTGTATGAAGAAACACTCATTTAACACAAATTATGCATTCTTATCTTCAGATGCTCTGTGAAGACTTTAATAGCTTAGTCTTCACTACTAACACATGAGATTTATTCATGTAAATGGATGCAAATGCCCAAGAAACACTTTGCTCTTACTCAGACCGACAAATAATCACTTACAATGGCCATTAAAAATAGAGACAGTCAGAGGCAAACAAAAAAGCATATTTTCCATGAATCTCATCTGATTTTATAATCAATCATGCACATGGAGCATCAATTTCACTACTTGAACAGAATAACAAATTCTTCAAATAACCAAAACATAAATTACATAGTATCAAGGAACTTATCATGGCAAATAAAAAACACTGAAACACTTATCTGAGAGTTTAAAATAAATTGGAAATTTTTGATGGGTGAGCCTCTTTCCACCCAACCATAGGCACAATTGTCTTTTATCTATCCTTCCAGCTGGCCATCCCCAAGCCAGAAGATGATGCCATGAGGGGAAAACTCTCATTCAACAATCAAAGGTATAAAAATAAAGGCCACTCTCCTTCATCAACAAAAATCAACAAGATAAATCTTTGATCCCACCAAGCAAGGGGCCCTACTCTTTGAATCAGGGAGTCACAATGGTTAGCTTTCTCATCTAAACACCCAAATTCACAATCTCGTTTGTCAGCTTGATTTGGGGATTCTTACTTGTTATTTCTAACCCATAATATAGAGAACTTGGTTCCCCATTATTTGTTATGAACCAGAGGTATTTTCTAAACATTCTCCTCTCCATTTTGTGGGTCTCCTCCCACTCTCCAACCTCTCTAATTTCATGGGTCGATTTTCCCCCAAATTCGAGGTCAGTCAAGAAGTCTCTAGATGGGTGATTTTCTACCTATTCTTCTAAGGCAAGGCAGTTCAGGTACACCCCCCCCCCCCCAATTCTTTCTCATAATTGTGAGAAGTTGATAATTCAACTACCAAATTCCTTCAGTAACTAAAATTCTAGGGAAATGGGCAATTTGGGTTTTTCTTGAATATTAAATTGGCAAGGAAATTTCCTCACCATTTCCCTCTCACGGCATCATTTTTTATGTAAGTGCTTCACCCATTAGAAATTTCTTTTCATTATCATCAAAATGCATTTTATCATTTTGAATATTCATCATGGTCCAAACATTGAACATACTAGCCATGACTCATGGTGACATTTAGACACATATTTACATACCAGGGAAAACAAGGTGTTACAAATTGACTAACCAAGGGACTGCCTAGTCAGTGACTCAGTCATCTACTTAGTTGAATCCCCTGGTCAATTGTTGACTTTTGACTAAATGTTTACAGAAGATATAGAGGTGTAATGAACCTGCTTAGCCTGATTTCCAACTCCCCCCAATCAACACAACTCTTTGGTGATTCAAGAGGAGAAATTATTTTTGTACATCCCCCCCCCTAATTTCAATTACCTAAAGCCTAAGCATAGCTTGAAGTTTCACAAATTTAGCTTCTAATAAAGGCTTTGTATAGGTATCAACATTTTGATCATCTATCCTACAATAAACAAGATACATAACATTATCCTATACCAACTATCTCAGATACTGAGAATGAATCTCCGCATGCTTTATCTCACCATGTGCAAAAAGATTTTTACAAACTATATCAAAATTTAATTGTAACAATATACCTTAGTTAATGTTTTTCCTGGAAAACCAAGTTTTCTTGTGAGATGTTGAATCCATACCACCTCTATGCTAGCATGCACTACACCTTGATATTATGTTTATGTGGTCTAAAGTAAGACCAACTTCTACTTTTTACAATACCAAATTATGGATCTAGAACCAAGATGAAACACATAACGAAATGTATATTTTCTATCATCGCCATCTCCAACCCAATCTAAGTCAATGAAACTGACCAATCGGTTCACTTTGTTACTATAATATTTTATGCCAAGATGATAAGTTCCCTTGATTTAACAAGCAATTATCTTTGCATCCTTCAAACGAATTTCTCGTGGATCCTACACAAACCAAGAAACCACACTAACAATAAAGGAAATATTAGGTTTAGATAAATAAATCTATCAACAAGTTGTTGATAACCTCTAGCATCAAATTTCATAGAATCACTCCTTTCTTAGCTTCACTCTTGGTTTATAAGGTGTATCACATGGTTTACAATCTTACATTCTAAACTTTTGTAAAAGATTCAACACATCTTTAGGTTAATAAATAAAGATACCATCACCCATTTGTAATGCTTGGGTTCCTAAAAATAAATGCAATAGACCAATGCCAATAATCTCAAATGTATTTGCTAATTGTTTTTTAAAACACAAATTAAATCAACATTGCTTCTAGTAATGACCAAGTTATCCACATAGAATGCAACAATTAATGTTTCAACATTTACATGTAATACATAGACACGGTGATTTGATTCACAACATTTGAAACCAAGATTGAGGAAAAAATGGTCAATCTTCTCATACCATGCCCTAGTGGCCTATTTCAAACCATACACAGATTTATTCAATCCACACATAAGACTTCCATCCTTTTTAAATCCAAGGGGTTGCTCCATGTAAATCTCTTTAGTGAATTCAACATGTAGGAAATCAATTTTCACATACATCTGATGTATCTACCATCCAAAATGAGTAGCAAGGGAAATAATCAATCAAACATATGTTAAAATTTCACTAACCCAACGCCTGGAAATTTATTTCATAGAAAATACCTTGTTGTGATAAAATTATTACTACAAATTTACTAAATAAAAAACACAGCTGAGTTTTAATGATTTATAGAAATAAATTAGCGGAAGCAATAAATAGGAAACCACAATTTTGCACACATATTTTTGTGTTAACACTGCTAGAAAAAAACCCTAAGGGAAAATTAGTATCGTGATGTTTTTATTCTGATAAAATCAGGGATCACGTCTTGGGAAAATGGCCCCTCTGAGGAAAAGTACAAAACAAAAAAATAACCGATCACACCTCAAGATCTGTCCTTTGATCTCGTTGGCCACTACTCCTTTTCTTTCCCTTGCTCCCTTCCTCGGATATTGCCCCTGCACACTTAGATGATAGTCCTTCTTTGCCCAATACAATGAGATCTCACTATCTCATTCTGTGTGTGTCTCCTCCTCTCATCTTAGATACCTTTTATAAATTTGATTTTACCCTAAATCCAAAACCCTAGATCTCCAAAGTGATCAATGGTTGAGATTAGATCTCACCAACATTTGAGATCAATGGCTAGTATTTAATTTAATTCACTAATTCCAAAAATTTAGGAATTTCGTTAAATTAAACTCAATTAATTATAAAAGGGAATTCACTTTAATAATTACTTTAATAAAGTGAATTTCCTAGGTCTTGAGAGGTATTAATGACGACTTACACATGTTAGACAAAAAACCAATGTGGAAGTACCTATCTAAAGCTACAAACATCAACACTCCCTCTTAACAAGGAAGGTACTTCTTAAAGAGTCATCTGGAACTGGTTCTCCCTCCAACCCTAGCACAATGTCACACACATCATCCTATATTAAGGCATCATGCCTCCATTGCTAAATTGTTACCTCCTCAATGACGTAACATATAAGTGCCATGAAGTTTCGAAACTTTGTAGAAGGCCTGTTCTCCCTCAATGTGCTCCTAGGAGCCTTAACTTTCTCCTAAGCATCCATCAATGTCATCTCATACCAACTGGGTTTCTTGATAGAACTGGAAGGGGCTAACTCCTCCTTCCCACCTAAAGGTTGACTTCCCACAATGGAAGTCTTTGAACATTGTGTTCCCTTTGAAGCCTCCTGCTCCTCATCCTCTACCACTAACATCGATCCTGTCAGGAAATTTATACTTTCATGCTAAACCTAACAGAAGAGAGGAAGACAGATTTAAGCTAGAAATAAATGACAAAGCAAACACACAGTGCACATAAATTTTACCCTAGAAACTCAAATGGGAAAACCAACATTCCTTGAGCATATTTCTCTCTTGTTGTCTTATTCATTCAGAATAAAAAGGCTACATGCCTAACCTTGGTTCACACCTAAGACACAATCGAAAATCGTACCTTCTTGCTTTATAGAAGGACAACCTTGTATCTAGTTCAGCTTACATCTACATGACCAACAACCTCTAAATGATTGATCTTAAAGATTAGCAATTATCTTTTCCAGCATTACAACATGCCTTATTTTAGGCTTTACAGTAGGCAAAACCCTAAATATAGGTGCCCAAAAATGGTTACAGATCCACGTAGATCATTGGCTACAAATCCCATGAATCTTGATATTATGTGATATGGATTATTTTCGGCATAAAATGAGAGTGGAGATATAATAAAGAAATGCATAGAGATATTGCGTACATCCAATAATATAACATAAATATATCAGATATGAAACCATAAACACAAAGATACAATAATACACGATTTCTATTAATGAAAGAAATGTACAGAGACTGTAAAAATACAAAGTGAAAGACTCGCTAGAATGGTGGTAGCTTATCTCTGAGAAGAGATGTGATGGCTACTCGCATTCACAAGAAGATGATTACAATGAGGCTCTGAAGGCCTTTATACAATAAACAGGAATGCCAAAAACCCTAGACATCCAAAAAACTAACCCTAGGAGATGAAGTGCCAAAAGTCATGTGGGCCCCGTTTGGGTAAGTTAGTACATCAACTTTCTGGGGTCATAACTTTTGCATACGATCTTCGTTTTAGGTGTATGATAGCTCATTGGAAAGGTATCGTCGAGGAGATTCATTTTGGGGGATCAATCATGCCTTTGGCTATCATTGAGAACCTCTATCTCAAAAAACCTTCATTTAGGCCCTCAAAATGGGCGCGGAAGTTAAAACCTATTAAAAATAGTAAATTGCCAAAATTGCCAGAAAATTGTTTTGAGCCAGTCGAAAAAGGTGGGTGGCAACCGATATCCACCTGGATCAATCCTCCCTCCTTAGGAAGAAATGGTCTCCATTGCGTTGAGTTCCCGGGGGAGAGGGAAAAGTGTTTGCTGGATCTGCATCTGGGCGAGTTGCTTGTATTGCTGGAGACGTCGCGCTGCTTAGTTTGTGGAAGTCTGTCATGAACCTGTTGAAGCTGAGGTTGTTCAACAAGTCGAGCTACATGAGAGGAAGGTGTGCAGAAGGAATCTTTGTGCTTTGCTGCAAACTTGTCGACATGCTTTTTTTGGATAGAAGGTGCAGTGGGCGAGGTTGTAGTGTCCTTCTGTTCCTCTTTTGAACAAATTGTGAAGAAGCTGAATTTTACAGTATGAGATACTACCTTGCGACACCTTTTAGGTGGAAAAATAGTTGGAACTACCTCTGGTATTCTGTAGAGATGACCCCCCAAAGTAACAATGACACTACGGGGTTGAGACTCATAAACAACATGGCGTCTCCACATATATGGTTGGCCCAAGAGAACATCATAGACATCCAGTGGGGAAACATCACATAATACCTCATCCTTGAAGGGTTGGATGCCGTATGACAATCGACATTGTTGGCTGACATGGAGATCTCATCCTTGCCGAAGCCACCCGGTGTTGTATGGCTGCGGGTGTGGTGTTGTCGACAACCTCAACTGTTTGACGACCTTTGCTGAGATGAGGTTTTTCTGGCTTTTGTTATCAACAATAAAATGCAGCGGGGTCCCCTTCACCCCAATCTGTGAATGAAAAAGGAGCTCCCCCTCTTCAGGATCTGTTGGTTCTTCTGGTTGAATTGTTGCGGTCACGACAATAGCAATGGGGTCTGCATCAATGATCTGTCCTTTACCAGTATTTTCAGAATCAGATTCTGAATCAGGGTTTGGCTCCTTGTCTTTGATCTCAGCCACCAATGACTGTTTTGAGCGACATTCATCGGTGTTGTGCCAGGGGATTTTGTGGAAATCACACCATTTTCTGGTGTCCTTCTTTGTATTCCCATGACCCTTCTTTTCTTGTGTCTTGGACTGGTTTTCGGGAGACTGTTTGTTAGGGCCGTCTTTGTCATACTTTGGTTGTTGCGGATTTGCAGACCCGAATTCCCGTTTGTTCTGGTGATTAAATTTCCGCTCAATTTTAACAACATATCGATAAGTAGCACTGAGTGATGAGATGTCTAGAAAATCCATTTCAGTCTAGATGTATCTATGTAGAGCCCCACGGTATTTCAGAACCAAATGTCGCTCGGAGTGTTTGATACCCAGCTTGGTGCGCAAGGTATGGAAGGTATTAGTGAACTCTGGAACTGCTTGGCCCCTCTCTTGCCGCATTGTGGTCCATCTCATGTATTGGTCCTCATAGTTGCCAACAGGGTAATACTGTTCATTTACCGCATCCACAAAAAAATCCCAAGTGGGAGCGACCCCATATATTCCAGACTCCTCTGTGGAACTTTGCTCCCAGTAAGTTTCCCACCAATGTTTGACATCAGGGAGAGCTTTAAGGAGTGCGAAGGTGATCTTTTATTTATCGAAAAAATTGTGAACAGAGAAATAACCTTCTAGCAGAGTTAACCATTTTTCTAGGGCTTCTGCATCTATCTGTCCTTCAAATACAGGAATATCAAAATTAACTTGTACCTTGAAAGGTGAGGTGCCTCCAAAGTGGTCACTTGATGAAGATGCTCCTAATGCTATCTGCAGACGTTGAAGGATGTGCGAAAAATTCTCCATCATTTCATCCCTCTGTCACGTGAGAGCTTGCTCAAGCAATAGATTGATAGGATCGCCTACTCCATCGTTTTTCTTTTCTTCTTCCATTGAGGGTTTCTTGGGTGTGCAAGAGAGATTGTCTTCAAGAGAGAGAAGCTCGAGACCCAAATTGCTATACTTGGACCTCGTCGGGGACATGCACTGAAAAAACGATCAAGAGCAGCCTACTCTGATACCACTGATCCAGATTTTATGAGCAGAACAAAATGAATATAGATTATTAACATATTCTTAGCACAAAATAATAGAGATACAGTAAAACTGGTTTTCTATTCAATAATGAAATAAGCTGACACTGTAAAATGCAGAGTGAAAGACTCACTAGAATGGTGGCAGCTTATCTCTAAGAAGAGATGTGATGGCTACTCGCATTTGCAAGAAGATGATTACAATGAGGCTCTGGAGGCATTTTTACAATAAATAGGAATGCCAAAAATCCTAGACATTTAAAAACCTAACCCTAGGATATGAAGTGCCAAAAGTCATGTGGGCCCCGTTTGGGTACGTTAGTACATCAACTTCCCGGGGTCGTAACTTTTGCATACCATCTCTGTTTTAGGTGTATGATAGCTCATTGGAAAGGTATCATCGAGGATATTCATTTTGGGGGCTCAATCATACCTTTAGCTAATATTGAGAACCTCAATCTCAAAAAACCTTCATTTGGGCCCTCAAAATGGCCCCAAAAGTTAAAACCTGCTAAAAATAGTAAATTGCCAAAATTGCCAAAATTGCCAGAAAACTGTTTTGAGTAGTTGGAAAAGGTGGGTGGCCACCGATATCCACCTAGATCATTATTTTACACTCGAATACCAATTTGGATTACCAGTCGACCTTCATTTGGCCTTAAGTCAGTTGCCACATGACCGACTGTTGACCTCTTATCGGTTGACCTCTTCAACTTGTTGTAGATCACCTCAACTTTGACTTTATCCAGTCGATCCACCTTGACCTTTGAATTTCACTGCCAATCGATCCATCTCGACTCGAATTTCACTACAAAGAATATAACAACCCAACATTCTTTCACTTGTTGTCTTCTTTGCTAAAACTGGGAGTTTCCTGAACTTTTGTTTAGAGACCCAAGGCAGTAATGCCTGTTTCCTCTCTGCACCAAGAGAACTTCAAAACACTCATAGACTAGGTCAAAGAGTCTGTTATGTTTTCCAACATGTCTACTTTCTCCAGCAACACCTTGTTTCTTTTCACCTTGTCTCTTACGAAATGGTATTGTACATCAATATGCTTAGTCTTGGAATGATAAGTTGGGTTATTTGCCATAAATATTGCGCTTTGAATATCTCAATTTATCTTCATAGCTCTCTGATCAAACCCGATCCCTAAACAAAGTTGTTGTAGCCATATTGCTTCGTTGCTTCCATGAGTGGCTGCTATGTATTAATATTTTTTTGTTGATTAGGCTACGACCACCTGTTGCTTACTCATACAGTTGATTTCTCCACCGAACATCTTGAACACATATCTAATGGTCGACCTTCATCGACCTAGATCTCCATCCTAGTCGACATTGCCAAAGCCATGTACATCTACTTCACTGTCATGTCTAGGTTTCCCTTGGTAGCATATAGCATGGTCTTTTGTGCCACACAAATACCTGAATACTCTCTTGATAGTTATCCAATGCTCCTTTCCAAGTGTTGACATGTATATGCTCAACATTCCCACTGCATGGGAAATGTTTGGTCGAGTGCATACCATTGCATACACTAGACTACCAAAAACGCTTGCATAGGGGACATGTGTTATATCCTCTGTTTCTTCCTATGTCTTTGGACATTGTTCAACAGTTAGCTTTGCTCCCACAGGAATTGGCACCTTTACAAATTTCCAATCATGCATGTTGAAATGTTTCAAAAATATTTCAATAAACTTCTTTTGGTTCAGCCAAAGCTTCCTAGCTACTTGATCTCTCTTGATCTCCATTCCCAAAATGAATTTTGTTGCACCAAGATATTTCATGTTGAACTTGGAGGATAGTTGTTTCTTCACCTCCTTTATTGCGTCCATGTTGTTTCTAATCAACAACATGTCATCGACATACAAATTACAATGATACATATATGAAACACCCACCTTCTTCCTTGGAATATATGCAGTGGTCAGCTTTGCTTCTCACAAATCCCAAACTAAGGATGTATGTGTCGAACTTTTGATACCACATCCTTGGTGATTGCTTTAGACCATAAAGGGATCTTTTCAATCAGCACACCAAATTTTTCTTTCCCTTCACTATAAATCCTTCGGGATGTTTCATGTAGATTTCTTCTTCCAGGTCCCCATGTAGGAACATTGTCTTCACATCCATATGCTATATTTCCAGATCAAATGTTGCATCAAGAGACATTAGTAATCTAGTGGAATTTAATTTGCAACAAGGGAAACAATCTCATCGAAGTCGACTCCTTTGACTTGAGAATATCCTTTCGCTACCAATTGAGCTTTGAATTTCTTGACTTGACCTATCACGTTTACTTTTTTCTTGAACACCCACTAGCTACTGACATGATTTCTTCCACTAGGTAATTTGACTAAATCCCATGTCTCATTATTATACAAGGATTCCATCTCTTCGACCATGACATCCTTCCAGAGTCTACCCTTTGTCGAGTCAATTGCCTCCCTTAGTGAATTGAGCTCCTCGTTAGTGGCAACTAACACAAATGCAGAATGGAAGTTGGGTGGACTATACCTTTCGACCAATTTTCTTACTCATTCAAACCTCCTTACAACTGGGGTAAATTGTTCCACATCTTCATCTGATTCAATCGACTCATCTGAATCATATTATTCTTCATTCCTTAGTTCAAACTTCACTTTATCGGGATTTTTTTCTATTTGAACCACTTCAGACTCGAACTTCCCTTTGACTTCTCTGAATACCACATCTCAAATGTACATTGTTTTCCTTGATGCATATCCCAAATCTTATATCCTTTCATTCCTTCTTTTTGTCCAATGAAAATACACTTGACTTCCTTCTTTTCCAGCTTGCTCCACTTTTCCTTGGGAACATGTACAAATGCATCACAACCAAATACTTTGAGATGTGAGAGTGAAGGATTCTTACCAGACCATACCTCATGTGGAGTCGTGCCGACTAGTGCTGACGAAGGAGACATATTCACCAAATATTTTTCAATGTTGACTACCTCTGCCCATAATTCTTATGTGAGCCCACCACTGAGCATTCTCCTTGACTTATCCATCAACGTTCTGTTCATTCTCTCAAAAACTCCATTTTGTTGTGGGGTATATGGTGTGGTATTTTGGCGTGTTATGCCACACTACTTGCATAAATTCTCAATTTATTTTCCACAAAATTCACCACCATTGTCAGTTCTCATCGCCTTTATCCTCTTATCTGTCTATTTTTCCACAAGAGACTTAAACTCTTTGAATTTCTCGAAAACCTCTTATTTCTTCCTCATGGAATATATCCATGTCTTCCTGGAAAAACAATCTATGAAGGAGACATAATACAGGGATCCACCAAGTGAAGGCACTGAAACAGGGCCAAACACATCACTATGAACCATTTCTAGAATCCCCTTTTCCCTTGTTGCTCCATATGGGAACCTTACCCAACTTTGTTTTCCATATACACAATGTTCACAAAAGTTGACTTCTAAATTACATTCAAGAAAATCTTCGACCATACCTTTATTTCACATAGCTCAAACTCCTTTTTCTCTAATGTGTCCCATCCTCTCATGCCATAGCATGGTTGGGTCAACTTGGCCAAGCCTTGTCGAGTCAGTTTGAATTGACTTAGCCCAAGTTGAGTCAAGTCGAGTCAACATTCCCTAACAACTTGTGTAGGGTTCCAATCCAAACTCCTCCTTTCGTTAAGATCATCACACCTATGACCATCTTGCATGTATCCTTCTGAAATAGAGTGTGCATTCCTG
This sequence comes from Picea engelmannii, assembly GCA_009831015.1. Classification (NCBI taxonomy): domain Eukaryota; kingdom Viridiplantae; phylum Streptophyta; class Pinopsida; order Pinales; family Pinaceae; genus Picea; species Picea engelmannii. The sequence goes on along the minus strand of ML777562.1, from coordinate 277,934 downwards.
CATCACTCATCTTGCTAGTAGATGTCAAGTTTCTTTCCAAACCCAAAATATGTAGCACACCTAGAAGGATTCTACTCGTCCCATCCCACAGTAATAGTCAGACTCTTCCCCATCTGACGATTTAGGTTCTCAAGTCGTCCCCCAAGAACACATCTCCCCCTTCATATAGTTCATATTCACAGAACCATTCTCTATGCGGTGTCATATGATAGGATGCACCTGAGTTGATCAACCAAACATATTGGTCGGACTGTGTACTAGTCGATGCTAGATACACATTGCCTCCTTTATCTGGAGTTTTCTTTCTCTCCATCGACTACTTCTCATCAGATCATGTACTGAGTTTCATTTACTTTGACTTGCAATACCTTTTATAATTCCCAACTTTATCATATTTATAGCACCTTCTTGTCGACTAAACATGGGATTTAGATCTACCCTTTAACTTAGAATTTCTACCAGAGAATTTTCCTCTATCTCTGTCAACTGGTTGACCTCTCACCACTAATGCATCTTTGGTCGATCCTTCCATGTTCTTCCTTCTCATTTCTTCTGACAATAGATATGAAACCATGTTTTTTAGTGCTAATGTGGTTGAATTACTCCCTAAATCCACGACTAAGCTATGTCAGAAGTCTGGAAAAGAACATAATAGGCTAATACATTTCTCATCCTCGGTGATTTTAATATCCACGGAAGATAACTGGCTTATTATGGTATTAAACACATTTAAATGGTTAGTTACCGAACTTTCCTCACTCATCCTTGGAAGATACAGTTTCTTTCTAAGGAACAACTTATTTAATAGGGATTTTGACTGGTACAAGCTTCCCATCTTGTCGTCTGGTTTCTTGGTTGAATCTTCTCCTGAGACATTCGGTAGCACCAAATCTGCAAGACAAAGTCGAATCATACTCCTTGCCCTATGATTGAATTTCTCCCATTCTTCCCTCGACATACTTGTTGGAATGGTACCTAGACAGACTGCTGCCCATTGTTCTCGATCCACAGGGAGATATTCAATTTTAAGCTTCCAAAGCTCAAAATTTTGGCCATTGAATTTTTCAATCTCTATTCTTGAACTACTTGCCATTCTTTAAGCACAAATTTAAAGATATTTGACTTACAACTCTTACTGATCCTAGGGTTTAGCTCAGATCCAAGATTGTTAAACCGATCTATGATACTACTTGTGAGGAAATTTAAACTTCCACACTAAACCTAAAAGAAGAGAGGAAGACAAATTTAAGCTAGAAATAAATGACAAAGAAAACACACAGTGCACAAAGATTTTACCTTGGAAACCCAAATGGGAAAACCAACATTTATTGAGCATCTTGCTCTCTTGGTTTCTTATTCATTTAGAATAAAAAGGTTACATGCCTAACCTTGGTCCACACCTAAGACACAATCGACATCATACCTTCTTGATTTACATAAGGACAACCTTGTAGCCAATTTGGCTTACATCTACATGACCAACAACCTCTAAATGATTGATCTTAAATATTAATGATTAACTTTTCCAGTAGTACAACATGCCTTATTTATAGGATTTATAGTAGGAAAAACCCTAAAGAAAGGTACCTAAAAATGGTTACAGATCCACGCAGATCATTGGCTACAAATCTTACAAATCTTGAGATTCTGTTACAGTCAACTACCAAGTTGGATTAGTAGTTGACCTTCATTTGGCCTTTAGTCGGTTGCCACACAACCACCTGTAGACCTCTTGTCGGTTGACCTCTTCAACTTGTTGTTGATCACCTCAACTTCGACTTTTCTCAGTCAATCCACCTTGACCTTCAAATTTCACTGCCAATCGATCCACCTCAAATCAAATTTCACTGCAAAGAATATAACAACCCAACACATCCATGATTCAAGATCCCCTTGGATCCACTAACATGCTTTCCTTGCAACCTGTATACCTTACCCTCTTTAACACCAAGAAATTGAGCTGAGTCTAGGTCAGATCTTTTAGGACGAATAAGAACCAGACCATTCTCGAAAGAGATGGTGTATCCCATGTCCTCCATTTCTGAAACTGAGAGAAAATCCATTTTGAGCTCCGGAACATACAACACATCTGCCACCTCCAATGAACCTCCTGACTCCAGCTGGAACCTAACTGTCCCAACTCCCTCTACACCATAATTGACATTGGTGCAAAGATCCACATGCAGATCTGATTCCTTCTCTAACAAACTGGTGAGCAACTCGTGCTTCCTCATCATGTGATGATACGCTCCACTATCCACGAACTAGACACTACCGGAAACTGTGCTAGAAAGACAAGAGACTAACAAGAAATCCTTATTGAATCTCTTAGCAAACTCCTTGAATTGAGTTTCTATAGATGTTGCTACCCGTTGAGACTTCCCCTTCCCTTTCTTCCATTCAAGACACTGTGAAGCATAGTGACCACTCTTATGGCACGTAAAGCATTTCACTTTGCTCAAATCCTTCTTCTTTCCATCTTCTGAAGTCAACTCTCCACATGTATTATGCTTTCTCGTCCTTTGACTAGTAAGATCCAGATTCTCATCATCACCAATCTATTGGCCCACTTGATATTCCTCCTGAATCTCCTCTTGGATGAAATCATCCCATAGCCTGTCAAATTTGGGAAGTGTCTCTCATGCCACAATGCCCTTGATGAATGGGGCCCATGGCTTAGTGAAACGATTCAGGGTCGTCCTCACCATCTCTTCATCTAACATGACCTCCCCAACTGTTGCAAACTGATCACGAACATGAGTGATCTTGGTGAGATAATTGATCACTATATCTGATGTGGTCATCTTGGTGTTTCTAAACTTTTCCCTCAAAACCAACTTCTTGTTTGCATTATTGTTCTAAAAAATATTTTTCATAGCTAAAAACATATCCCTGGGTGACTTCTTCTTAGATAGATGAGGATTCAAATGATCCTCCTAGCTTTCACATCCTTTTGATTATGGACTTCCAGTTCTTTTGGATCCATCGGTGGGGTCACAGTGGTATTTGAAAAATCCCACAACCCATTATCCAAGAAAATTAATGTAACCCTCACCTTCCAACGTACAAAGTTTGATACACCCTCCAACCTGTCATCAAATCTCAAACTGGTTGCAACCATCTCCAAGTCATAATTTTAATGAGGAATATAAGATGTTAGAAAAATGTGCCTTGTCCTTTGGGCATAGTAAACTGAAGAATTTGTGCTTAGTTCTACAAGCACCAAAACTAATTTGATATCCTCTACTGGTTGCCCATAATTCTACCACTGCTACCCACTACTCAAACTTATTGTTTGCACCTACATGAGGCTTCCCACAAACTCCTATTGTTGCTCGAGGTTCATCTAGGGCTACTCACATCCTCTATTGTTGCCTGCATCCTCTATTTCCTGCCTGTGACCCCTACAACCTGCCCTACGACTGCTCCCTACCCCGACAACTACTTCCCGGTGGTTGTTCCTCGGTTGCACCCCTATGGCTGCAGCTGCAACTATTTTTGTGGCTGCAGTTTCAACTATGGTTGTGGTTGTGGCTGTGACTACATCCCAACACTTCTCTGGCAACCCTCTCTAGCCCACGATTTGTATCCCGCGGCCTCCTCTACCCAAAAAAATATCCCAACATGTGAATGCCCTTTGCATCTCTTGTCCACACGGTCGTATGACTATACATCATCTCTGCAATCTGTACGGTCTATGCGACTACTGCAAAAATTATCTCTTTTTTTTAATTCCTATGCTACCTGCACATAAAAAACATTCCCACCTATGCCCTGCAAAAATTATAGATCTGTGCACTTGGCTTCCCTTTCATAACCATAGCTATGATACCATGTTAAATTTTCACTAACAGAGCACCTGTAATTTATTTCATAGCAAATACCTTATTGTTATAAACTTATTACTGCGTATTTACTGAATAAGAAACACAGCTGAGTTTTAATGATTTACATAAATAAATCAATGGAAGCAATAAACATGAAACCACAATTTTGCACACATATTTCTGGGTAAAAACCCCTAAGGGAAAACTAGTACCATGATTATTTTATTTTGGTAAAATCAAGGATCATGTCTTGGGAAAATGGCCCCTCCGAGGAAAATTACAAAACAACAAAATAACTTATCACACTTCAAGATCTGTCCTTCAATCTTGTTGGTCACTACTCCTTTGTTATCCCTTGCTCCCTTCCTTAGACCCTGCCCCTGCACACTTGGATGAAAGTCCTTCTCCACCCAATACAATGAGTTATTACTATCTCACTCTATGTGTGTGTCTCCTCCTCTCACCTTAGTTTCCTTTTATAAAGTTGAGTTTATCCTAAATCCAAAACCCTAGATCTCCAAAGTGATCAATGACCGAGATTGGATCTCACCAACACTTAAGATCAATGGCTAGGATTTAATTTAATTCACTAATGCCAAAAACTTAGGCATTTCCTTAAATTAAACTCAATTAATTATAAAAAGGAATTCACTTTAATAATTACTTTAATAAAGCAAATTTTCTAAGTCTTGAGAGGTATTAATGACAACTTCCACATGTTAGACACAAAACCAATGTGGAAGTACTTGTCTGCTGCTACAAACATCAACAACATAATTCATATTTGCAACAATGTCAAAGGTTTTAGTGTAGTTTATTCCCTTTTTCTATGGAAAATCCTTTGCTACCAAATGAGCCTTACGTCTTTCAACAATGCCTTCAAATGTGAATTTGGTCTTGTAGAACCATCAATACTTTACCACATTGTTTCCTTACAGTTGAGGAACTAAATCCCATGTTTCATTCTTCATGAAATCATATTCATCAGCCATAGCATTCTACCATTTAGGTCGACCACAAGCATATGCATATGTATCGAGATCAAGTGCCTCTAGCACATGTGTCATTAGATAAACACTACCAAACTATTTTTGACTTTTAGTTTTTCTTGAGTCATTTATATAACTTGCATTAGTTCCAACAACTTTGATTGTCTTAGTCTCCCATTTGGGAAGACAATTCCCCTTTGTTGAAGGAGTTCCTATACCAAAATCACCAATACTACACTAAATAGGGGTTCGAAAACTTGTGGTTAACTATGCTATGCAAGGTTGACTACAAATTGGTTATGGTAAATGAGTCAAATTTCCAATTGATGGTCCTATGTAGTAGTCAGTCGATCTAGAATTCTGTAAAATTTCCAAAGGATCATTGATCAACAAGCAAGAAGTGAAATTCAATAGAGTGACACCTGAGATCTTCTCATCAAATACAACATCTCTCATGTAGATAATCACCCATATGATTGCAACAATAGTGTGTAAACCTTCGACTCTTCAAAGTAGCCTGTCATGATATAATCATGACTCTTCACATATAGTTCCTTCTTCTTATCTTATGGAATGTAATCCCATGCTATACATCCAAAGGTTTTAAGATGTCTGACCGAGGATATTCTCCTACTCCTTTCTCAACAAGTGTCACATTCCATACAACTATAGTTAGAATCAGATTTAACAAATAGTATGAGTAGTAGGTATCATCTACCCAAAAATTAGTGAGTATGCCTTTCACCTAAACTAAAAAACATGACATTTTTATTGAAGTGTGTAAGGTACAGATCTCTGCCAAGAGATACCATGTTGTGACAAGTAACTTTCAAAGGTTTTCTTCACATCTTCTCCTCCATTATCTAATCTTAATCATTTCATAAGTCAACTGCGTTGCTTTTCAAATAATACTCTAAATTCCTTGAATTTTTCAAATACGTGACTCTCATTCTTCAAGAAATATACCTAAGTATGCTTGTAAAATTCATTAATGAAGGTCAAACATATCTTGCATTGGCTAGTGATGGTTTTTTAAGGGAATATAGGTCACTATGGACAAGTTCCAGCTAAGTATTTACTCTCTAATAAGTCCTTGTTGCAACTTCAATGATGATTGACAAACATATATCCTTGACATATTTCACTGGGGGGACAACCTTAGGTAGTCCAATAACCATGTTATGTTTCATCATCAGTTTCAAGCTTTGGAAATTAAGATGTCTAAGTTATTCATGCCAATTTTTTCTATGATTGTTGGTTTGAGCTATGAGTGCAATTAATCCTAGATATTTCATGGGAAAGTCACATGACTTATACAATATCTCCTTCCCTTGACAACAACAAGAAGGTTATTGTGCATATCCTTCACAACAACGAATCTGGCCAAAATTCTACCTTCTTGCTAGTGTGAGTTAGTTGGGGTACACACAATAAATCGACACTCAAACTAGGTGCATGATACACATCAATAATTACACCATTCTAGCATTCATTATTACCACAACTAACAACAATTAGTGCACATTATTTTTTACAGATATTTCTTTTTCTATAGCTTCACTTAATGAAGGAAATAGAGAAGCATATTTAGCCATATGATGGGTAGAATCAGAGTCAACTATCCACACACTTTGAGAAGTGTGAGCATGTTAAGCTTGAGAATAACTAACATAAAATGTATAGTTATCTCTCTTACCTTTGTTGGAAATATTATTGTCATTGGTGTCAAAGATAGGGGGAGACTACAGATGTCCAAGATAAATATTGCAAGATGGTGATTGCTGGAAATATTGTTTTTGGATTTTTGGTGCTCAGTTTAGATACCCTATATTTGAAGGCATATTTATTATGAATACCTAGCTCAAATTGGAGCATAGGTTCTATGGTTGGAAAGCTTATTATGAGGCCTTTCCAAAAATATATGGAATTCCCTCTAACTCCTTAGGAATGAAGAGATATGATTTGTTCTATCAGACAACCCAGTCGAAAAGTTTAGGTCGACCCAACCAATATTTACAGGTTGACCCTAAAAGTGAGCACATAAACACTATAAATATAGGATAAATGTGTGCATTTGAAGAGCATCCAAGCAAAAATATCAAGTTTGAGGTGCACATAAGAGATCTGAGGTGCACAAGAGAATATGGAGAGTATTCTTGGGGTCTAAAGGTGCAAGATGAGTTTTCTTGGAGTTTCAAGGGTGCACTATGAAGGGCTAAGGTCTATGATGTTGCAAAGTGCGTGGTTTTGAGGTTGTGATGCTGCAGTATGGGATTATATTTTGGGAATGATTCTATGAGGTTTTCTAGGGTATAAAGGCTAAATCTGACTAGGGTTTGAATCTATGTTCGAGGTATGAAGCAAATATAGGCGTTGGAGCATGAAAGTTAAGGGTATGATGATGCTATGAAATATATGAATTATGAAGCATGTAGGTGAAGTCAGAAGTAATATGTGTATGAAGATCTTAGGTTGGTGCCTATACAGGTCTTACTAAGTTGGTGCTCAACTAAGGAGATTGGTGTCTCCAGTAGGTTGGTGCTTACAAAATATCTTCCTGAGTTAGTGTTCAATTGAGGAGATGGTGTCTCTAGTAGGTTGGTGCCTACATAATATCTTGTTGAGTTGGTGCTCAACTAAGGAGATTGGTGTCTCTAGTAGATTGGCGCCTACAAGCTTTGTAACAGTTGGTTGGTGCCTACAAACATTTATAAATAAATAAAAAATTGTGGTTTTCTCCTACAAGGGTTTCCAAGTTAAACTTTGTGTACTGTGATTTGAGTTTACATGCATGTATTGTTTTAAAGTTAATAAATGATTAATTAATGCTCAATTAAATTAAAAAGTATCTTATATTGATTCACCCCCCCGCCCCCCCTCTTAGCATAAGCATAAGTTCAACAATTGGAATCAGAGCGGGTTCCTTCAGAAACAATTTAACCATTGAAAGGCGAATTTCAAGCACATATGGATTGTAAGGAAGGTATCCCTACAAACAGAGCTCATTTTTTCAATGGAACAAACTATGCATCATGGAGTATAAGAATGAATACATATTTGATGGCCCTTGGGTTTGGTATATGGGAATCAATCACAATAGGTTATACAGATGAAGTTAGGAAGGAGTCAGGTGAACACAATGAAAAAACAATAGATGTCATCTTGAGTGGCCTATCATATTCTGAGAGTGCCAAGGTAATACAATGTACATAAACTAAACAGATTTGGGACAAGCTACAAAACATTTATGAAGACAGATCCAGTGATTGTTCCAGGTACAAATCAAAGACAAAAGAAGCACAATTTGTGAGAAAGCTAAAAGGAGGACATGACAAATACAAAGAAAGGGAAGATAGTGATGATGAAGAAGAATCTATCTCCATAACCATGGAAAAAAACTTGTTGATGAAGAAAATGAAGATGCTCATAAAGAAAATCTATATTTAGAGGAAGTGAATCTTGAAATAGAACTCGTTAGTGCCTTAGAAGAAATAGGCAAACTCGGGGGAAAGAATATAGAGAAAAAGGAGCAATTGCAAAAACATGAAAAGAAGGATCATGATATTGAAGAAACAAAGAAGACAACTATCATCCTGAAGACTCAACTAGAAGAGGAAAAAAGAATAGAATAAGTGGTGAGAAGCCAACTGAAAGTAAAGGAAGAAAATTGCAAGAAGCTAGAAGATAAAATAGTTTCCTTAAGAAAGGAACTAGAGAAAACAACTGATCAGTTGAATAGAAGCTTGAATTTTGGAAAGAGTACCGAAATATTAGATAATATTCTCAGTTTCCAAAGGTTACCATTCATCAAGACATGTCACCATTCAAAAGACCCTCGAGGAAGAGGAAAGCACTAAGGTCACAAATCCATCAGAAAAGGAAAATTAAGAAAATCCTAAAAGCTATGCCAATATTCTCAAAGGCTCCATCAACAATGAAAGAAACAATAGGAAAGGAAATGATGACCAACACAAATCTAATTCTTCTCACAAGAATGAATTCAAATAAGTCGTTCCACCAAGAAGACCTTTCACAACCTGGTACCAAAATATCTTTCTTGGCTATTATTTTTCTTGTAATGATTTTGGTCATAAAGCAATAGATTGTAGAGCTTATGCAATTAGTGATCATGTGAGAGATAGAAATAGAGGTTCTTATAAGACCTCAAAGAATGATTATGGGAGCAACAGAACCAAAATTTCTCATGGGTTTATTGATAGAAACTACATTTCATTTGCTCCCTTACTTGATTACAATACTGAATGTTATAAGTGCAATAACTACGGGCACATAACACGTGACTGTAGAAGTAGCATAACAAGGTCTCCTAAATAAAACAGGGAAGAAGATGTTCTTACCAAGCATAGAGAAGAATACACAAAGGTGTGGAAAAGGAAGCAAGAAGAACCAAAGAAGGAAGAATGTGGACTTGCAATGTATGCTCAAGACAAAGGAAGCCAATGGTACATTGATAGTGGATGTTCTAAATACATGATAGGGGATTGAACAAATTTCTCACCACAAAGGAAGAAAAAGAAGGTAGCATTACCTTTGGGGATAATGATTCTACAAGGATAGTTGGAAAATGTATTGTTAGTATTGATGATGGAAAGACTAAAACAGAGAATGTCTTGTATGTTGAAGGGTTAAAACAAAATCTTCTAAGTGTCAGTCAAATGTGTGATCAAGGTTACAAACTCACATTTAATTCTAAAGGATGTCAGATAAGAAAAGTAGGTTCAAGAAGATTAGTGGCAAATGAAAATAGAACCCCAAGCAATGTATACGTTCTCGATGAATTCAAAAGAGAAAAATGATGTATGGTAGTGATATCCCTCTCATCTTGTCAGTAAAGGGAATCACAAGATCAGGGGGAGCAACCCTTTTCCATTGATGTCAAAGGAGAAGAAGTTGTAGACAGAGGAAGAATTGTAGACAGAAGAAAAGTTGCACACAGGGGGAGTATCAGAATTGACTAAGGGATACCATCAATGACAAATGGAGAGATTGTTGGAAATATTGTTGGCATTGATGTCAAAGACAATGGGAGACTACAGATGTCCAAGATAAATATTGCAAGATAGATATTGTTGGAAATATTGTTTTTGGATTTTTGATGCTCAGTTTGGATACCCTATATTTGAAGACATTTTTACTATGAAGACCTATCTCCAATTGGAGCATAGTTTCTATGGTTGGAAATCTTATTCCTATACCTTTCCAATGATATATGACATTCCCTCTAAATCCTTAGGAATGAGAATATATGAACTTTTCTGTCAGATAACCCAGCCAAAAAGTTAAGGTCAACCTAGCCAGTCTTTATAGGTCGGCCCTAAAAGTGAGCACAAAAACAAAATACATGATAGATGTGTGCATTTGAAGAACATCCAATCAATAATATCAAGTCTGAGGTGCGAAAGAGAAGTTGGAGAGTATTCTTGGGGTCTAAAGATGCAAGAGGAGTTTTATTGGAGTTTTAAGGGTGTGTTATGAAGGAATAAGGTGTATGATGTTGCAAAGTGCGTGGTTTTGAGGTTGTGATGCTGTATTTTGGGATTATATTATGGGAATGATGCTACAAGGTTTGCTAGGGCATGAAGGCTAAATATGACTAGGGTTTGAATCTATGTTTGGGGTATGAAGCAAAGAGAGGCGTTGGAGCATGAAAGTTAATGGTATGATGATGCTATGAAATACATGAAGTATGAAACAAGGAGGTGAATTCAAAAGTACTTTATGTATGATGATCTTAGATTGGTTCCTATATAGGTCTTACTGAGTTAGTGCTCATTTGAGGAGATTGGTGTCTCCAATAGGTTGGTGCCTACACAATATCTTATTGAGTTGGTTCTCAATTGAGGAGATTGGTGTCTCTAGTAGGTTGGTGTGCCTACACAATATCTTGTTGAGTTGGTGCTCAACTGAGGAGATTGGTTTCTCCAGTAGGTTGGTGCCTACATAATATCTTGCTGAGTTGGTGCTTAGCTAAGGAGATTGGTGTTTCTAGTAGGTTGGTGCCTACAAGCTTTGTAATAGTAGGTTAGTGCCTACAAACATTTATAAAGATAATTTTTTGTGGTTTTCTCCTACAAAGGTTTCCAAGTTAAACTCTGTGTACCGTGATTTGAGTTTACATGCATTTACTGTTTTAAAGTTAATGAATGATTGATAAATGCTTAATTAACGTAAAAAGTATCTTTTATTGATTCACCCCCACTCAGTATAAGCATAAGTTCAACAACCTTATGAAGTTTGATGTTGCAAGTCAGATAATCTTCTATTCAACATGTCTCTTTTAAGTTTCTTCACTTTCTCCTCTAGGTCTTTAGTCTTCTATCAACAAGCCTTCTCCATATGTCCCAATTCCCTGCGATAACATTGGGTTTTCTTATTCCCACATTTCTTAGTCAAAGTTTGATCACCATGCTTCTTCTTAACAAACTGGTCAATGCAATCTTGCTCTCTCTTGACTGCATTTTCGACCTCTTTCTCTATAGTCATGTTGACCTTTTATCTTCAACAAATGAGCTTGTTGCTTGACTTCAAGTTTCCCTTCATCAAGCAATGTTTTTTGTGCCCTAATTAGAAAACCATGGAAATAATCAAAGGACTAGTAATCCTTACTGTCCTTTTCTCTAGAAGCCCAACTAGGAAGGAATGTTGAACATAATACATCACAAGGTGTCTTCAAATTCAACAGGATTAGTACTATGAACTAACCATATTTCTTTGGAAAATCCTTTCCGCATTCACCCAATTTCAATTGAAGTCCCTTTACACAAACCAAGCAACCTTCAATTCTTTGAAAGGAAAAAGATACAGATAGATCAACTCTTTCTCAATTTGCATGCCCCGAATTTTGTCAATCTTATCAAATAGAGTTTTAAGCTTCTTTCAGACTTGATTAGGGCAATGAATCCTGCAAATATGAAAGTTATTCTTCCTTGAAATGTAGGTTTTTATGACTCTTATGGACTCATCCTTCTTCCTGTTGATAACAAATTTATATTGGTCATCCTTTAGATCTCAAATTGCTTCCTTAATAAACTGCCAAGGCACCTTACTCTTCAATAGTGTTTACATAGCAATAGTCTAAACATTCTACTTGTTGAACCTTTTATGGGAATATTTTTCCAACCAATTTTACCCAAAATCTGGCCAAAATTTTAGAACAATTGTTGGAATTGGAGATATTAGTTGTTGATATTGCACATTTGAGGCGCTATAGGGGGTTTTCAGGGCATTGAATCCACTTATGCATTCAAAAATGCAATTTAAGCGATGGAAAATTGCAATTTCACCAACAATTACATAGTTGGATTATGATGATGGTTGCCAAAAAAGTCCAAAAAATAGAATGTTTAAACTTGTCCATTTTCATACCTTACACCCAAATTCCATAATTATGGTTGTTTAGAATCATAGGCTCTTGCTTGGAGCACATGATGTTAATCTATAGATCTAATACCAAATTTAGTGTGCAATCCAAAACTCTGAGTCAATCTATCAAACATATTCAAATCATTAGGAGCATGTATAATGGACAACCTTCAAAAGACTCGTAGACAATAACCTATATCTCAAACCAATAACTCTAATACCATGTTGGAGAACTAGGGAATTAGGTAGATCAGAGAGATAGGAATTCCAAGAAGAGGTGGTATCTAAAGATACCATTACAACACTTAAACACAAGTGAACATAATTGAACACAACTCAACATATAGAGAATCATAATAAACCAAAATATTTCCATGCACAACACACATGTTCTATCATGTTAGAACAACCCCTAAGGTCATCTTGTGTAGCGCCAAGATGTAACCAAATCCTTTCAAGTGAGGAGGATGACGTCCACTTAGATTGGTGAGGGTGCATAATGAATTCCTTGAATTCCACCTTGTTCTACACACCAGTCGACTGGTTTAGTCTAACCAACCAACCAATTGAGTGCCTGGTCGACCATTTAGTCAACTCTCCTAGCCAACTATTCACCGTCGATTGAGTGTCTTGAGAAGATCCAAAAGTATGATGAACCTACTTAGCCCGTTGTTCCAACAAGTAAAACCTAGAAGGAAGAATAACATTGGCTTTAAGAAAACCTATGGGTGGAAGCAAGAAATAATGTCAACTTGTAACAAGTAACATATCAACTTGTAGCAAGATCAACATGCATTTAAAATTTTGACAATATTGGGTGCAAAATAAATGCCAATATGTTTCAAGTGAAATTTTGAATTAAAATTAAACAATGTAAGATAATACTTATGTGAAATCTCACCAGAACAACAAGGGTTGTGCATTCCATGGAGTCTTTGGATTGATGCCAACATTGTACACGACCTTTGGGTTTTTCTTTGATACCACAAGAAACACCATTTTGTAGTCAATATGACTGTAATCTCATTTTTTGAAGTTGTTAAGACATTCAAAGGGATTAACAACAACTCCAACTTGAATGTGCCTATGTGAAATAACTTCCATTTCACACTTGTGAAATCAAACATATTGTTAGGGAGTTCCTGTGGCATCATCTCTGCAATTGTTTTTGGTACTAGCTTGGGTAGTTGTTTCCACATTCTCTCACTGTACTATGAGTCAACCCCAATATATTATAGGTGTGGTTTTGTCTACCAGAGGGTGTCTTTTATCCTCTATCTAACTCACCAAGTTGTGGGTTACAATGGTTTAGGATCATCGGATGTGGTTTGTCTACCTCCCAACGAATTTTGAATGTGAGACCATCATCTATACAATCATGCACACTAGCAACAATGCACTATCGACTAGTTGAGAAACATAGTGTCCTCTCAGGTTGCAAGGTCAATTCTCCATAGTACATGGTGAGAGCATGTGCAATATCAAGGAAATATCAACCATCGCCACGATAGTTCGATAACAAACTAACATTGAGAGGGATTCAAACCAATCATTACCTCATAAATTCCATTTCTCATTGCACATATTTCAAATGTGAGTCCATCTTTACATGTTCATGCATACTGACAGTAGCACACTATCGACTAGTTCAAATCTTCACGTCCTCTTAGGTTGTGAGATTGATTCTTTGTACATGGTGAGAGCCCATTCAATATCAAAGAAATATCAACCATTCCCATAATAGTTTGGTACAAAACTTAGACAACTGACATTGAGAAGGATTCAAACCAATCCCTAACTCATAAGTTACTTTTATTGTTGCACACACACACACACATTAACTAAATATCTTCGTTAATCTCACTTGAACTTTGTTCATGTATGTACTATGATATAATGCACCTACGATTCCCTCAAAGATGTACATACATGAACAAAGTTCAGGTGAGATTAATGAAGATATTTAGTTGGGTATTTATGAATATATGCATTGACATCTATCATATTCTTGGTCTTACTAGGGGTGCCATGTACATGACAAGTTGATTGGCCTCTATGCTCTATCATTGTATATGGACCTAATCATGCTCTCATAAATCTCAATTGAAACTTGGACAAGTTAATATCTTTGTAGGGCTCTACTATGCTTACAAGCAACTTGAATATATTTGTCTCCAAAAACAAAATAGGATAGGGGTTATGAGTGTGTGGTGTGGTCATGGAGTGGAACATGTTGTGTGGTCACTGGTGCATGCCAAGGTGATTCCTAAAGTTGAGTTCCAACAACCCCCTCCCCACTTGAAATTGGTGTTCATTGTGGCAAGGGACATTCATGTGTTTGTGCCCTATCTATTCTTGCAACCTCCCTCCGAATTGGATTTTAAACAATGCCATAACTTCCCTAGAGCTATTTTGAATGCCCTCCCTCAATACCTTGTAGCTATGCCTTAGGTATGAACGATCAATGTACATGTATTTATAGCCTTGTAACAAAGTACCGAGACAAGTATGCTAATTTATATCCATTTGGTTGTGAGACATGTTGTAGTGGGGGAAGACTTGACATGTTGTCCATCCTCGGTGCTAGCAAAACATCTAGATTGGATCGATCTAGTGTGGCGTTCCGAGTTGACACTAAGGATAGACAACAATTATCCTTGACAACTTAACGCCATACCCTTTTTAATACAACTAGTGTGTAATAACCATTGACTACTTAAAGTTTGGGATCATGATTTATTTTGTTATTATATATTCTTTATTGAGTTGAGAGGTGTTTTCTACAACGATAGAGATTGTAATGCTCGATGTCCGTTGGTCCATAACACTTATATGCCCAAAAGAATTAAAAAACAAAAAGTATTTTCACATCTCTTAAGTTTAATTAAAAAAAAAACTAGATAATAATAATGATAATAAATAATTCTCTCATAAGCATACATACACTCATATGTTAAATCTATTTTAACACTAAGATATTGTTAAAGGATCAAATCAATCCCTTTGCAATTTTTTCCTTGTATTTATAAAAAAGTTGCAAATAGAATTGATTTTGGGCCTAGCTCATATCAATCCTACTAGATATCTATTCCTATGATTAAAAAATAAAATAAAATAAAGTTTTTATGTTAAGGGGATTTGATTCATAAGTGAGTGGTCAACTAACGCTAATGTTTCCTATTATTATTAGGAAAAACCACGCCACTTGAAATAACCCATTGGTGATTCGAGAAGACTTTCACCACTGCCAGATGCCTCTAGATCTTGAGCCATTAACCTGTTTCCTTATATACGAGGAAGACAAACTCTTAACTAATCAAAAGTAGTTTTAGGTCTTACTTAGGACTACAAAAGGTGGTTTCAACTTAAATAATCTCTCTTAGTTATGATCTTCAATGAAACTATTTCCAATAAAATTATGTACTTTTTAATAACATTTAACCTTATCCCATACATAAAACCAAAAACTAACTAACTTACAATTTACCTTATTATTATTATACTAATACTTTTAAATTTATTTTTAATTTTACATTCAATATATTTAATTAATTTTAATCCAATATAAATTTTCAAAGCATTTAGCCTTATCCCATACATAGGATCAAAACTAACTAAAATTTACCTTATTATATGCTTTTATTTTATCACCACTGTAACTTATTTTTAATTTTGCATTCAATATATTTAATTAATCTTAACCAAATATGTTATCACCACTGTAACTTAATTTTAATTTTGCATTCAATATATTTAATTAATTTTAACCAAATGTAAAACAGAGTTTGAAGCTTGTGCAGTTAAAGCCTGCTCTACGCAAAGGCAGATGAAGGGTGTTGATCCCAGCATTGAGTTAGGCATAATCAAATGAAAAAAATGTAGAATGCCTTTGAAGGTTTTGACGTCCACTCTGGAAATCAAGAAAGCTGATTTTGAAACAGTGAAAACCATTAATATTGACAGGAATTTTAAAAAGTCAACAAGGGACATGGTCATTCCAGAAATTGAACAACAAGGATTATTCTGATCCCACCCAATACTCAATTGTGCAATGCCATGAAGAAACTCAACTATTTTGCCTTCTCCACGCTAATTGGAGGACTGTCAGAGCTTCAGAACAAACTCAATCCCAGACAGTTATTTCCCAGCACTGCTGTGATCCAACCAAAATCCATAAAAAATGAACGAGAGAAAGTGGATTATTTCACTAACAACAGGAGTGAAGATGAGCACCTGAATGAGGAACTGTACTATTTGTGTAAAGTGAAAAGAGTGAAGGAAGCAGTGGATACCTTAAATAAAATGTGCCAACAAGGCATTTGGGTAAATCCCAATATATGTAACAATATCCTGAATCTGTGTATAAACTCAAACGCTTTGATTGAAGGGAAGCAAGTGTATGCAGACATGGTTGAAGCAGGGCATAAGCCATATATCTCTTTGGGAAATCGTCTCGTTGATATGTTTGCCAAGAATTTGAGTTTCGCAGATGCACACCAAGTGTTTGATAAAATGCCTGAAAGAGATATCAGTTCGGAAAATGTGATGCTTGCGGCATATGTCAGATGCGAAAGTATGAAGGATGCTCGCCAACTGTTTGACAAAATGACTGAAAGAGACGGGGTTTCCTGGAATACTATGATTGCAGGGTATGCCAAACAGGGGTACCTTGAAAAGGCGTTTGAGACTTATGGGCAAATGCAGAAGTTGGGATTTAAGTCAACCGAGTTCACTTTTGCCAGTGTACTTAGATGTTGTGCGAGCATGTCAGTTCTTCAGTTAGGCCGACAAGTGCATAGTGAAGTTATTAGAAGTGGGTTTGAGGCTAATGTCTTCCTGGCGAGTGCGCTTGTTGACTTATATGCTAAATGCAGAATCGTTGAAGATGCATGGAAAGTGTTTGAGAAAATGTCTGAAAGAGATGAGGTTTCATGGACTGCAATGATTGCTGGATATGCCCAAAATATGCTAGGCGAGGAGGCCCGGAAGGTGTTCCAAGAAATGCAACAGACAGGTGTTAAGCCGAATCACTTCACTCTTGCCAGCATTCTAACTGCGTGCGTGAGCTTAGCAGGTTTTGAACATGGTAGACAGGTTCATGGTTATATTGTTAGAACTGGATATGAGTCAGATGCTTTTGTAGGAAGTGCTCTTGTAGACATGTATGGCCGATGTGGGAGTGTAGAGGATGCCCGCCATCTGTTTGATAATATAGCTGAATGGGATGTGGTTTCATGGAATGCCATGATTGCAAGATATGCCCAGAATCTGCAAGGTGAGGAGGCTCTAAAGCTCTTTTGGCAAATGCAGCGAACAGGCATGAAACCCTCTCAGTTCACCTTCTCTAGTATTCTCAGTGTTTGTGGTACCCTAGTGGTCGTTGAACAGGGCAAGCAGATCCATTCTCAAATCATCAAAATTGGATCGGATGTAGATGTCTTTGTGGAAAGTGCCCTTGTTGATATGTATGCAAAATGTGGGATTGTAGAAGAGGCTCGGAAGGTCTTTGACAAAATGCGAAACAAAACAACAGTCTCATGGACTGTATTGATTATGGGATATGCCCAGAATGGATTCAGTGGCGATGCCCTTCAACTCTTTAGAGATATGCTATTAGGGGGCACGAAACCCGACAACATTACCTTTATTGGTGTTCTATCTGCATGCAATCATTCAGGTCTGGTTGATGAAGCCTGGCATTACTTTGAGTCCATGAGTCGGAATTATGGCATTGTACCGATGGTAGACCACTATGCCTGTATAATCGATCTTCTTGGTCGTGCTGGGCACTTGAGAGAGGCAGAGGAACTTATTGATAGCGTGCCTTTTGTACCTAATGCTGTCATATGGAGTTCTTTACTTGGTGCTTGCAGAATACATGGTAATATGGAACTAGGAAAGCGGGCAGCTGAATGCCTTTTTCAGTTGGAACCTGAAAGCGCTGCTCCTTATGCACTGCTGTCAAATATCTATGCTGCAGCTGGCAAGTGGGATGATGTAGCACAGGTTAGAAAAATGATGAAAGACAAGGGAATTAAAAAGAAACCAGGTTGCAGCTGGATTGAGGTCAAGAACAAGGTGCATACGTTTGTAGTAGACGACAGATCACATCCGCATGCTGAGGAAATCTACTCAACATTGGAGAAACTGGCTAGGCAGATGAAGGAAGCAGGCTACGTGCCTGATACAAATTATGTGCTGCAAGATTTGGAGGAAGAGCATAAGGAACAAAGTCTCTGCCACCACAGTGAAAAGCTGGCCATTGCTTTTGGGCTTATTGGCACCCCTTCTGGGACACCTATTCGAGTTTTCAAAAACCTTCGTATATGTGGTGACTGCCATGCAGCCATCAAATTCATATCTCAGATTGTTGAAAGAGAAATCGTTGTGAGAGATG